>OY744507.1:5828482-6059997 GCA_963556185.1 Pseudopediastrum boryanum
CCTCCAGCTTGGATAAGTAAAGGCGATATATGTTATGCTATGTAGGTGAGAAGGACTTGCTGCAGTTACTTAAGAAGGAAGCCCTGCAGATCATGGTGCAAGCAGCTGCTGACTGTGAAGATGAGGATGAAGATGAAGATGAGTGTGAAGATGAGGATGAAGATGACAGCGAAGAGGAAGAGGAGGGTGAAGAAGAGGAGGAAATGATGGTAGCAGCAAAGCAGAAGAGAAGCAGACAGGGTTTGGGATATGACCACGCAAAGCAACAGCAGGAGCAGACGGGGGAACAGGAGGAGCAGCGGGGACCTGCCAGCAAAAGGAGCAGGAAGGGGTCAAATGCAGACAAGAAGCAGCAGCAGCAGCAGGGAAGCGTTTTAGCAACAGCACCAACAGCAGCAGCAGTAGGGGAAGGAAAGGTGAAGGGTGGCAGCAGCAGTCGTGGAAGATTGAGGGGAAGCAGGAACCGAAGCACAAGAAGCAGAAGAAGGAGAAGAAAAGGGATGGCAGGTCGCATTACGGGCAAATGACGGGCCTAAAGAAGAAGAGGTGTGGCAAAGTGATGACAGTGAAAAGGTGAGTGTGGGGTTTAATGATGGGGCTAGGGTTTAACAGGGTCTGTTCGGGGGGGGGGGGGCAAGGAGAGGTGTAAGGGGTTGCAACTGGAAAACCTAAACCCCATCACAATTGCTCCTGTAGTGTGTATCATGCATGCATCCTTCGACCTTGCCTTCCAGAAGTCTGACAGTCAAGATCTCAATAGAATTTGTTCGTGCCAGGATTGGGAGGTTGGGTACAGGCAATTAAAGCAGGGGTAAGTCTGTCATTCAAGCAATCAACCAATCAAAAAGACTGTTCTCACGGGGTATCCGAATTCGCAAATCTGGCTTGGGCAGTACAAATCCTGCTTGGCTTGAGTTAATCCTGTTTCCCAAGCTCGATCCTAAGCGGGATCCCAAGTGGGATATCCAATCCACCTCTAAAGGTAGTCTGGGGTGGATTGGCTTGGCTTGGCGGTTGGGGCAAACCAGATTGACGTGAAAACATGCTTTCTTTCTTTCTTTTCTTTTACACTTTGATGAATTCGAAATGGCGTGGCAGAATAGCTAATGGCTTTGGGTGGAATCAAGGGCTCCGGATTACCCCACCTCCTATTCTTATTGGGGTATAATCCGGTTCCCTCGTGTGAACAGCCTTAATCAATCAGTCAAGAAGCTGGACCTGCTTTTGTAGTCCGCACTCTCCCCTGCTTTGAACCCCTACGCTGACGGCCAGATAAACCCAGGCCATAAACACGTCGCACTTTATTCGTGTATGTCTTCCAACAGCTGTGATTGCCTATGAGGTTTTCAACCATTGGAAAGAGCGTTAGCAGCTCTCCCGGTCTGTCACTCCCAACTGGATGCATACAGCAGTAATTTATACGCTGCTACATCACAACATTGTCCTTCCGCCCTGTAGGTGCAAAACTAAAAAAAATCTTATATAAAAATGCAGCTCATCAGACAGATGTCTCAGTTGGCTGGCATCATGCCCCTTATCAACCCATGTCTGCCTTCTCTTTTATTGAAAGATAAGAAGGTTACTGTGCTACATTAGTGCTGTATTGCCTATTTCATGTTGCAGATGCTGAATAGTGATCCGTACTGCTCCCAAAAATGTACTGCTCCCAAACGTACTGCTCTGAACTATTCCCCTTTGTTGTTCCAGGTGGGGTACTCCTCAGAGAGTGAAGAGGAGGCGGAACAACCAGCAGCAGCAGCAGCAGCAGCTCCAGGAGGCAGCAGAGGGCGGACCAAGCGGAAGAGACACCCAACTGGTAAGTCAATGCCATGTACTGGATTGGACTGTGTGTATCTTTCTTCCCTTTTAGTGTGGAGACGTTACCATGCTACTGCTGTTATGCCTGCTCCATTTTCAAAATGGCGAGTAGTCCACGAATCCCTGTCTCGCAGGCCACCCCTCTGATCATCATCATCGTCATCATTATGGCGGTTTAACTGATTTCTGAAGTGCCGGCGATGGTTATGTTTTTCCTGCCATGGCTTGAGGGAATGCGAGAGGTAACTCCAAATACCTCAGGGTCTTCCTGGGGTGATTAACTTCTGTTGTTTCTTTTTGCAGGAGACCCTTCTGATCATCATAGGTATGAGGTGGCAGCCGGAGGAGCAGTGCGAGAGGCTCATGGGCATATGCTGGGGCCAGAGGAGGCGGAACTGCTGGATAGTGATGACAGTGATAAGGTGATAGGGGAGGGGGGCCAGGCGGGGTGGGGGGTGGGGGTATTAGGGCGGAGGGAGCACTGGAGGAGGGACCAGGAGGGGCAGGGGGTTTAGCTGGGGCAGGGGTCAGGTGGGGGAGGGGGAGGGGGAGGGGGGTAATTGGTGCGGGTGGCGGGGGAGGGGGGGGGGTAATTGGGAGGAGCGTGGAAGGGGAGGTGGGGGTAATTGGGGGGGGGCGGGGGAGCGGGGGGGTGGGGTAATCTCGGGCAGGGTGTGAGGGGAGGGAAGGGGGACAAGTAGGAGGAGCAAGTAAGGGGGCAACATGGGGAACCTGTCGGTAACCATCCCTGACTGTTACAGGACTGACTCAGGTTCGATTCCTAGCGGTAACGTTACTTTCTGTCCTAACCATAGTTTGCCTCGAGGATAGGGTGGCAGTCTACGGAACGAAGCTCGATTCCTGCATGTTTTTTCCTCTCTGTTCTAAGCTAGAAACTCTAAACATGGGAAACCCGTGTGGTGTTATGGTTTAGCTCTGACGTTACTCATTGGTTTTCAACATGGGGAACGCCGCCGCATATGTATGGTAAGGTAGAGGGGTGAGGAGAAGAGGGCAGAGGTGCGAGCAGGAGCCGCATGGGAAGTAGGGAAAGGGGAAAGGCGAAGTAGGTTGGACCACAGAGTTGTATATGTTTCCCTGGGTGACTGGCTACTTTGCACAGAGTGACGCTTTGTGATGTGCCTCAATACATTATAGAGCCTAGGCCAGGTTTCCTACGAGCGAAGCTCATATCCTGCGTGCAATTTATTCTCTATTCTTACCTAGATTCTAAAGCATGATGCTTTGTGTGCCATTGCTGCTATGCAGGTTGGTTATGCATGAGCACCGCACAGAAACAGGGCTTTCAGCAGTTTCGCCGCTGTTGCCAACAGCAGGAGCCAATTTCTTCCTCACATGGCTGGATTTTCTTCCACATCTTACCTTGAAAGAAGAGGAAGGAAATCCAGCCATATGTGGTACCATTGGGGCCTGAGAGCTAGGCACAATGGCCTCGCTCTGTGATAGTCGAAGTTGGCAGTCGTGGTCGTTCCCTTGGCAATTGTGTGGGTGGCAGGTGACCCTGTGTAGTGGGTGGGTCCTGCACAGGTTCAGTGTTACCTCCCGGTGCTGTTCAGTCCTACTGTCACAAGTTGCGGCGGGAAACTAACTGCAGAGTGGGGCCTAACAATGGCATGCCTGTGCTTGCCCATGCACGTGCTTCCATACTGTCGCTGGTTCCAGTGTGGTCCCAGTTCCAGGAAGCAGGTGCAGAACAATACCCGGTCTCCGTGCGTAGATCTCTCTCTCTCTCTCTCTCTGGAAGCATGTGCAATGGCAGCAGGGCCATGTCTTGCTATATTGGCTTGCTGCACAGGTTCAGCGTTACCTCCCGGCGCTGCTCAATCGTGCTCAATCGTGCTGCATAGTCCTACTGTCACAAGTTGCAGATGGGGCCTAACAATGGCATGCCCATGCTTGCCCATGCACGTGCTTCCATACTGCAGCTGGTTGGTGCCAAGCAGTTCCAGTTGTGGAAGCAGGTGCAATGGCAGCAGCACCATGTCTTGCTATATTGGCTTGCTGTTGACTGGGTCAACTGATCAGCACATGCATGGCAAGTCGAAATGGGCTGGCCTGACATACATTGGCTAGCAAGGTATGTAGGGTGGGCTGGTGACAGCCACTGCCGTGTGAGTTTTGGACAGGCACTTGAGTATGCCGTTGGAGCCTAACTTGGCTCCTGGTGGGTGGCGCCAGAGGTCTTAAAACCCAACCCCTTTAAAGATCTCTGGTGGCGCTGCCCCCACTATTCACAGTGAGATGCCACAGCCCGTCACTGCAATCGGCAGGCACCGCAACTGAGGCAGTGGACAGTGGCGCGTGCGAGGCCTATTCCATCCTGCTGCAGATCAGCTGGAGAAGCAACTGAGATTAGGAAGGCAGACTTATTTACTACTGAAGTCGTGGTGTAAAGTTCCCGGCCTCATTTGCTTGGTCCTACCGCTCGGTTGATCAACGCCGGTTGTCAGCACCTCGAATGAGACTTTGGTCGATTGCTTTAGCCTAGACTGTGCGTGTGACTGGTGCTGATCACCCCCAGCTAGCGGCCACCGTTTGTTCCCAACTGCAGGCCCTCCGATGCTCCTCAGCAGGTTAGGTCCCCTGCCCAGGGCAGCCCTTACATCGGCATCTATAATGTTCGTTGGAGACTGCACCTGTCAGCTGATACAGCAGCGGCATGAGAAGGTCAAAAAGTGCGTCTCCTCACTCCCTTCAAGCAGCCTGGAGCCCCCTCACTCCTACTTCCTGCCCCTCGGCATTCAACTCTTTCCGCTCATGTGGACCCCATCCATGTAGATTAGACTTCCAAAGAGCAGGCAGATTCAGCTTCGTGGGCTTGACGCTCCATGGCCCCTTCTTTCTCAAGGGCTATGGCTGGCTTGACAGACAGTTTGGAGCCGCAAAGACCCTCCAGAACGTAAGCCTTCTCTATTAGTACATCTTGTGGTTTGACATGGCTAAAGCGCCACAGCCTCTATACATCAAGCCTTCACCTGCCTAGTCAGCATGTTTTTTTACAAGCAAGGCCCATACCAGATGTGGCGGTTTGAAGTAGAGATTCCTCAAAGGGACTGCTTGCCTTCTTCGCAGGTTAGCTGTACCCTCCACAGCCCCAACGGACTTGCTCAACTGTTGTGCAAGAGGTGCTGCTATTACAATCTCGTATCATTGTTTTTATGCCATAGCAGAAGTGAAGCTGCAGCTTTTGCCAAGCCCTTTAGCTTTTTACTGTGTAGCCAGCTAATTAGCCAGAGCCATTCTGTTTAGACTAACTAATTCGTACATCAAGTGCCTAGAATTACGCTACCCTAAACTCAACCCTTACCCCTAAACACTAAAGCATTTTCTGCTGCAGGCCGTGAAGAAGTCTGCAGTGGGCCAAGTGACCATCTTCCCGCTTTACGTGTCGCTCATGTTCATGTACCTGGGTCTACTCGAAGGCAGAGGGGTGGACGGCTCATGGCAGAGGCTGCAGCAATCACTGCCCAAGACTCTAGTCACTGGTAAGCCACTGCAGCAAGGGAAGAAGGTGCGTGGCTGTTCATCATGAGGAAACAAACTGGTCCTATGGTCCTATGGTCTTGGGCCTATGGCACTTATTGCTATGGCATATCATGAAATGTAATAATGAGGAAACAAACTGCTTGGAGTCATGTGGCGGGTGCTGCACGGTCCCACAGCTGTGCAGTGATCTATCTCACATATAATGAGGAACGAGAATACAGAGTGCACTAAGGGAAGAATGTCTGTGGCCCTGCACGACAAGAAGAGGCGAGAGTTATGAGCAGTAAGGGAGGGAGGTGCGTGGCTGTGCAGAAAGAGATAAAGGATGAGATAAAGAGTTAAAACAGCAACGAAAGCTGAGGGGTGGAAGGCTCTTGGCAGAGGCTGCAGCAATCATTGCCAAAGACGCTAGTCACTGGTAAATGCGGTAAGTGAAGACATTGTGTGGTTATGCCCAATAAGAAAAGAGAGGATAAAGAGCAGTAAAGGAAGAAGATGTGTGGCTGTATGTTCAGACTGATCAATGAGAACATAAACCAGCAAGAAGGGGGTTGTGGATGCTTTATATGGTGCATGTAAGGGCAGTAAGGAAGGAGGTGCATGGCTGCGCAGAATGGGAAAAGGAGAAGATAGAGAGACAGAGCAGTAGCAAAGGGTTTGTGGATGCTCCAGTAATGCTGCGCTTGTCACTGTGCAGCAAATGCAGCATTTGCAGCCAGTTGAGCTAAGGTGTTCAATCATTGCCACCGCCTGGGCTGCGTATAGAAAGCCCTCTGGCCAGAGCATGGTGGAACAGGCCAGGTCTTTGAGCCTTACAATCAACAACTACCCCAGGAAGTTGCAAGCAAAGGTAGCACTGGCAGCCCCAAAGCCCACTCTGAAAACCCTGCTTTTCTTCATTCCAGCATTGCATGAAAGACCCCTGCTTTCCTTCTCGGCACTCTCCCCTGCTGTTCTTATCTGTACCCTACCTCATCACATTGCCTCGATGATTTCCTAAACTTTTCTATCTCTGTGTGGCCTTTTATTGCTGACTGCATACTGGAGAGATCCGTGTATTGTTCCACCTCTCTGTCTCCACAACAACTTTAGGTGGGGACTCATGGCACTTTTGCTATGGCATGTCCTGAATTGTAAATAATGATCATACCCTACCTCCTGATATGATGAGCCATATATACTGAATTCTCCTAGCTACTCTGAAAGACTCCCCAACTTGCAGCGTACGCGAGTATGCATGCTTATTGAACTACGTATGTTATTGTTCCAGGTACTATGTTCTGGCCTGCAGCCAATGTTGTGAACTTCATGATGGTGCCTCCTACACAGCGGGTGCTCTTTGCTAATGCCATGGGAGTGGTATGGAACACAGTTTTAAGGTGAGCAAGGTTTAAGGGGTTTTGGGCCTATGGTTTGGTTTTAGGGTTTAGTCACCCTAAACCATAGTGCCGTGGGAGTGGTAGAGAACACAGTGGTGAGGTGAGCAGGGGCTTAGGGCTTAGGGTTAGTGAGGCTGACCCTAGTGCCATGGGAGTGGTATGGAACACAGTCTTTGAGGTGAGCAACGGCCATGATCGAATCATGTTTGATTGCATTTTTGCTATGGCCAGACCATTTGGACAGCGGATGTTTCGGGCTTTCGCTTTTTTTCTAATTGTTTTAATCACTGTATAATTCGGTATGCTTGTCTCACCTGCTGGACCTCGTGTTTGAGCGGATGTTGTAACTATCTCTAACTGCATACCCAAAACAACCCCTGCATCTTTCAACTTTGTCATTTAATGAACAGCTGAGGTGGGAGGCGAATGGCACTTTTGTCATTGCATATCAATGCAACATGATCTGATCATAGCAGATGGAAAAAGGTACTGAGGCCAGCGCGCCGTCTAAGCGCCGTCCTTATGGCCACCTGGCAATATCCTGCATTGCAGAGAGTGAGAGAGCAGAGAGAGGAACGAGCTTTGCAAGGGAGGGACTTGGTCCATTGTTTGCATATGTCAAGGGAGTGGACCTTGAAGGTTGTACAGGCAAAAAACAGGCGTGCAGGCTAGGCGACAAACGCAGGGTTTATGACAGGCTGGCACGGCACATACGAGCAAAGAGCATATATCTGAGACCACCACCCCAAAGGGAGGGGACCTTCAATCCCAGGTTGACAGCATGACATTATCAAGTCTGACCCTTGACACCATGGGACATCCATTCATGGTATGCAAGTACATGGGATGCAAGTCTTGGGCCCTGTTTCTGTGTCTGAGATTGTTTTTTGTCACCAGGCGCTGTAGCATCAATTTTAAGAGGGGCGAGTTATGACACTGCTTCTTTTTCTTGCTATGTCTTGCAGTTGGATTGCCAGCAGCAGCAGCAGCAGTCCATCAGCACCAGCAGTAGCAGTAACAGCCGGCAGCAGCTAAAGATTGATCCACCTTCATCTTGGGTAGCCCTGGGTGCCTGTTCCCTTGGTGGTGTTGCTGCTGGGGTCCTGATGATTGTTGAAATGGTGGGGCCGGAGGCTGAGGGAGTCCGTGCAGCAGAATGGGGCTCAAGGATGCACCAATCCTGACCACAGAATTTGCGCACAAGGATGGGCCCTGCAGTACAACAATCAAGGCAGCTAGGGTGGCTGCGCACAAGGCAGCTGGGTCGAAGCCACCAGACACACTGGAGTGGTGGGAGCGGCTAGCCATGGCAATAGCATCAACAAGAGCAAGAAAAGCAGCAGCACAGCATACCCCTTGGTGACAGCATATGGGGCTTGCCATCGTGGGCAGGAGAGAAGCGGCAGGGGAGGATGCTTTTTTGCATTCCTTCCCAAGCCAGCGACCATGGAAGAGGCAGCTGCTGCTCTTCGCATATCCTGTCCTAGGGTTTTGAAGCCAGCAACTGATGGTAGGGGGTCCAGTGTACTCCAATGATACGTCATGTCTGTAAAACCCACGGCAGACCCCTTAGAAAGGCAATCCAAGCCCTATCGGCGTAGTACCCCCTCTTGGGGTTGAAGGCACATGGCACGAAGAAGCAGTGTATGGGGGCTGTACCGCAGGATGGAGGCATGTCTAGGCATATGTTGTCATACATGCCAAAGATAGCCGTATTCTGTTCCACCTCGCTGTTCTTTGTGACAGCTTGAGGTGCGGGGCCTATGGCACTTTTTGCTATGGCATCATGAAATGTAACAATACCGCAGGATGGAGTTGGAAAGGTATTGGTGATGGGCCTCTTGGGAGGAGAAAGGCCAGGGGTACTATACGTCTTCAGAAGCTGCAGGAGTAGCAGGGGTGGGGGTGGGAAAGGGAACACATGGCCACATACTATGAGGGTTTGGATAGGTTCTGGCTTTTCGTGGACAGCTGGCCCCCTTGTGAAGGGCATAGGTGAGGCAGTGCGCGCCCTCAATGACTGCCTGTGCACTTTAACAAGTAGTGTGGTTGTTTGCTGGACAAGGCAATGTTGAATTGCGTGGCTTGCTTGCTGTTGACTTGGTCAGCTGGTCAGCGCACAGCAAGGGGAAATGGGATCGCCTGATACACATTGCCCAGTAAGGGATCAAGGGAGGGCTGGTGGCAGCCAGTGTGAGAACTCTTTGACCGGATGGAATTTGTTTGCGTGTGCCGTTTGAGCCTAATAAGTTGGCTTCCCTTGGACATCCCGGACGAGGGTGATGTATGGGACCAGCTGGTATTTTTGGTAATCTGGTACTTATTGAGGCGTGTGGGTACCAGTGTGCGCAGACCATTTAACTCTGTCATTGAAGTGCTCTTGGTGCTTTGTTTGATGGAGATGAACCTGAAAGTGAGCCTGCGTGCCCACAGACGGTTGGAGGGAACAGGGAGTTTACAAGTGAGGTGAAGGCGAGAAAACGCTCGGTAGTCGTATTTGCACGTAGCTGTGGAGTCTCGTTTCTTCTCTTGCTCGATGTACTCGGGCTGTTATAGGCTTGGGATTGGCACCGGTACCCCGGACATGCTTACTAGATGTACCAGCAGGTGAGTGTCAGTTGAACAATGTAGAGATATAACTAAAAGATCTGGCGACATGATCTACAGTCAGATGTTCTTGCGTTGGTGCAGTTGGTCATTCCGGCATGCACCGGAGGAGAAGACACCACACCACGACCCCTTCTGCACGGCACGGACTGAGCACGGACACAAGTGGGGAGCAGAAGAACTGCATCCGATCCTGACTGTTCCAAAGCCAAAGAATTGCAAGCGCATCTCAAGTCAGTTGACTCGCTGCATGCTTCCAAAGTCCATTCCTAGCCCTGAGGGAGTAAGGTTGTGTGCTCCAACTCGTGGGTGCAATGCACGTCAAGTGCGTTGAATGTGACGAATACAAAGAGCGCACGTGCTTCACCAAAACACAAAGGACAAAGAATGTAGCCAACAGGCGGTGCAAGGACTGTGTCGCAAGGACCGCCTCGGCGTTTGCAAACAACACAACTACACCAATACCGTCACCTACAGCAGCAGTGTCAGATTTTAGTTCCAGGGGGCGGCAGCAGAGGCAGAGGGCCGAGCAGGGTGTCCGAGTCCGTGTTCGGGATGTTCAGAAACACTATGGTCACCTGTACGAGATTCCTTTGCAAGCGTACAGAGAGGCTGACGTGGCCTACTCCAGGTCAGACTACGTGACCGCAGAGGATGTGCAGCTGGCATCTGATGCATGGGATGCGCGCTCTCTCGCACATGACATTGACACACAGTGGGGAGAGATGCCCTGGGGAGGCGCTTACAAGGACAGCAACCACTATTATGATCCTGGAGAGTACGACTTCTACTGATCGTTACCACTCTGATATGTAGCTGTTCCGCCTTCAAAGCTGCAGCAGGAAATTGAAGGTGCAAAGGCTCCTTTTTGAGGTTGTTCTGCTGGACTTTAGGAAGATATGTATGATTGGGACTGGCTGGGAGCTGCCCTGTGCTGCACAAGCTTCGCTTCACTGACTTTGCAGTAGTATAAATGCAGCCCTGAAATAGTTATGGATGGGGAGCAGAACCCTTGCCAAAATCCGAATGAGTTGCTGTTACAGTATGCACATTGTTGTGCATTGCCCTACATAAGACCTTGTGTAGCTGAAGTTGTCCTATGGCACTTTTGCTATGCCCTTTCTTTACACTTAAAAAACAGCAGCTCACAGGAGTAACAGCAGCAGCACAAGGTTAGCCTGTTTTGGTGGTGGCGTGAGCAAATAGCAGCTTCCACCAGGGTTAGTCAAGAAGCATCTCCTCTGCCCGTCCTTACAAGGATCCAGTTTGTTTACGCCCTTTCTGGTGTGCAGCTCAAAGGATCCAGGCCTCAGAAGCCCATGTTGTGTTGCTTAGTTTGCCATGTGGCCTGAGTGGTTGACATCTTGTGAGAGGCGGACATGGTGGAATGTGTACCTTTGGGCATCAATGTAAGCAATAGAGTCTGCTGTTGGTGATATTGAATTTCTGACAAGTCACGGATGAATGGCTTATAAGCATTAGCAGCATTAACAGCAGCAGCGGCAGCAGCATTAGTAGCAGCAGCAGCAGCAGCAAAGGAACAAGTCAGGTGCCAGCCAGCCAGCAGTGCTGCTCTAGACTTATGCATCAGGGCAGGTTATGGGATATCATGCGTAGAAGACGGCAAAAGAAGGCCTTGTACATTGTTCTTTTCGGTCCTTGACGCTTTGACAGCAACCCCTCTCAGCGTGGACTGCCGGCATAAGGCATGTTCACTGTATCCAGCACAGCATTTATCGTGTCATTGTAGGAGGGCTCCAGCACTGCCTGTGAAATAGTGGTCTCAACTGGTTGAGGCGTTAACATGCCGCTTGCCCTTTGAACAGACCAGGTCTGCCTGTGACTGTTGGGCCTATGCAATAGTTGTCCGTGATACGATGCAGAGTTCAGCGCTGGCCACTCCACAGCGCTTCCTTTTTGTACCTCTCTATATCTCTCTATGGTGGTTGGCAGTCGCCTGTCCTATGAGCCGCTGTTTTAATTTATCAACCGTACTTAGAGGATTGCTAGTTGATGCTGCAACCACCGGCCAATCGGCCAATTGCAGGCTGTGGACATTATTGTAAGTAGTACAAGCAGTGAAGCATCCTTAATCTGAAGCTATAAGGTGATTCAGGGCTGTAAGGTGAATGAGGGGTGAAGATCTTACTCAACCTAGTCGTTGGAAAGCAGTGACACGGCAGTACAACTCCGTCACCGCCAGTCAGTCGTCAGATGGTCGTCATCCACTCACAAGCGCTTTAAAGTATCTGAGCACCACTAATGTGCAGCCCCTACGCTTTAGAAGTGCTGCTTGAATATCACGGTGGAGGCATACCGCGTCCATGAGTTTGGTGGAGTTTGGTGGCATGCTCCGTCCTCGATAGTCATTTGCAGGCATGGCTACGTCGAAGGTGGCCATAGTTGCAGGTTACGGCATTGGCATCAGTGCTGCAGTTGCAAAGCGCCTTGGTGCTGAGGGCTACAAGCTTGCTTTGCTAGCTCGGACGCAGCCAAGGATAGATGCAGCTGCCAAAGGTAAGTTCCGGAACATATACCATGCGCATTATGGCCTAAATGAGTGCTTCATGCAGCCATAGACTCGTATAATTTGATTCTTAGCACAGTAACAGATGCTACAGCACTGTAAGCGGCAGCATTCGCTGCACTGCCACCTGATGCATGTCAGATCTAGCAACTCAACCTAAATCTGCACAGCCTGAATCACAACCACTTCCGTATCATTGTATTTTTTACTTCTTTTGAACATTTGCAGAGTTCACGGAAGCGGGTATATCAGCCAAGGGATTCTGCGTGGATTTGGCCGATGGCTTGGCTGTGAAGGCAGCAGTTGCTACAGTGGAACGGGAGCTGGGCCCAATAAGTCTGCTGTTCTGGAATGCGGCTGCATGGCCTGTCACCCTTCTTGAAGCCACCCCAGAGGATGTAACCACTGCCCTCAATACGTCAATTACAGGTGCGGCTACACTTTTTGTCTCTGTTCGTTCACCCTGCTGCTTCTTGCTGTAACCTAATGTTTTTGTATTGCCTTTGTCATGTTATAGAATCGTAGATTAGCCAGCAGGTTTACAACGTCAGAGTACATTTTAAACTAAAGTACTTATACACTAGTTCCACCTTCAGTTCTCACCCCCCTTCAGCTTCAGCATTTGGGTTCATATAGCAGCAGTATATCTGGTAGTTTCAGAATGCCGATGATCCTGGATGAACCTGACATGACCACTGCCAGTTTGTAAAGCTCCCTTGGCTAACTGTTGCAAGGGTTGACAACTATTTGCCCACAGCTTTGATTGCAGCTAGTGAGTGCAGTAGTAGCCAGCAGTGAGGGGAGCGCTGTCGGGGCCCTGTTGCATAGTTGCCAGCAGAAGCATCTCATCGAACCCTCTTTGTTCCTCTGGCTTTTTGCCACTGCCATTCGCCACGGACTGACCTAGTCTCATCTATATTTTCATATACCTTCTTGCTCATTGCAGGTTTGGTTGCAGCAGTGCAAGCAGCACACACCGACCTAAAAGCAAACCAAGGCGCCGTGCTAGTCACCGGTGGCGCCCTCTCACTAGAAAATGACACCATGACCCAACTGGCTGTTGACATGATCTAGTTATCTACCTGTGCTCTGGGAGCTGAGGGGGATATGCCCCCAGTCTCGGCTCATGTGCACGTGCGAGTGCTCCGCATATCCGCCGGGGCCGGGGCATATCCGCCGAAGCTTCCGAGCACAGGTAGATAAGGAGCTTATACCTGGGCGGGAGGTATGCATCCTACATGCGTAGAGTACAGCTTCTGCAGAAATTGGCTGCATGGCACCTTTAGCAGTAGCGATGAATTTGGACACTGATATATAGCAATTCGATCACAGCGGACCCAGTTTTAAGCGTCCACAAGCCTGTTCAGTTGTGGTCAGACGAGCGCATGCGTAAGTACAGCTTCTGCAGAAACTGGCTGCATGGCACCTTTAGCAACAGCGAGACTTTTTTGACATCAATCTATAGCAATACGATGAAAGCAAACCCAGTTGTAAGCGTCCGCAAGCCTGTTTGGTTGTGGTCAAACGAGCGCATCGCGTATATCTCTGGTGCCAAGTGACCACATTGAGGATATCTGAGGTGCCAAGTGACCACTTTGTGTATATGCGGCATCACTAGTGACCACTTGATGTATATGCGCCCAGCACAGCATG
The DNA here is from genome assembly GCA_963556185.1 of Pseudopediastrum boryanum. Taxonomy (NCBI): domain Eukaryota; kingdom Viridiplantae; phylum Chlorophyta; class Chlorophyceae; order Sphaeropleales; family Hydrodictyaceae; genus Pseudopediastrum; species Pseudopediastrum boryanum. Next base: position 5,841,974 of record OY744507.1, read on the forward strand.
TGCAGTCACCCGATATACCGACCACCCAGGTATAAGGGCATGATGACCCTGGCTGTGTCCAAAGCTGCACAGAGGAAGCTGGTGCACATCTTAGCTAAAACCCTGGCTTCAGAGGGCATCTATGTGGCAGAGGTGACGGTGGCGGGGATGGTTAAGGGGAGTGCAATTGATCCTGAGGGGAAGAAGGGAACGTTGACGGCTGATGAAGTGGCTGAGGAGTTCATGCAGCTGTTGAATAGACGGGATCCAGCTGTATGGGATGTTGTGCTTGGGAAAGCACCAATGGTAGAGGATGTTCAGGGTGCAGGGTAAGCCTGTGGTGAGGGACTCAGATGCTGCAGGGTGCAGTTCAAATAATTGGCTTGCTATATTAGAGCTGGAGGGGACGATGGCCCAGATGGTGCAAGGAAAGGCTGATTGACTCTGTGAGGACGAAGGGGCGGCCCCAATGATGCCGAAGACAAGTGCTAAATTAGGAGCTCATGCAGCTGTCGAGAGAGGAAGATAGTAGATCCGCCAGCTGTGTGAGTTTGTCATTGTGGTGCTGTCCCAGTACAGATCAGTGTCCAAGGATGCTAAGTGCAAGAGTGGGTTGGGTGGTGAAGGCAGTGCCGCAGCAGAGTATGAGCGGGGTTTGTGGGCAGAAGGGGCCTATATAATGTTGGTAGGGGAAGGCCTCGCTGCTGGCAGGAATACATGGTGGGAGACTCCCTGTGGACGACCCTGTCCGGGATGAAACTAATATGTGCATTCTGACCCTGGAGTGTGTGCTATACAGCAAGGCAAAAGTTGCGAAGAAGCACTCCACCTTGTACATTACCAGACTCCTACCTCCATGCACCATACATCATGTTCAAGATTATCAAGCAGGTGATGGGAGATGGCACGCAGCTAAGCGGGTCTGAGTTGCAATGGTTCTGCGACTTGTGCGGCACATGGAGGGTTGTACAGCAACTGAAAGGAGGTGGTCTTGGTGTTTTTAGTAGAAGGTCCCGTCTGGTAATGACCCAAAGCAAGTCAAAGGTCTCAAGGACGGGTCACTGCTGCTGCCACCGCCACTTCCGCATATGGGCGTGTGCCTCATGGCTGTCATTTGTCACTGGCCCAAAGCATAGGACAGTGAAGAAAGGAGCTGAGGAGGGAGTATACCATCCTTCTAGCTTATGCAAACAGGCAGCTTTCAGTGTGCCTGCTGCAGGCTTTGGTGTTTCCTTGAATTTTTCCTTGCTTTGTCCTTGGCAAATTGCTTTCCCTATAAAGGGGCTTGCATGTCTGTGGCGCACTGCTCTCTTGGCTCTGCGTGTCGGCCTGTACTTGCTTTGCTCGTTTAGTAGCCGCTTGTAAATTTTTTGCTTGCATCAGTCCTCGGAGTTCGTGGAGGGAGGCAGGGTGCTGGGGTTGTTGGCCAGTCACAGAGCATGCTATGAGTGTTATAACTCTGACTAGAGTGTGCATCTAAGTCTAGGTCTCTGGATATCTACCTATCTCCATCTCGTTGATTTGTCTTCAACCTTTGCGTCCGAGGCGTCCGTGTCCGCCCCAGCATTGCAATGCATCAATCATGGCTTGCACAAAAGCGCCAAGTACCTTTCTTGCTTGGCTCTGGAATAGGTAAAACGGATTAGTTGGCTCTTGGTGGGTGGCTACATGCTCTTATGTCTGAACCTGAGAATGGTCGCTCCAAGAGTGGTCGCTCCAAGAGTGGTGGTCACTTGGTCCCGAGAGTGTGGCACCAGTTCAACCGATTGGCTTTTGTTGTGGTGGCTGTATTGCCAATGCCTCATGTTCATCACGCTCTAGGAGATATTAAAGATGGGTCGGGAAGACCACGTGTGGTTAAAGCCGCAGCCTTGCTCAGCCTGTGTGACAGGTTTCTCTAGGCTTCTCTACAGTCTGAAGCCTCTCTCTATAGTCTGAAAGCTTGTAACATCACAACCTTGGCATGCTGCCTCGAACGTGCAATGATATCAATCTCTTCGTGTTCTGCATTTTAGCTGCTGCACCCGAACAATGTTGCATCGTGTACAGCTGTGATCACGCCATTGCACCACGACGTACTAGCCCCTTCGCAAGCGCCCCCTTTGGAAGTAGCGACCACCAAGCTCGACCATGACAGGCTGCAAGTCAGCTGCAATGCTCTACAGCTCTGCAGCACTGCATCTCGAACCGTTGTGAGGCAACTTTTCGTTATTGCGGTCTCTGCAGGCTACCTCTGCTCGGATCAGCATGCCTAAGCATACTTATTCCTACGACTGGGCCAGGCTCTCTGCCGTCTTGAAGTCCGCAGAAACGAGAGCCCTGATGTCCAGCCCTCCTCTGCCAGTTTTAAAGGGCAGCCCTCTGCATCAACTGTTAGCCGAGGTCAGAACCATCCTCCCTTGTAAGGAAGATGTGTCTGCCCTGTTCGACTATGCAGCTGCTAAGCAAGCCCTGGACTGTGAGGCCCTCTTGCACCTTGGCAGGCTGGTGCACTGGTTGCAACAAACTCCTTGTATGGAGCTTCACAGCCTGCCTTCACAGCATGCTGACATCCTGGAGATGGACTGGTTCTACCTGCTGGGTTTCCTGGAGGATCTGATTAGGACCATCATGGTTGGTGCTAATTCTGAGAAGGCGGACAACGTTGTCATGGGTGCCTGTCAAGAGCAGCTGCTATGTACAGGTAGATTGGGGGAGCTCGAATAAGTGCACCATAACATCTGACATCAGCTACCTTTATGTACTGAGAAATTTGAGGCAGCAATCTGTGTTCATTCCTTGCTGTTTATTGCTGTGGTAGCACCCTGTGTCCTCTGTTTTGGTAGGAAGTATCTGTTGCAGACCTGTGCAGACCCATGCTTTCGAGTCAACTGACTGCATGGTCTGGTAAAAGGGGCTTGGGAGTGCCATGCTGACATGTCCCAGTCCAGCCCTGGTAGTGCCAGACTGAGTCAAAGGTCAGCAAATTGTCTGAGGGTTGAGCTCCCTTTTGCTCAGTAGTGCAGTATCAATATGAGGCCAAGCAGGGTAAAGAAGTAGCAAGCATGTATGTCACCCTTGCAGCATTTATAATACCAAGAACAGCTGCTGAACAGAAGCACACCATGATGGCTCTAAACCTTGGCAGCTGCAGTTGAAGCGGGACTCATAGGAGCCAATGGACTCACACAACGTTCTTTGCCTTGCAGGCCTTCTCAACAGCAGTACAGAGCTCCTGCAATGGCTTCTGGAGAAGCAACCTATTGGGTTCCTACCAGCCTCATGCACGCTGTGGCAGCTGTTAGCCTCTTTGATGCCCCTGTATGATGTATTGCTAACAGCAGATGCAGCAGCCACCGCCTCTAGTCCCCATGCCGCCGGCCTGCCTTTCATCCTGTGTGAGCTAGCGGCTTCAAACCAGCAGTTTCTGGCTCTGCTGACCACACAGAGGCAGCCTCACTGGCCAGCTGCTTATCAGAAGAACGTCCCGGGTTTCATGAATGTATTGCTGCTGTTGCAAGAGGTTGCCTTTCGGCTCTCTGTAACACTAATCGACAGGCAGCAAGAGAAAGCACAAGCAGCAGCAGCAGCAGCAGCAGGAGGAGCGGGAGGTATGTTTGGGTCGGACGGGCAGGAGCAGCAGCAGCAGGGCCAAGCGCTTCCAGGTGAAGGCCTCTCGACGTCCGGAGCAGTGATGCAGTTGGCTGCAAGTCCTGCACTGTGGGCTGCAGCATGGGCTCAGCTGGCTGCCTTCTGCCAGGGGATGTACACATGGCAAGGCGGCAGCAATACAGCTGGCAGTTCTGGTATTGCCGGCATATTTGCTTCGCCCTCCCCTGATCATGAGCAAGTGGCAGCTGTGTTCAGTCCTAGAGAGATTTCAGCACGCATTGAGGTTCTGGCCATCCCGGCAAAGGGCAGACCCTTTTCAGAAACCGCTCTTGCAAGCACGATACGGCGTGGCTTTGCAGCTCCTGCTGCTTTTCTAGACATTTTGATAACTTTCCATGGCCGGTCAGTTTTGTGCGAGGGGCCAAAGCCCGAGGAGGGAGCAAGCGAGGGTGAGGGCCGGGAGAATAGCGGTGCCAGAGGCAGCAGCAGTGGCAGGGACGACAGCAGCAGCAGGGGGAACAATGGCCGGGGCGGCGGTGGTAGCAGCGGTGTTACCGGTGGTGGTGGCAGCAGCAGCGCAAATGCAGGAGCTGGCGAAGACATCAGCAGGACCTCAACAGGGAGCAGTTGTGGGGAAGCCAGCAGCGGCAGTAGTAGCCGCACTTGGAGCGGTAGCAGAGGAGGTGTGGCCCCGGCTGCTGCCCTGCAGCTGATCTTGGAGGCAGCAGCTCTGCTAGGGGTTGCTGAGAGACACCGAGAGTCCAGCGCGGCAGTGATACTTCTGTGTACAATGGCCAAGAACTGCAGCTTGGGTCCTAGGAAGTGCTTGCTATCAACCAGGGGGGGCTTGGTGCTGGATGTGGTGACAGCTGCTGCCAGATATCATCCTGAATCCTTCATTGACATCGCGCGGAATTTCATCAATATCTTCTTGGGTGGTGCTGAGGAAGGTGGGTGGGTCTCGGGGTGGAACCAATGACCGGCTTAAGCCCTGCAGCAATCTTTGTGCCTTCAGTGCCTTGCATGGGTGGCTCTTTCTTACGGATGCTTCGCAGCTGATAATATTATTACATATGGTAAGAAGCACCCAAAACCTGGACCGCCCCAAAGGGCGTAAGAGCCTCTCTCCTACTTGGACAACGAGGGGGGCTTGTATGCCTAGGCGCAAGCATTAGTTGGTAACAAACCGTATTGGTTGGGCATCATGCCACATCACAAGGGCAAGCATAAGTATCCCTAAACTTCCAAGCAGCTGAAACATATTGGGCTATATATTTGAAACAGCGCGATCACTGGCGTTGTGTGCATGCCTTGCAACTCACCGGTCTGCTAGGGGTGCCACATTTTATTACCTTTTTATCGCCATGTTATCATTGACCGCACTTGAATGGGTTGCATGCCCCTCTCCCTCATACCTCATAGCACACTGTGAGTGCATGTTGCACTTGCTTCCTGTCTGGCTGCAGATTGTTTGTTTTTGTGCCTGACAAAACTCTGCATTTCCTTCTATCCGCACCTTCGTCGAACCTGATGCCTGCAGTGTGCTGACTGTGGCCCCTTGCTCGTGTCTGCATGCTGTGCTGCAGAGTCCAGTGTGTTGGTAGCCGAATGGGCTGCTACCAACCCAGTAGCCTTTTATAACCTTGCAGAGCTGGCTTGCCGCACACCCTGTGCCTTTGGCTTAACCATAGCAGCTCTGTGGTTCAAAGCACCAGATGCTTGGGCACTTACCAGGCAGCAATCACAGCAGCAGCAGGAGCAGGAGCAAGCACAGCACCAGCGATCACTGCGACAGCGGCGGCAGCAAGCACAGCAACCGCAGGCGTTGCTCAACACTTGGCCAGAATACAAGGCCTACATCTCGGCAGTTGCTAGCTGGTGCAAGGCCCATGTGACGCTCTTCCCAGATGCATGTGAAGCAGCCTTGCAGGGAAACCATGGGCGGTACATTGCTCTTTTAGAAGCGCTGGCACTTATGCTACATGGCGATGAAGCTGATGGTGCAGGCTGCCTTGGTCTTGGGCAGGCCCCAGGCAGCTCTAGTCCTACTTTGCAGGCGGTGCGCTTAGTGCTGCTGCTGTGGCTGACGCGAGCCGCGCTAGGGGTCATCAACGGCTGCTTGCGGACAGCCATAGCGGCGGATGGTGGCAGCAGCAGCAGCGCCAGCGGCTGCAACTTTGCCAAAGCCTGTGAGCCGCCAGAGGCCAGCAGCAGCAGCGCCAGCACCGGCTGCTACGGTAGAGCATGTGACCTGCCAGAGGCCAGCAGCAGCAGCGCCAGCTATGCCAGAGCCTGTGAGGTGCCAGAGGCCAGCAGCAGCAGCAGCAGCGGCTGTATGGAGATTGTTGGAGATGCTGTGGAGAAGAGCATGGTGACTTTGACAGTTCCTGTGCTTCATGCCCTCAGGCAGTGGCAGAAGACAACTTCTGCGCTGACAAGGGGCTCCACTGCCACTAGTTCGCCTGCTGCTGCGGCTGCGCCCACTGATGTGTCTTGCCTCACTACTAGGAAGCGCCTGTCCAGGCTTCCTCTGCAAGGACTGCCAGAGGCAGTAGCAACCCAGCTGGACAAGTGCACTACCATATGGCGCCGGCTTCAGCCCCCCTCAGCAACTGCTGCGGAAGAGCTCATGGAGCTGCCGCTGCAGACCGTGGTTGAGGGGTTTGTTGAAGATCACATGGAGGGGCGACAGAACTTGGGGTGGGAGATGGGGGTGCTTTGCAAGCTGCTGCTGGAGGAGGTACCTTCCCCTCTAGGGTGCAATCTCCCTGGGTGCAGTAATTTGTCTGGCTTCACTGAGGCTGACGAGGCGGGGAGTGTGTGCACCCGCTGCCAAGAGGCTAGGTACTGCAGCAGGCAATGCCAGGTGGATCACTGGGAGCAGCACAAGAAGGCATGCAGGAGGCTCAAGAAGCAGGCAGAGGCAGCAGCAGCAGCTGCAGGGGGGAGGACGGTGGAGGTGGAGGGGGCAGGAAGGACTGGTGGTGGTGGTGGTGCGGGCAAGGGTACGAAGGCCAGCAGGAAGGGGGCTGCAAAAGGTTGAGCGGCATAAAAGTCGGTGAGTTATTCAGGAGTCTCTTAAAGTGTTTTAGCACCTTATAATAGCCAGCAGCTGTATGAACTTGCTTGATGGGATTACCACAAGTAGAGCTTTCTTTGGGGTGTTGAGGGAGCTAGTCTCAATATTACCAGGGTTATGCTCACTACACTAACAGACCCCAGTGGGGTTGCTTGGCAACCGTCATTGGCACTTCATTGGCTACATATGGCTTCTAGACGGGCAGCAGGTTTGACATGCAGGGTCGTTTGTGGACCCTTCGCTAAGACTTACTAAAAGGCATAGTATGAGCAGGTACAGAAAGCAGGAGGAACAATACAAATCAAGCACAGCTCCGGTCGCAGCTACTGGGTGTGTTGCAGTGCAGTAATCTCAACCATCAGGCACAGCTGTTGCAGCCCGCAGTATGTCTCGACACACAAAGTGCAACAGTGAATACCTTGTTCAGGGCATGGGTATGTGTGGGCATGGGCACTAGCTGGTCTTGCCTTTCTAAATGAGTATTTTCCATGTACCTGCAGATGTCACTGCACATTGCCATACGTCACCACTCTTTGCCCATTATCTTTACAACCCCCCTGCTCCTTCAGAAGTGTGAAAAGAGGAGCAGTGCCAGCAGCACCCACCAACAGACGCAAGCTGCATTACCTTCCTCCATCTTGCAGTGATAAACAAGTCCTCTTAGTCTCAACTGCCCTGCCACTGCAATTCAGCCCTCCTTGTACAAATTGGCTCATCCTGGCTGGCAGTGCCTCCGCCTGTGCTGCAGTTTGACGTGGTCATTTGTGTTATGTGTGTTAATTTACTGCCACTTTGTCATCTGCCCCTCCTTTGCAGGGCTTGTTGCAGCAGTGCCAGCAGCACACACCGACCTAAAAACAAACCAAGGTGCCGTGCTAGTCACCGCCGTGATGCCCTCCCCTTTTGAAAACAACACCATGACTCAGCTGGCTCTTAACATGGGCATGATGACCCTGGTAGTCTGCAAGGCTGCAGAGAGGAAGCTGGTGCACATCTTAGCTAAAACCCTGCCTTCGGAGGGGATCTATGTAGCAGAGGTGACGGTGGCGGGCATGGTGAAGGGGAGTGCGATTGATCCGGAGGGGAAGAAGGGGACGTTGGCAGCCGATGAGGTGGCTGAGGAATTCATGCAGCTGCTGAAGAGAAGGGATTCAGCGGTGTGGGATGTTGTGCTTGGCACAGCACCAACGGTGGAGGATGTTCGGGGTTTAGGGTGAGCGGGCGCTGTGATGCTGCAGGCTGCAGTTCAAAAAAATAGCTTGCCAGGTGCCGTTAGGGGAGGGAACGATGGCTGGTGCAAGGTGAATTGCTGAGTGACTCTGTGAGGACGAATGAAGCTGGAGATAACTGCTGAATGAGGAGCTCATGCAGCTGTTGAGCAAGCAACATAGATCCACCAGCTGTGGCTTCTGTTGTTGGGGCTGTCTAAAGGTAGAGGCTGTCCAAAAATGCAGAGTGCAAGAGTGGGCTCGGTGGTGAAGGCGGTGCGGCGGCACAGTCAGAGCCGGGTTTGCGGCCAGAAGGCGCCTAGATTATGTAGGTCAGGGGTTGGCCTCGCTGCTGGCAGGATGCAGGGTGAAACTAGACGCTGTGGTATGGGATATGGACGTGCTGACCCTGGAATGTGGCTGTAGAGCACTGCAGGAATTTCAGCTTGGGCACTTCACCCGTAGTGTATGTCACCTCCATGCATAACGCATGTTTGGGATATCAATCAAGAATGGGAAATGGTACTTACTAAGCGGATCTGAGTTGGGTGCAGCGGTTTTGCGAGTCCGTTGTGGGGCACATGAACTGTAGTAGTTACAGGAACTTAAAGGAGATGAGTTATGGTGGCCGTGTTAGACGGGTCTCTTTTGGGGGACGACCCAAAGCAAGTGCAAGGTCACGTAGACGGGCCATCACTGCTGCCATCAGTAGTTGGCATGTGTGCCTTGTGGCTGCCATTTGTGGCTGGCCCCGAGCTGGCCCTAGTAACTGGAAGGGAGTTTGACAGAGTCTATATTCCTTGCAGATTATACAAACAGGGAGGATTGCAGTGTGCTTGCGGTATGTTTTGAATGCTTTCTTGCTTTGTTCTAGGCAAATTAAGAAAATTGCTTTCCCTGCTTGTGTCACGTTGTTGGCCAGTCACAAAACATGCGGGTGAGTGTACAGCTCTTATTACCTATGTATCTAAGTGTATCTACCTGTCTCCATTTCTCGTTGATTTCACATCAAGTTTTGCGTACGCCGTCTGTTCCCCAGCATTGCATGCACAAAAGAGCCATAAATATGTCCTGCTTGCTTCTGTGCTAGATACAGCTGATTCCCTGGCTTTAGGGATGGATGGTCCGTAGCTGCATGCTCTTATGTTTGGGAACCTGAGTTGGTCGTTGCAAACTGGTCCCTTTACTTAGTCTCACACTTTCACACGTTGAGTGGCCACAGCCCACAGCTCGAAGCCGTTGATGTCCTGGTGGCTGTATACATGCCTGTGCTTCATCATGGTCTAGGAGAGATTAAGGATGGATCAGGAAGACCACGTGTGGTTTACGCCGCTGCCTTGCTGAGCCTATGTGGCAGACCTCGCTAGGCTTCTCGACAGTCTGTTCTTGTACTCAACAATACGTGTGCTACCTCCGAACATGCAATGCAGTCCTTTTCTTTGTCATCTGCATGTTAGCTGCTGCACCCATCAGTATTGCATAGCCCTTATCTGGCGCAACCCAGCAGTGATCACGCCATTGCACCACGTATAAGCCCCCTTTGGAAGAAATAGGGATTACCAAGCTCGAGCGTAAAGGCTGAAGGTAAGCTGCAATACTCTACATCTCTCCGCATCGCGTCTCGAACGGCTGCGAGGCTACTTTCTGTAACTGTTTGTGGTCTCTGCAGGCTCCCTCTGCAGGATCATTATGCCTAAGCAGAAGTATTCCTATGACTGGGCCGGGCTGTCTGCCGTCATGAAGTCCGCAGAAACTCGGGCCTTGATGTCCAACTCTCCTTGTCTGCCAGGTCTGAAGGGCAGCCCTCTGCATCAACTGTTAGCCAAGGTCAGAACCATTCTCCCCTATAAAGAAGATGTGTCTGCCGTGATCGACTATGCAGCTGCTAAGCAAGCCCTGGAGTGCGAGGCTCTCTTGCACCTTGGCAGGCTGGTGCACTGGTTGCAGCAAACTCCCTGCATGGAGCTTCACAGCCTGCCTTCACAGGATCCTGTCAACCTCCTGAAAGTGGACTGGTTCTACCTGCTGGGTTTCCTGGAGGACCTGATTAGGAACATCATGATTGGTGCTACTTCTCCTGAGGGTGTGGACAACGTTGTCATGGGTGCCTGTCGAGAGCAGCTGACATCTACAGGTATGCTCGATCTAGTTTGAATTCATGCACCATAGCATTTGACATCAGCTACCCTTTGTATATTCTGGGATTTGGGGCAGCAAGCTGTACCGGTGCTTGCTGTGTATTGGTGTGGCAGCAACCTGTATCGTCTATCTTCTTTGAATCACTGTGCTGCAGACCTCTGCCTTGCATTTGAGCCACCTGACTGCATGGTGTGGCAAAAGAGGCTCAGAAGTGCCATGCAGACATGTTCAATTTAGACATGGTTTCAGCAGACTGAATGTCAGCAAATCGTCTGAGTTGAGCTCCTCTCACTCTTGCTCAGTAGCGCACCATCAACATGAGGTCAAGCATGGTGGGGTGTAAACAAGTATACCCTTGTGAGTCACCCTTGTATGATCCCACAGTGCCAAGAACAGCTGCTGAATACATGCAAACCATGGTGGCTGTAAACCATGGCATCTGCACTTGAAGCGGGGCTCATAGCAGCCAGTGGAATCACACAGCATTCTTTGCCTTGCAGGCCTTCTCAGCAGCACTACAGAGCTCCTGCAATGGCTCTTGGAGAAGCAACCCATGGGGTTCCTACCAGCCTCAGGCATGCTATGGCAGGTGTTAGCCTCTATGATGCACTCGTATGAAGTATCGTCAACAGCAGATGCAGCAGGCACCGCCCCTAGCCCCCATGCTGTGGGCCTGCCTTTGATCCTGTGCGAGCTTGCGCCTTTGAACCAGCAGTTTCTGGCTCTGTTGACAGCACACAAGCAGTCTGACTGGCCAGCTGCTTATCAGAGGAGAGTCCCGGGTATCATAAACATATTGCTGATGTGGCAAAGGGCTGCTTTTAGGCTCGCTGCAACACTAATAGAGGGGCACCAGGAAAGAGCAGAAGCAGCAGCAGCAGGAGGAGGAGTGGGAGGTACGTTTGGGACAGGCGGGGAGCAGCAGCAGAGCCACGCGCTTTCAGCTGTGTCAGGTGAAGGCATCCTGACATCTAGAGCAGTGAGGCAGCTGGCTGCAAGTCCTGCACTGTGGGCTGCAGCATGGGCTCAGCTGGCTGCCTTCTGCCAGGGGATGTACACATGGCAAGGCGGCAAGCTAGCAAAGACCCAGCACAGCAGCAGCAGCAGCACCAATGGGAATAGCTGTAGTAGCAGCAGCAAGAGTACAAGCAGCAGAAGCAGCAGCATTGCTGGCAATCCCGATTTTGCTGGCATGTTTGCTTCGCTGCAGCTCTCCCCTGATCATGAGCAAGTGGCAGCTGTGTTTGATGCTGGAGAGATTTCAGCACGGATTGAGGCTCTGGATATTCCAGCAAAGGGCAGACCCTTTTCAGAGACCGCTCTTCCACGCACATCACGGGGTGGCTTTGTAGATCCAGCTGCTTTTCTACACAGTATGCTTACTTTCCATGACCGGTCGGTTTTGTGCGAAGGGCTAAGTCCCCAGGAGGGAACAAGCGGGATCAGGGGCCATGGCACCAGCAGCGGGGAGAACAGCGGTGGCAGCAGCAGCAGCAGGGGCAGAAGCGACAGCAGCGGGAGTAGCAGCAGCAGTGGCGGCAAGGAGAACGGCAGCAGCAGCACCGGGGGGGACGGCGATGGCAGCAGGAGTGGGGAAGGCAGCAGCTGCAGTAGTGGTCGTATATGGAGCAGTAGCAGAGGAGGTGTAGCCCCGGCTGCTGCCCTGCAGCTGGTGTTGGAGGCAGCAGTGCTACTGGGGGTTGTTGATAGGCCCCGAGAGTCCACTGCTGCAGCGGCGCTTCTGTGTACAATCGCCAAGAACTGCACCAGTGGGCCTAGGAAGTGCCTGCTAGCAACCAGGGGGGGGTTGGTGCTGAATGTGCTGACAGCTGCTGCCAGATATAATCCTGAATGCTTCGTTAGCGTTGCACGGAATATAATCCACATCTTCTTAGATGGTGCTGGGGAAGGTGCGTGGGGTTCCGGTGGAACCAGCAGTCTGCATATGAGCCTTGCAGCAATCCTTGGGCCTCCAATGCCGTGCACTGGTGGCTCTTCTTTTGGGACGCTTGCCAGCTGATATTGCCTGACCTATGTGCATACCGTGCAAGCCGCCAGTGTGCTAGGGACGGCATGCATCTTCTTATTGCTTGTTGACCATTCTGACAATGCTCGCGCTTGCCTGGCTTGAATCTTTGCTCCTCTATCTCCCTCGTGCTTGTACCAAGGTGTGAGAGCATGATGCGGTTGCTTTCTTTCTGGCTGCGATTGCTTGTCCTCATGCCTTACAAGACTGTATTTGCTCCAGTCCATTCCCTCATACCAGCTGTCTTTGTTATGCTGACTATAGCCCATGCTGTGGTGTGTGTGCATGCTGTGCTGTAGAGTCCCATGTGTTTGTAGGCGATTGGGCTTCTACCAACCCAATAGCCTTTTATGGCCTTACGGAGCTGGCTTGCCGCACACCCCGTGCCCCTGGCTTATCCCTAGCAGCTGTGTGGTTCAGAATACCGGATGCTTGGGTACTGACCAAGCAGCAATCACAGCCGCAGCAATCACAGCAACAGCGATCATCCCAACAGCGGCAGAAGCAAGCACAGCAGCAGCAGGCATTGCTCAACACTTGGCCAGAGTACAAGGCCTACATCTCGGCAGTTGCCAGCTGGTGCAAGGCTCATGTGAAACTCTTCCGATGTGCCTGTGAGGCAGCCTTGGAGGGGGACTATGGGGAGTACAACGCTCTTATTGAAGCGCTGGGAGTTATGCTGCAGGGCAACGAAGCTGGTGGTGCAGGCTGCCTTGGCCTTGGGCAGGCCCCAGGCAGCTCTAGTCCTACTTTACAGGCGGTGCGCTTAGTGCTGCTGCTGTGGCTGACACGAGCCACTCTGGGGGCTGTAAAGTGCTGCTTGCTGGCAGCAGCAGCGCAGCACAGCCGGGGTGCCAGCAGCAGCAGCACCAGTGGGGGCAGCCATGGCGGAGCATGTGAGCCGGCAGAAACAAGCAACAGCAGCAGTGAAACAGTTGCTCTGGTGCAGATGAGCCGAGTGGCTTTGAGTGCCCCTTTGCTTCATGCCCTGGTGAAGTGGCAGAAGACAACTTCTGAGCTAACAACAGGGAGCTCCATGGTCAGTAGTTCGGCTGCTGCTGGGGCTGGGGCTGGGGCTGATGTGTCTTGCCTCACTACTCGTAAGCGCCTGTCCAGGCTTCCTCTGCAAGGGCTACCAGAGGCAGTAACAACCCAGCTGGACAAGTGCAGCAACCTTAGGCGCGTGTGCCTGCAGAGCTCGGCAACGGCAGCTGCTGAGGAACTCACGGAGCTCATTGCAGGAGATGGCATAGAGGGGTTGCAGAACTTTGGGCGGGAGATGGTGGTGCTGTTTGAGCTGCTGCTGGAGGAGGTACCTTCCCCGCTAGGCTGCAACAACCCTGGGTGCAGTAACTTGTCTGGCTTCACTGAGGCCGACGAGGCGGGTAGTGTGTGCACCCGCTGCCATGAGGCTAGGTACTGCAGCAGGCAATGCCAGGTGGATCACTGGGAGCAGCACAAGAAGGCATGTAGGAGGCTCAGGAAGCAGGCAGAGGCAGCAGCGGCGGCAGCAGCTGCAGGGGGGAGCACAGTGCAGGCGGAGGGGGCAGGCCGGACTGGTGGTGGTGGTGGTGGTCTGGGCAGGGCTACCAAGACCAGCAGGAAGGGGGTTGCAAAAGGTTGAGTGGCACAACAGTAGGTGAGATGTTCGAGAGTCCTAAGATGTGTTTTGGGACCATATAATAGCCAGCAGCTGTATGAACACATTTAGCGACACACTAGAAGTGCAGCTTTTCTTGGGGTGTTGAGGGAGCTAGTGTCAATGCCAGCAGGCTTATGCTCACTACATTTACAAACCTCAGTGGGGTTGCTTCGCAACTGTCATTGGCACTTCATTTGCGGCTACATGTGGCTTCTAGACAGACAGCAGGTTCAACAGGCAGGGTCGGTTTGTGGACCCTTTGCTAAGGCTTACTGAGAGGCATACACAAAAGAGCGAGCACAGGATGCAGGAGGTATACCATCAAAAGCACAGCTCCGGTCGCAGCTAGTGAGTGTTGCATGATATGACAAGGGCAGTAGCAACCATCAGGCACAGCTGTTGCAGCCCCCCATATGCCTCAACACACAAAGTGCAACTGTGAACACCTATTCAGGGCCTTGGTTTCTGTTCATAGCGTGTGTATGTGTGGCCATTGGCATAGCTGGTCTTGCCTTCTGATTGAATACGGTACATTCCCACGTACATGCAGCTCTTACTGTTACTGCAGACAATGCACATAATTCAATGTACATGCTAGTTCATGGGTCACCACTCTTCGCCCATAATCTTCATCATCTCCCTGCCCCCTCAGAGACCACCCACCTGATGGCTTGAGCTTTTAACCAACAGACGCTGGCTGCATTAGCTTCTTCCATCTTGCGATGATACTGAAGTCCCCTTAGGCTCAACTGCCCTGCCACTGCAATTCAGCGCCCCTTCTACAAATTGGGTCATCGTGGCGGGCACTGCCTCCGCCTGTGCTGCAGTTTGACGTGGTCATTTGCTATATAGTTGTGATTTTAGCCACTTTGTCGTGTGCCCCTCCTTTGCAGGGCTTGTAGCAGCAGCGCAAGCAGCACAGACCGACCTAAAAGCAAATCAAGGTGCTCTGCTAGCCACCGGTGGTGCCCTTCCCTTGGAAAAACGGACTCCATGACTCAGCTGACTCATGACCTGGGCATGATGACCCTGCCTGTTTCCAAAGCTGCCCAGAGGAAGCTGGCGCACAGCTTGGCTAAAACCCTGGTTTCAGAGGGCATCTATGTAGCAGAGGTGGCTGTGGGGGGGATTGTGAAGGGGAGTGCAATTGATTCGGAGGGGAAGAAAGGAGCGTTAGCGGCTGATGAAGTGGCTGAGGAATTCATGCAGCTGCTGAAGAGAAGGGATCCAGCTGTATGGGATGTAGTGCTTGGGAAAGCACCAACGTTAGAGGATGTTCAGGGTGCAGGGTAAGCCTGTGGTGAGGGACTCAGATGCTGCAGGGTGCAGTTCAAATAATTGGCTTGCTACATTAGGATGGGAGGTACCGATGGCCCAGATGGTGCAAGGAACTAATAAAGTGACTCTGTGAGGACGAAGGGGCGGGCCGCAATGACGTGCAAGACAAGTGCTGAATGAGGAGCTCATGCATCTGTTGAGCGAGGAAGATAGTAGATCCGCCAGCTGTGGGAGTTTGTCATTGTGGTGCTGTCCCAGTACAGATCAGTGTCCAAGATGCTAAGTGCAAGAGTGGGTTGGGTGGTGAAGGCAGTGCTGCAGCAGAGCGTGGCTTGCGGGCAGAAGGGGCCTATATAATGCCGTAGGAAAAGGCCTTGCTGCTGGCAGGAATGCATGGTGGGAGACTCGCTGTGGACGACCCTGTGCAGGATGAAAATAATACGGGCATTGTGACCTTGGAGTGTGCGCTGTAGAGCAATGTAAAAATTGCAACGACAGCACTTCACCTTGTATATTAACAGACTCATATCTCCATGCACCATACACGTTCAAGATTATCAAGAGGAAATGGGAGATGGCACGCAACCGAGCGTGTCTGAGTTGCAGTGGTTCTGTGAGCTGTATGGCATATGAAGGGTTGTACAGCAACTGTTAGGAGGTGGGTTTTGGTTTTGTTATTAGACGGGTCTGCCCAGGTGGTGATGACCCGAAGCAAGTCCAAGGTCACAACAACGGGTCCATCACTCACTGCTGCTGCCACCGCCACTTCCACACAGGGGCGTGTGCCTTGTGGCTGTCATTTGGGGGTTTGCCCAAAGCATAGGGTAGTGAGGAAGGGAGCTGGGACGGAGATTATCAAACTTGCAGCTTATGCAAATAGGCAGGAGTCCAGTGTGCTTGCATGCTTTGGTGTTTTCTTGCTTTGTCCTTGGCACATTGCTCTCCCTGCGGGCTTGCATGTCTGCCTCGCACTGCTCCCTTAGCTCTCGGCCTGTACTTGCATTGCTCGTTTAGTAGCCGCTTGTAACGCTTTTGCGTGCAACTTTTGGAGTTCATGGAGGGAGGCAGGGTGATGGGATTGTTGGCCATCACAGAGCATGCTATGAGAGTTACAACTCTTGCTAGAGTATGTATTTAAGTCGAGGTCTCTGGATGTTTACCTGTCTCCATCTCGTTGTTTGCTCTTCAACCTTTGCGTCCGAGGGTCCGCGTCCCCCCCAGCATTGAAGTGCATTAACTTTATTGCATGCACAGAGATGCCATGATCTTTCTGCTCAATCTGGGCTAGATACAAATGCTTCCTTGGCTTTAAGGATATTTTGTGGGTGGCTACTTGCTCTTATGTCTGGCAACCTGAGAATGACTCTTTGCTAAAACCCTGGTTTCAGAGGGCATCTATGTAGCAGAGGCGACAATGACCAGGATGGTAAGGGAGAGTGCGATTGGTCGTGAGGGGAAGATGGGAACGTTGGCGGCTGATGAGGTGGCTGAGGGGTTCATGCAGCTGCTGAAGAGAAGAGGTTTGGGGATTTGTGGTGGGATGTTGTGCTTGGGAAGGCACCAATGGTAGAGGATGTTTAGCGTGTGAGGTAAGCCTGTGGTGAGTGGGTGGCTCTGATGCTGCAGGCTGCACTCGCAGGAATGTGTAAACTGCAGTTCAAAGAAATGTGTTGCTGTGTTAGGGGAGGAGATGCTGGCTCAGATGGTGTGACAAGGGACTGCTGAGCAAATTTGTGACTAGGACAAGGAGGTAGTTCACCGGTGGTGCATGAGGCTGTGGTTTTATTGGTTCATGTCATGAGTCCTTAGTAGCAAGAGGGGCATGGTGCTGTCTAGGGCGTGGTCCTTGGGACGGCATGGGCAGGGTGGACGATGTATATATTGCTGGTATTTTGAGTGAAAAGTGAGTGATGAGCGGTATTGGTGTGAAGCTGTCAACTTGATTCTTGATAGCAGGTATGTGCGAGCTGGCTGTTTGGTTGTATTATTACTAGTGGCTCTTGCTGCTGTCTGAGTGCTTTTTGGTGCCGGGATTGTATTGTGGTGAAAATCCGTGTAGTAAAGGGTCATAGTCAGCAGAGTGCCTGAAAGGCTCATGGTCACTCAGTGACTGGTCTCACACCCACGGGCGTGTGCTTGTGTCCTGCCTGGTGGCTACTTTGCCAGTGTTCAACATCTGGGAGATATTGAGAGTGGATCAGGCAGACCACGTGTAATTAACGTCGTCCGCCATGGTTCATGCGGAGAGACCTCCTTAGGCTTTCCTGTGCCTCTTATATCATAACATGTGCTGCCTCGAACCTGCAATTATTTCCGTCGTCATCTGCATGTTACCTGCTGCACCCTAATAGACTGCATGGCTCCTAATTAGCGCAGCACGGCAGTGAATACGCCATTGCACCACGACACCCTTGGACCACGACGCACAAGCACAAGGCAACCGCCCCCTTGGCAACCGCCCCCTTTTGCGAGCAGCAGCGTCCACCACTATCAAGCGTGAAAGGCTGCAGGTACGCTGCTACAGCTCTCTACAGCTCTGCAGCACCGCGTCTTGAACGGCTGTGAGGCAAACTTCCGTAACTGTGGTCTCTGCAGGCTACCTCTGCACGGATCGTCATGCCTAAACAGAAGTATTCCTACGACTGGGCCGGGCTGTCTGCAGTCTTGAAGTCTGCAGAAACACGGGCCCTGATGTCCAACCCTCTTTCTCTTCCAGTTGTGAAAGGCAGCCCTCTGCATCAACTCTTAGCCAAGGTCAGAACCATCCTCCCTTGTAAAGATGATGTGTCTGCCGTGATTGACTATGCAGCTGCTAAGCAAGCCCTGGACTGCGAGGCCCTCTTGCACCTTGGCAGGCTGGTGCACTGGTTGCAGCAAGCTCCCTGCATGGAGCTTTACAGCCTGCCTTCACAGCACCCTGTCAACCTCCTGAAGACGGACTGGTTCTACCTGCTTAGTTTCCTGGAGGAGCTGACTAGGATTATCATGGTGGGTGCGTCCACTCCTGAGACTGTGGACAGCGCTGTCATGGGTGCCTGTCAAGAGCAGCTGGTGTCTACAGGTATGCTGGGTGAAGTTGGGTTCATGCACCATAGCATCTGCGAACAGCGACCCTTGTATGTTGAGGGCTTTGGGGCAGCAAGCTGTATACAGTGCTTGCTATGTATCAGTCTGGCAGCACACCTGTATCATCTGTCTTCTGTGAAATCAGTGTGTTGCAGACCTGTGGCTTGCTTTTGAGCCACCTGACTGCTTGGTGTGGCAATAGAGGCTCAGAAATGCCATGCTGACATGTTCAATCTAGTCCTGGTTTCAGCAGACTGAAGGTCAGGAAACCATTTGGGTTGAGCTCCTTTCACTCTTGCTGAGTAGCGCACTTTTGACATGAGGTCAAGCGGGGTGGAGGATACTTAAGTATGCCCTTGTATGTCACCCTTGTATGATCCCACAGTGCCAAGAACAGCTGCTGAATAGATGCAACCGTTTTGGCTGTAAGTTATGGCGGCTGCACTTGGGAGGGGTGATAGCAGCCAATCGAAACACAGAACATCCGTTGCCTTGCAGGCCTTCTCACCAGCAGTACAGAGCTCCTGCAATGGCTCTTGGAGAAGCAACCTGTGGGGTTCCTACCAGCCTCAGGCATGCTGTGGCAGCTGTTCGCCTCTCTGATGCACTTGTTTGAAGTGTTTGAAGTGCCAGTAAGAGCAGATGCAGCAGCAGCTGCCCCTGTTCCCTATGCTGCTGGCCTGCCTATGATCTTGTGTGAGCTCGCGCCTTTGAACCAGCAGTTCCTGGCTCTGCTGACTGCACGCAAGCTGTCTGACTGGCCAGCTGCTTATCAGAGGAGTGTCCTGGGTACCATAAGCGTCCCGAACACCATAGGCATATTGCTGATGTGGCAAGGGGCTGCCTTGAGGCTTGCTGCAAAGTTGATAGAGGAGCACGAGGAGAGAGCACAAGCAGCAGGAGGAGCGGGAGGTACGGATAGGACAGACCGGGAGCAGCAGCAGCAGGGCCAAGGGCTCCCAGCTATGTCGAATGAGGACCTCCTGACCTCCAGTGCGGTGACGCAGCTGGCTGCAAGTCCTGCACTGTGGGCTGCAGCATGGGCTCAGCTGGCTGCCTTCTGCCAGGGGATGTACACATGGCAAGGCGGCAAGCTGAAGAAGGCCCTGCCCAGCAGCAGCAGCACTAGAGGGAACAGCAGCAGCAGCAGCAGCAGCATTAAAGCTGGCAGTTCTGACTTTGCCAGGATGTTTGCTGCACTTCAGCTTTCCCCTGATCATGAGCAAGTGGCAGCTGTGTTTCAGCCTGGAGAGATATCAGCACGCATTGAGCTGCTGAGCCTCCCGGCAAAGGGCAGACCCTTTTCAGAGACCGCTCTTGCATCAGTGTTACGGCGTGGCTTTACAGCTTCAGTCTCTTTTCTAGACAGTGCACTAACTTTCCATGGCCCGTCTGTTTTGTGCGAGGGGCGAAGTTCCCAGGAGGGCGGAAGCGGGAGCAAGGGCAACGGTAGTGGCAGCAGCAGCGGGGGCGGGGGCGGGGGTGCTGGACGCAGCAGCAGCAGTAGCGCACATACAGGAGCTGGGGAAGGCATCAGCAGTACTTCCACAGGGAGTGGCAGTGGGGAGGTCAGCAGCTGCAGTAGTGGTCGTATATGGAGCAGTAGCAGAGGAGGTGTGGCCCCTGCTGCTGCCCTGCAGCTGGTGTTGGAGGCAGCAGTGCTACTGGGGGTTGTTGGTAGGCCCCGAGAGTCCAGTGCTGCAGTGATGCTTGTGTGTACAGTGGCCAAGAACTGCAGCATTGGGCCTAGGAAGTGCTTGCTAGCAACCAGGGGGGCTTTGGTGCTGGATGTGCTTACAGCTCCTGCCAGAGCTTACCCTGACTCCTTCATCAGCGTTGCCCAAAATCTCGTCTACATCTTCTTGAGTGGTGCTGGGGAAGGTGCGTGGGGCTTGGGGTGGAACCAGCAATCTGCTCGAGCCTTGCAGCAATCTCTGGGCCTTGCACAGGTCCTTATGGATGCTTGGCAGCTGATACAGCATGTCCTGCAATTCATCAGTGTGCAAAGAGCGGCATTCATCTTCTGATCTCCTGTACACCATTCTCACCTTTCTCACCAGTATTCACACTTGGATGGGTTGTGTTTGAGTTCCTCTCCCCCATGGTTTGTAGCATGCTGTGAGTGCATGATGAGGCTGCTTTCTTTCTAGCAGCAGTGGTTCTCGATGTATATGCCGCTATCCATACCTTTGTTTAAGCTGTCTGCCAAAACTCATGCCTTCTTTATGCTGACTATAGCACATGCTGTGTTGTCTGCATCCTGTGCTGTAGAGTGCAATGCCTTGATCGGCGATTGGGCATCTACCAACCCAATAGCCTTTTATGGCCTTATAGAGCTGGCTTGCCGCACACCCAGTGCCGTTGGCTTATCCATAGCAGCTGGGTTGTTCCAAGCACCTGATGCTTGGGCACTTACCAAGCAGCAATCAGAGCAGCAGCAGCCAGAAGCACAGCAAGAGCGATCACAGCGACAGCGGCAGCAGCAAGCACAGCAACAGCAGGCAGTGCTCAACACTTGGCCAGATTACAAGGCCTACATTTCGGCAGTTGCCAGCTGGTGCAAGGCCTTTGTGAAAGTCTTCCCAGATGCCTGCGAGGAAGGCTTGGAGGAGGACTTCAAGCAGTACGAAACTCTTGTTAAAGCGCTGGGACTTATGCTGTATGGCGATGAAGCTGATGGTGCAGGCTGCCTTGGCCTTGGGCAGGCCCCAGGCAGCTCTAGTCCTACTTTGCAGGCGGTGCGCTTAGTGCTGCTGCTGTGGGTGACACGTGCCACACTGGGGGCTATAAAGTGCTGCTTGCGGGTGGCTGCAGCACAGCACAGCCATGGTGCCAGCAGCAGCAGCACCAGCGGGTCTTGCAGAGCATGCCAGCTGTTAGCGACGAGCAGCAGCAGCAGCAGCAGCAGCAGCAGTGCACCAGCAGCTGGAATTGCTCTGGTGCAAATGAGCTCGGTGACTATGAGTGCTCCTTTGCTTTATGCCCTGGTGAAGTGGCAGAAGACAACTTCTGAGCTAACAACAGGGAGCTCCACGGGCACTAGTTCGCCTGCTGCTGCAGCTGTGGCTGATGTGTCTTGCCTCACTACTAGGAAGCGCCTGTCCAGGCTTCCTCTGCAAGGGCTGCCGGAGGCAGTAGCAACCCAGCTAGACAAGTGCAGCAACATGTGGCGTCGGCTTCAGCCCCCCTCAGCAAATGGAGTCGCTGACGAGGTCAGGGAGTTGCTTCAGACGGCGATGCTGGAGGGCGTCGGGGGAGGTGGCTTGGAGCGATTGCAGAACTTTGGGCGGGAGATGGTGGTGCTGTTGGAGCTGCTGCTGGAGGAGGTACCTTCCCCACTAGGTTGCAACAACCCTGGGTGCAGTAACTTGTCTGGCTTCACTGAGGCTGACGAGGCGGGGAGTGTGTGCACCCGCTGCCAAGAGGCTAGGTACTGTAGCAGGCAATGCCAGGTGGATCACTGGGAGCAGCACAAGAAGGCATGCAGGAGGCTCAGGAAGCAGGCAGAGGCAGCAGCAGCAGCTGTAGGGGGGAGCACATTGCAGGCGGAGAAGGCAGGGGGGACTGGTGGTGGTGGTGGTGCGGGCAAGGGTACCAAGGCCAGCAGGAAGGGGGTTGCACAGGGTTGAGGGGCACAGAAGTAGGTGAGTTGTTCAGGAGTCGTGCAAGGTGTTTTAGCACCTTCTAATAGCCAGCAGCCCTAATGAACATACTTAACGAGACACTACAAGTGCAGCTTTCTTTGGGGCTTTGAGGGAACTAGTGTCAATATCACCAGGATTATGCTCACTACACTAACAGACAGTGGGGTCTCTTGGCAGCCATCATTGGCATTTCACTTGCGGCCACATTAGGCTTCTGCACAGACAGCAGGTTCGACAGGCAGGGTCGGGTTGTGGACCCTTTGCTGAGGCCTACTGAAAGGCATAGTATGAGCGAGCACAGGATGCATGAGGAATATTAGGAATTAAGCACAGCTCCAGTCGCAGCTAGTGAGTGTGTTGCATGACAAGTGCAGTAGTCTCAACCGTCAGGCACAGCTGTTGCAGCCCGCAATATGCTGTGACACACAAAGTGCAACAGTGAATACCTTGATCAGGGCCTTGGTTTCTGTTCATGGCGTGGGTATATGTGTCCATTGGCCATAGCTTGTCTTGCCCTTTTGTATGAATATGTTTCCACATACCTGCAGCTCCTGTTGTTACTGCAGACACTGCACATTGCTATAGTTCATGCATTTCAATCCACTCTTCGCCCATAATCTTCACCACCTCCCTGCTCCCTCAGAGCTGCGAAAAGAGGAGTAGTGCCAGCACCACCCACTTTCTGGCTTGAGCTTGTAACCAACAGACTCAGGCTGCATCACTTTCTTCCACCTTGCATTGATAAACAAGTCCTCTTAGTCTCACCTGCTCTGCGACTGCAATTCAGCCCCCTTTGTACAAATTGGCTCATTCCTGGCACTGCCTCCGCCTATGCTGCAGTTTGACGTGGTCATTTGTAGTATACGGTAGAATGTAATATTTTGCAAAATTGTCATCTGCCCCTCCTTTGCAGGTCATGTCGCAGCAGTGCAAGGAGCACACACGTAAAAACAAGACGAAGGTGCTGTGCTAGTGCCGGTGGTGCCCTCTCCTTGGAAAATGACACCATGACTCAGCTGGCTGTTGACATGGGCAGGGTGACCCTGGCTGCCTCCAAAGCTGCACAGAGGAAGCTGGTGCACATCTTAGCTAAAACCTTGGTTTTGGAGGGGATCTATGTGGGGTGACGGTGGCGGGCATGGTGAAGGGGGATGTGATTGATCCGGAGGGAATGAAGGGGACATTGAGGGCTGATGAGGTGGCTGAGGAATTCATGCAGCTGCTGAAGGGAAGGGATCTATTGGTGTGGGATGTTGCGCTTGGGAAAGCACCAACTGTAGAGGATGGTCAGGGACCAGGGTGAGCCTGGGGGGTAGGGGGGTGACTAGAATGGGAAATGGCCCTCACCTAAGCAGGGTCTGAGTTGCAAGGGTTTTGCAGGTTCTGGGGCACATGAACGTTTGTAAAGAAACTTGAAGGAGGTGGAGTTGATGGTGGTGATTTTGAACGGGTCTCTCTGGGGATGATCCAAAGCAAGTGCAAGGTTACGTGGACGGGTCTGCACATGCGGCTGCCTCCCGTGATATAATTGGCATGTGTGCCTTGTGCCGGCGGTTGGCCGTAGTGAGGAAGGGAGCTGGACATAATCTGTTATCCTTGCAGACTCATATTACAAATTGCCGGGAGGATTGCAGTGTGCTTTGTTCTAGGCAAATGTATGCTTTTCCCGGCGGGCTTGCATCTCTGTGTCGCAGTGCTCCCTTAGCTCTACCTTTTGTTGACCTGTACTCACATTGCTCGTTTACTAGCCGCGTATTCGGCTTTTGCTTGCATTAAGTCTGGGATTTCATGTAGGGAGGCAGGGTGATGCCAAGGTTCGTTTTGTCCAGTCACACAGCATGCTCTGAGTGTACAGCTCTTACTATCTATGTAACTATGTCTAGGTATCTGGATGACCTCCATCTCTCGTTGATTTCACTTCAAGCTTTGCGTCCTAGAGTCCGTGTCAGTCCCCAGCATTGCGTGAAGCACTCCATGCACAACTATAGCAAAATAGCATTCTTGCTTGGTTCTGGGCTAAATGCGGTTGATTCATTGGCTTTAGGGATGGATGGTCGATAGCTGCATGCTCTTATGTGGAAAACCTGAGTTGGTCCGTTGCAACCATGGGTCACTCGAGTGGCCACAGCACGCAGGTCGTGGGCTTGTGTCGGGGCTTGTGTGTGAGGTGGCTGTATTGCCAATGCTTCATATTGATTATCATGGTCTCCTAGAGATAAGGGATGGATCAGGAAGGCCACTCGTGGTTAACGCCGCAGCCTTGCTCAGCCTTGGGACAGACCTCGGTAGGCTTCTCCGCTACACAGTCTGTGCTTGTAGCGTCATAACGCGTGCTGCCTCAGACATGCAATGCAATCCTTTTTTTCGTCATCTGCCTGTTAAATGCTGCACCCGAACAGTATTGCATGGCTATCATCTGGCGCACAGCAGGAGTACCCAGCAGTGATCACGCCATTGCACCACGTACAAGCCCCCTTTGGAACTATTAGCGATTACCAAGCTCGAGCGTAAAAGGCTGCAGGTAAGCTGCAACAATCTGCACTGCAGCACCGCGTCTCGAACAGTGATGCAACTGCCGTAACTGTATCCTTTGCAGGCTACATCTGCGCGGATCCCCATACCTCCTGCACGGATCATCATGCCTAAGCAGAAGTCTTCTTACGACTGGGCCAGGCTGTGTGCCGTCTTGAAGTCCGCAGAAACTCGGGCCCTGATCTCCAACCCTCCTTCTCTGGCAGTTGTGAAGGGCAGACCTCTGCAACAACTCATAGCCGAGGTCAGAACCATCCTCCCCTACAAAGAAGATGTGTCTGCCGTAATCGACCATGCAGTCGCTAAGCAAGCCCTGGCTTGCGGTGCTCTGTTGCATCTGGGCAGGCTGGTGCACTGGTTGCAGCAAACTCCCTGCATGGAGCTTCACAGCCTGCCTTCACAGCATGCTGACCTCATGAATCTGGACTGGTTCTACCTGCTCCACTTCCTGGAGGACCTGACTAGGAACATCATGCTTAATGCTGGACAGGTGGACGAGATTGTCATGCGTGCCTGTCAAGAGCAGCTGCTATCTACAGGTAAACTTTGGGGAGTTGATAAGGAACAGTGTCACGATAACAATTGAGATCCTTACCCTGATATATATTGAGGGATTTGGGCAGCAAGCTGTATTCAATCCTTGCTGTGTATTGGTGGGCCAGCAACCTGTCTCCTGTATCTGCTTTAAAGCTACTGTTTTTGCAGACCTGAGCATTGCTTTCGAGGCCGCCTGACTGCATGTTGTGGCAAAAGAGGCTCAGCAATTCCATGCTGACGTGTTCAGTCCTGGTTACAGCAGACTGCTTTGAAAGTCAGCATGTTGATAGTCAGCAATCGTCTGGGGTTGAGCTCCCGTCTTGCTCAGGAACGCACCATGGACATGAGACCAAGCAGGGTGGAGAAGTACAAAGTATATATGTTACCTTTGCATGATTCCAGAGTGCCATGAACTTACAGCTGCTGGAAAGAAACAAACCATGTCGGCTGCATTGAGCGGGGCTGATAGGGGCCAATGGACTCTCACAACATATTTTTTCCTGCAGGTTTTCTAACCAGCACAGCCAATCTCCTTCAATGGCTGCTAGAGAAGCAACCCATGGGGTTCCTACCAGCCTCGATGGTGCTGTGGCAGGTGGCAGGCTCTTTGATGCTCATGTATGAGGCATCCCTAGCAGCAGCAGGTGGAGCAGGCACTGCCTCTAGCCCCCATGCTGCCGACCTTCCTTTGATCCTGTGTAAGCTGGCACCTTTGAACCAGCAGTTTCTGGCTCTGCTGACAAGACATAGGCAGCCGCAATGGCCAGCTGTTTATCAGAGGCATGTCCCCAGTATTGTTCAGGTATTGCTGGTGTGGCAAGAGTCCGTTCTGAGGCTTGCTGGAACACTAATAGATGGTCAGCGGGAGACAGCCCAACCACAAGCATCAGGTGCTGGTGGTGGTGGTGGAAGGGGAGCAGCCGCAGAAGGAGGGGGAGGTGCATCTGGGAAAGACAGGGAGCAGCAGCAGCAGGGCCAGGCGCTTCCAGCTGTATCAAACGAGGGCCTCTTGATGCCCATAGCAGTGAGGCTGCTGGCTGGAAGTCCTGCACTGTGGGCTGCAGCATGGGCTCAGCTGGCTGCCTTCTGCCAGGGGATGTACACATGGCAAGGCGGCAAGCTAGCAGAGGCCCAGCCCAGCAGCAGCAGCAGCAGCAAAGGGAGCAGCAGCAGTGGCAGCAGCAGCAGCAAGAGTACGGGCGGTAGGAGCAGCACCATAGCTGGCAGTTCTGACTTTGCCGGCATGTTTGCTTCGCTTCAGCTCTTCCCGGATCACGAGCAAGTGGCAGCTGTGTTTGATCCTGGGGAGATCTCAGCACGCCTCGAGGAATTGAGCATCCCAGCAAAGGGCAGACCCTTATCAGGAGCTGATCTTTCACGAACAGTATATGGTGGCTTTGTAGCTCCATCTGCTTTTTTAGACAGTGTACTTATTTTCCAGGGCTGGTGCGGGGGGGCAAGCGTGGGGCATGGCACCAGCAGCAGGGACAACAGCAGCGGCAGAAGCAGCAGTGGCAGAAGCGACAGCAGCGGCAGCAGCGGTGGCGGCAGCAGCGAAGGCAAGGACAGGGGCGGCAGCAGGAGTAACGCAAACACAAGAGCTGCGGAAAGCATTAGCAGGACCTCCACAGGGAGCAGCAGTGGGGAATGCAGCAGCTGCAGCGGTGGTAGTATATGGGGCAGAGGAGGTGTGGGCCCTGCTGCTGCCCTGCAGCTGGTATTGGAGGCAGCAGCGCTGCTGGGAGTTGCCGGTGGGCGTCGAGAGGCTACTGTTGCAGTTAGGTTTCTGTGTACAATTGCCAAGAACTGCAGCATTGGGCCTAGGAAGTGCTTGCTATCAACCAGGGGGGGATTGGTGCTGGATGTGCTGACAGCTGTCGCCAGATCTAATCCTGGATTCATTGACATTGTGCGGAATCTCATCAATATCCTGTTGGATGATGCTAGGGAAGGTGCGTTGAGCTGGGACGGAACCAGCAATTTGCTTCAGCCTTGCAGGAATCTCTGCTTCTCCACTGGTGCTCCTCCAGTGGTGCTTCTTTTTGGCAGACGCTTGGCAGCTGTTAATACTGTTGTGTGCATGCCCTGCAACTCAGCAGTGTGCTAGGGACGGCACGCATCTTCTTATCTCTTGTTCAAAATTTGTATAGTAATCGCACTTGCATGGGTCGCGTCTATGCTTATGGTTTATAGTATGCTGTGGGTGCAGTGGTTCTTTCTGGCAGCAGTGCTTTGTCTTCATGCAAATGTATTTGCCTCTATTCACACCTTTGTAAAAGCTGTCTGTCAAACCTTATGCCTTCGTTATGCTGACTATAGCCCATGTTGTGGTGTCTGCATGCTGTGCTGTAGAAACCCATGTGTTGGTAGGCAACTGGGCTGCTACCAATCCAGTTGCCTTCTATGGCCTTATAGAGCTGTCGTGCCGCACACCCTGTGCCTCTAGCTTATTCGTAGCAGCTGTCTTATTCAAAGCACCAGATGCTTGGGCACTTACCAGGCAGCAATCACAGCAGCAGTAGCAGCAAGCACAGCA
The DNA here is from genome assembly GCA_963556185.1 of Pseudopediastrum boryanum. Taxonomy (NCBI): domain Eukaryota; kingdom Viridiplantae; phylum Chlorophyta; class Chlorophyceae; order Sphaeropleales; family Hydrodictyaceae; genus Pseudopediastrum; species Pseudopediastrum boryanum. Next base: position 5,869,231 of record OY744507.1, read on the forward strand.
ACAGCGATCCCAGCGACACCGGCAGCAGCAAGCACAGCAGCAGCAGCAACAGCAGGCATTGCTCAAGACTTGGCCAGAGTACAAGGCCTACATTTCTGCAGCTGCCAGCTGGTGCAAAGCCCATGTGAAACTCTTCCCAGATGCATGTGAGGCAGGCTTGCAGGGGAACAACGAGCAGTTTACCCATCTCATTGAAGCGCTGGGACTTATGCTCCAAGGCAGCAAAGCTGATGGTGGAAATTGCCTTGGTCTTGGGCAGGCCCCAGGCAGATCTAGTCCTACTTTGCAGGCGGTGCGCTTAGTGCTGCTGCTGTGGCTGACACGAGCCACTCTAGGGGCTATGAAGTGCTGCTTGCAGGCAGCTGCAGCGCAGCACAGCAGGGGTGCCAGCAGCAGCAGCACCAGCAGGGGCAGCTATGGCGGAGCATTTGAGCCGGCAGCCACCAGCAACAGCAGCAGCAGGACACCAGTGGCTGGAGTTGCTGTGGTGCTCAAGAGCATGGTTGCTTTGAGTGCTCCTTTGCTTCAAGCCCTGGTGAAGTGGCAGAGGACGACTTCTGAGCTAACAACAAGGAGCTCCACGGGCACTAGTTCGCCTGCTACTGCAGCTGTGGCTGATGTGTCTTGCCTCACTACTAGGAAGCGCCTGTCCAGGCTTCCTCTGCAAGGGCTGCCGGAGGCAGTAGCAACCCAGCTAGACAAGTGCAGCAACATGTGGCGTGGGCTTCTGCCTCCCTCGGCAACTGGAGTTGCTGACGAGGTCGCGGAAATGCTTCAGACGATGCTGAAGGGCATTGGGGGATATGACGTAGAGGGAGTGCAGGACTTTGGGCGGGAGATGGTGGTGCTGTTTGAGCTGCTGCTGGAGGAGGTACCTTCTCCACTAGGGTGCAACAACCCTGAGTGCAGCAACTTGTCTGGCTTCATTGAGGCTGACGAGGCGGGTAGTGTGTGCACCCGCTGCCATGAGGCTAGGTACTGCAGCAGGCAATGCCAGGTGGGTCACTGGGAGCAGCACAAGAAGGCATGCAGGAGGCTGAGGAAGCAGGCAGAGGCAGCAGCAGCAGCAGGGGAGAGGACGGTGGAGGTGGAGGGGGCAGGGAAGACTGGTGGTGGTGGTGCGGCCAAGGTGACCAAGGCCAGCAGGAAGGGGGTTGCAAAAGGTCGAGGGGCACAGCAGTAGGTGAGATGTTTGGAGTCTCTAAAGCTCCTAGCAGATGGCTGGGCTTAGGTACTCTGTTGTATACATACCGTAGTCTGCCCCTTTGATATATGGGTTGCCACCCTTATTGTGGCCGCATTGCCTCCTCTGTATGTGGCCGTGTGTGTTTGAGTCTTTTTCTACCGTCACCAGTCCGGTGGTACTGATGTGGTGGATTTACCAGACGTCCGTCTTGCTCCTGGAAGGTGGATATTTGGATGAAGTGTCTGATTGGGGGTAGATCATCCCTGTGAATTGTCTGAGGAGGAGGTGGAGTGGCTGGAGGCTTCTAGATGGTCAATGGTTGGCTTTCCGTCCATTTTGGTGGTCTTAATCCATATCTTGGGATTTGTTGTGTATGCCATTGGATGGTGTGTTTGGTTGGTCCAATCTAGCAGCGGTCTCCTGTGGTTGCCACACCTTACTATTCTTTTGTGTGTTCGTTTGGGCGTGGCGAGAGGACACTGAGCAGCATTGTAGGACAAGAGCATGTGTGCCATAAGATGTTCAGTTGTTTGTTTTGTTGTACAGCGATGGATGTTTGGTGCATCACATACATATGCCCACATATCATGAAGTGCACTGACCTTGCTACAGCGGCAGAGATGTGTTGTTCATTAGTACAGTATCTGCATGCAAAAGCCGATTGAGCGGCAACAGCCATGTTGTGCTATGCTTGTTGCATGACCAGCCTGTTGTCTAGCGGGGGGGGGGGGGGGGGTAGTTATGGCTCCTTGTGGGTGGCGCTGCCCCCCACAGGCGCCCCACTTTGGCGGGGCCATTTGGTAATTGGTATGGCATTCGCACGGAGCAGTGTTGCCAGCGTTGCGAGTATCAGCAGAAGTAGTTGCAGCAGTAGCGAGCTGTAGCACCAGCATTGCAAGTTGAATGTATAGTGTACTCGTAGTCGACATTGATCTTGCAGCAAGCAATTATTATGTCATTAGACTGGACAGTGTGAGAGAGCCCTCAGTGAGCCTTCATTGGCTCCAAGCCCGGATGCCCTCTTGGGCTAATTGATAATCTGTTAACTTGGAATCTGTAATCTGTATGTTCTTCTAGGCTAGTTGATAATCTGGTGCGACACGCCGGTATTTGCTTCGGCATTTGTAGGGAGCCTTATAAGTAAGTGAGCCACGGCGGAGCCACTAATACAGGCAAGATCGGGCCCGTCTGTCATGTATGCCATAGTTTGCCATAAACTATGCATAGTTTGCCTCGCCATTCAGGATAGAACGGAAGTTCGATTCCTGCGATTGTAATGTCACTTCCTTCTAACTTAGAAATACAAAACATACTTCAGATTTATGGCAGGAACCTATGAAGCATATGCATGGCCGCACCCGGACCCTCACTTCAACACCTGTTGAAACCTTGACCAAACTTGACCAAAGTGCGGATTCTGATAACATGCTTAGCAGCAAAGCGCTGACCAGCAGAGGTAGGTCCTACTAAGGCAGCGCCCCCGCATGCAAACTGAATGCCTTAAGATCAAGAGAGAGACCAAAACCTTTTTAGTCTCATAAGCAAAAAGGGATTTCCCCCTTCTCTGCGTAGTTCTCTCTCTCTCTCTCTAGTCTCATATCCTCATTCACCCTTCATGTCTCAGATATGAAACAGAATTGCGCAGAGAGGGGTTGAAAAACCTTTTAGATGCATGTATACGTCAACTAACAAGTGAGCCCTTACATAGTACATAAGCCCAAAGACCTAGGTAATGCCCTTTGACCAAGCTATGTTGCCAAAGCAGCCCACTCCAGGCGACCACTGTCCAAACAAGGACCAAAACCAGCTGTTCAAACACGCCCAGTGCTGTGCATGAGTGCTCTTTGCTAGGCGGTGCATACATCCAATCAAGGGTGTGGGCCAGCATGCGGAAAAGCCAAGCAGTTCATATTTATATGCAAGGGGCTCCCACATACACATTTTGGTCAGTCAGGACGACTATGTGCACTCACGCACTCATGCCCATCTTCAGCTACTCTGATATTCAGCGCCGTACAATTGAACTTCAGCCACCAGCCACATCAGGGCTGCACACAGGACCTATCTACATGTTATCACACAGCAGGGAAAGATGTGCTACCTGCTATGCATCCTTCCAAGGCATGTACACAAAAAAGGTAATGTAGGTCCTCTTTAGTAAACCTAACTATGCATACATACAACATATTGACTACTGAATGCCACATGGCCTGCCCCGCACTACTACTCCCAGACTTGCGCCATTATCAGGTATGCACGGCCCCTGTCAACCTCCTTGCCTACTGTCACATGCACGACTGTCTTGCTCGGTTGCTTTGAACAAGAAAGCAGCCGAACAAGACACTCGTGCCTGTAAAAAGCTGCGAACCCAACATCCCCACTCCAGAACCCAACACCCCCCCCCCCCCGCCTGCCCTGCCCTAGCAACACAACATCACCAGTCAATTTAGCCAGCTAACCATGCATATGATCCGCCGCCGAAAATAACACTTCCGCCACTTCCCCCTAACCAAAAGCACATGCAATCCCCTTCATGAGTTCTCCCAGAGCAAGCAGCCATATTTCATAGTACTCATGCATTATCAGTAATCATTAATGATCTACCCTGCATGGCTAGTTTGAGCAAACAACAGCTACCCATTGGGTAGCAAGCTTGATAGTAGGGTCCATGACCACCTTCTAAGCACATACATCCACATGCATGCTGCATAGGGCAATATGTAAGAGGGCAGAGGCGTGTCACTGAGACATACACCCACAGACATGAAGAGGCTTGCTTTGTGCCTTAGAATACGGAGACTTTGCTGCCTTCACATATGGGGTTCTTACACCATGCCCATACCTGAGGCATTTGAGATGCCAGCCCAGTCTCTGTGCCATGGCTAATGCGCCTGCAGCACTCCAGGGGCTGTAGCGGGACAATCCAGATCGAATGCCTTCCTGGTACAGGTCCAACTACTTGAGATATGCAGGAAGTAACCTCTCTCCTTCTATGCCTAGCTCTCTTGATCACCCTCTTCCTTCCAGGGACCTAGTAACATGCGTACTGGCAAAACAAGACCATATCAATCAAGAAGTCATAGAAACCATGCTGGCCAAACATAATTTCATACAAAATTAGCCACAACGGCTAACCTACTTCCACTCCTAATTAATCTCCAGAGAAAGCAACCACTTCATGTACTCATCGCTAGCACCGTGCTATGGCATAGTAGATAACTATACTGATAATCCACTCCCTTCAGATACGCAAGAAGTAACACCTATCCTTCTATGCCTAGCTCTCTTGAGCTCCCTCTGCCTCCCAGGGAATGAAGCAGCAACATGCCTCCTGGCATAACAATCAATCATGAAAACGCAAGACCAGCTATGCCAATGGCCAAACAAAGCTAGGCCATAAACACACGGCTCCTAATCATTCTGAACAATGCCAACCGAAAAAGGAGCCACACCAGAACTCATGCTGGCCAAAGCTCTAAACATCCACATGCTCCTACGGACGGCCAACCTACTTCCACTCCTGATTGACCTCGATAGAAAGCAGCCACTTCACATACTCATCACTAGCACCATAGTAGATAACAGTAGGCTTCAAAGAGGCAGCCCAGGGCTCTCCTTTCCACCTAGACACCAAGTCCCAATCCGTTGCATACCCCACTTCTTCCTGTGCCCTCCAATACCCATACTTCTGCAACAGCTCCATTCTGTGCATAATGCCGCTGGTGTCAATCCTGTACCGCCGTGGCTCATTGCAAAGCAGTACATGTTCATTCATCTGCACACTAGCTAACACATAAGTGACCTCAGGGTTCTCATCTACGAGCTTTACTAAGCTGCTGAGATGATCAGGGGTCCACTCATTATCATCATCTAAGTAAGCGATCCAATCTGATGCAACGAGCTGCTTTGCAGCAAAGTTCCTTGCTGCATGGCCCGTGGGTCCGCCACCTTTTTCTAGGTTCCACCAACGAACTGTATGGTTACCCTTGACAAACAAGCCCTTGTGTGTCTCCATAAACTCGTTCAAAACAGGGCAACCATCTCCCACAATGGCAAGCTCCCAGTTCTGATACTCCTGCTTGTAAACAGACTTGATTGCACGCAGAAGATCTGCACTCCGATTGAAAGTTGGGATGATAACAGTAACCAGAGGCTGATCAGGGGGCGATGTGGCATTAGGGCGATAGTAGGATCGAGCCAGCAGCCGCGGCTCAGCCTTCCAATCCATGTAAAAAGGAGTGGTATCATAATGGGATGAGAACCCTATATCAGGCTGACCCTGTTCCAGTAACATCTCATGGATTGCCTGATCATAATTATGAGATATAATTTTAACCATCCGCTGGATCAGGGCATTCCGCTTGAAGGTGAATGTACTGCCATCTTCCTGCCTGTACTGCACATACGTCATGTGCTTGATATGTACACCCCTGTATCCAAACAGCACCCGCAGAGTGATCTCATAATCATCAGCTACAGGCAGGTTTCTGTTGTGCCCTCCCACAGCTAGATACGCCTCCCTGCTCCATGCACGAACATGATTGGGGATACCCACAATATGCCTTAGGGTTTTCTGATTTAGAGGCGCAGATCTCCCCGCAATGAGCCAAGTTGCATTAATGTGATCCAAATAGGTATCTGTCAACATGAATTTGTAATGAGCCCCTTGCCAATAACCCCAGGCATCTCCATAGCCAACAGTTCTGTTGGTGCCTTCATATACCTCTGTCCAATCACCATAGAAGAAGCCAGCATCAGGATATGTCTGATAAGCTTCATTGATGAGCTGCAAGCAATCAGGGAGCAAGTGATCGTCATGATCTAATTCCACTAGGATTGCACCCTTGGCTTGCATGCAGGCTTTACGCTTCACACTCCCAATAAAACCATCATTACGATCACTTTTCAGTAATACGATCCGATGATCCTGGTCTCGGAGCTGTTTGAGGAGCTCCCAGGTCTCGGTGTGATCAATTGGGGAATCATCGTAAATGATCCATTCCCAGTTTTGATAAGTCTGGTTCTTCAGGCTTTCATAGGGGATCAAGATCTTCTCGCGCGATTTATAAGCAGGGGTGAAGACTGACATGACAGGCTCGGTGCTGGTGCCCCCTGTGATGCTGTGTCTGATCGCCTTCCAAAAGAAGACCTCAATTGCTTGGGATGTTAGCTCATTGGGTCCGTTCACATGGAACCAAATGTGGCGCGTCTGCGAAGGGAGGGTCTCCATGAACTGGAAACGTTCCTTTTGGCCTATGGTGACGATGAACTGGGCTCCCACTTTTGCAAGTTGTGCAATGATGCCAGCAATGCCTTCTTGGACAGGAACTAGAATGGGGTTGAAGTGGTCATCAGTGAATGCTGGCGTGTTGCTGGGCTTATCAACGAGCAGTAGGAAGTCGATGTATGTCCCACGGTCAGCTGCGGGCTTTCCAAGCAGCACCACGGTCCCTTCTTGGTCTAGCACTGCAATGGCAGCAGGACCAGGGGTTAGATGACGCTTTTGCGTTATGTAGAAGCCCAAATTTGAGCGGTGGCAGCAACCTGTAAATATTGTTGGGCTGGGTAAGGCATGCAGAGCTCCATAGATTGTACTCAGTGCCAGGGTGCTGCACCTGGGACCTAGGAGAGAGAAGATTAGCCAGCTAGGCGCCGAAAGCTTACATGTTGCGTCTTGACCATCGGGGTATATGCTCGAAGTTAGGATTGGGCAGCTGATGCTGATGCAGAGGCAGATCAATAGCAAACGCCTTCTTGTTTGTGCGCAGGTACGCATGGCAGGTCCAACTCCTTCGAACAGGCACGGTTGAAGTGTACCAATGTAACTAATCAATAACTTGATGACGATGGTATCAGGCTTGAACAAAGGGCTGGCTGAGCCGAGCGATGTGCCAAAGACGACTCAACAGTGCCAAGAGTACTCCATTGCTGGGACATAAAATGCTTAAGCACGCAGCTAAGATCTTTGATCAGGCGTAAAGTCGGTACGATAAAATGTCCGCTTGATCGGCGATCTCTCTTATCAATGGCTCCGTGTCACAGTCCGTGAGTTCGTGACTAGCAAAGTGTCACTTCCCTTCGGTAACTTGAGTGACCGGTTAGCACTTAGCTTGCATTGAAATCTGGCAGATTACAATGCCCTATATTACGCAAAAATACATGCACCCAGCGCTCCACCGATTGGAAAGAGTTTAGGAGGGGCCTACCACTTGGCAGGCCCAACTGCATGTCAATTAGCAAGTTTGCAGCAGAAGCACAATCACCTAGCCATATCTGTAACCTGCACATGGCTGCAGTACACCTTGCCGCAGCTTACAGGCAACATTCTGCCCTCCCATGACAATGGAGGTGGCTCTTCACCTATCAAACAAGGGATTATGTCCAGAATCTAGGCTCAGCCATCAGCCAAGAGCAACATCCACCTACCGCTCATGGAGAAGCAGCTTAGCAACACCACAAGCACATGCTAGTTAACCATACTCATTAAGCTTGTGCAGGTGCCAGTGTCAACAACTAACATTCTGCAGACGGCCTCAAACAAACATGAGCGCAGACCTGTCCGCTGGTGCGTGGGATGAGCCTCTGCAATACTCCAGATACAGAAGCCCTCCGTAATGCTGCTAGATGTCGCAATAGACACATGCAAATTTTGCAGCACCACATTGCACATAACTGTTGATGTTTTTGCAACTCGTAAACTGCCAACAACTGCCAAAACTCCGTCACACTCACAAGCAAATGCCAAAGCCACCTGTTTAACCTCGAATATGGCCCTGAGTCCCGTAAGGCAATCCCACATTTCCCAGGATCTATATGCATATCAGGTACCTCTGTGTGACCGGCACCCTTCTTTTCCCAAGCAATTGCCCAGAAGCATGCACTGCTGTGCTGCCCTTGCATACTGCTGTTCCTCTCAACCTTATGCAACCCCCTTCCTGCTGGCATTGGTAACCCTGCCCGCACCACCACCACCACCAGTCCCCCCTGCCCCCTCCGGCTGCAATGTCGATCCCCCTGCAGCTGCTGCTGCTGCTGCTGCCTCTGCCTCTGCCTGCTTCCTGAGCCTCCTGCACGCCTTCTTGTGCTGCTCCCAGTGATCCACCTGGCATTGCCTGCTGCAGTACCTAGCCTCGTGGCAGCGGGTGCACACACTACCCGCCTCGTCAGCCTCAATGAAGCCAGACAAGTTACTGCACCCAGGGAAGTTGCAGCCTAGTGGGGAAGGTACCTCCTCCAACAGCAGCTTGAACAGCACCACCATCTCCGGCCCCAAGTCCTGTAAGCCCTTTATGCGATCCCGTAGAACGCCCTCAATTATGGTTCTCAGCGGCAGTTCGGCAAGCTCGTCAGCAGCTCCAGTTGCCGACCTGGGCAGAAGCTGAAGCAAAATGCTGCTGCACTTGTCCAGCTGGGTTGCTACTGCCTCTGGTAGCCTTTGCAGAGGAAGCCTAGACAGGCGCTTACGGGTAGTGAGGCAAGACACATCAGCCGCAGCAGCAGCAACAGCAGCATTCGAACTAATGGCAATGGAGCCCGTTGTTGTTAGCTCAGCAGTTGTCTTCTGCCACTTGACCAGGGCATAAAGCAAAGGAACAGTCAAAGCCAACATGCTCTGCTGCACCCTAGCAGCTTCAGCAATCGCTGTATCATCGCTGCTGCTGCTGCTGCTGGTTTCTGCCAGCTCACATGTCTCGCCATAGCCGCCGCCGCTGGCACTGCTGCTTCCATCTCTGCTACTGCTTCCATCCCTGCTACTGCTTCCATCCCTGTTGCAGCTGCTGCTGTGCAGAGCTGCTGTGGCGTGCAAGCAGCACTTTATAACCCCTAGCACGGCTCGTGTCAGCCACAGCAGCAGCACTAAGCGCACCGCCTGCAAAGTAGGACTAGAGCTGCCTGGGCCCTGACCAAGACCAAGGCAGCCTGCACCATCAGCTATGTTGCCCTGCAGCATAACAACCAGCGCTTCACTAAGAGCATGGAACTTCTCATCGTTTCCCCCCCACGCTGCTTCACATGGGCCTTGCACCAGCTGGCAACTGCTGAGATGTAGGCCTTGTACTCTGGCCAAGTGTTGAGCAATGCCTGCTGCTGCTGCTGCTGAGCTTGCTGCTGCCGCTGTCGCCGTGATGGCTGTTGCTGTGCTTGCTGCTGCTGTGACTCTGTTTGCTGCCTGGTAAGTGCCCAAGCATCCGGTGCCTTGAACCATGCAGCTGCTATGGTTAAGCCAAAGGCACAGGGTGTGCGGCAAGCCAGCTCTGTAAGGCCATACAATGCAACTGGGTTGGTGGCAGCCCACTCGGCTACCAACACATGGGACTCTGCAGCAGAGCACAGCAACAGCATGCAGGCACCAGAACGGGCCACAGTCAGCATACTGCAGACATACGGGTTCACAGGCAGCTTGTACGAAGCTATGGAGGCAAATACAGAATTTTCTCGATAAGTGCAGCCAGAAAGAGAGCAATGCATGATGCACTCACGAGGACAGGAGCCAGAATATAACCTATTCAAGTGCATGTACTGTTTGACTAATGAAAAAATTGATTAAAAGACGCATGCCACCCATTGCATACTGGTGAAATGCAGGGCATGCACACAGCTGCGGTAATGTCAGCTGCCAAGTGTCCACACAAGGAAGAGCAGCCAATGCTGGGAGACTTAGTCAGGTGGCCGGTTTCACCTCAAGCCCGCCCACCTTTTCCAGCACCATCCAAGAAGATGTTCATAAGATTCTGCGCCGTGGGAACGAAAGATCCAGGATCATATCTGGCAGCAGCTGCAAGCACATCCAGCACCAAACCCCCCCTGGTCGATAGCAAGCACTTCCTAGGCCCCAAGCTGCAGTTTTTAGCCATCGTACATAGGAGCAACACCGCAGTGGTGGACACTTGGGCCCTATCAGCAACCCCCAGCAACGCTGCTGCCTCCAAGATCAGCTGCAGGGCAGCAGCCGCGGCCACACCTCCTCTGCTACTGCTCCAAATACGACCATTACTGCAACTGCTGGCTTCTTCACTGCTGGCTCCTGTGGAAGTCTTGCTGATGATTTTTCCAGCTCTCGCAATTGCGTTACTGCTGCCACCACCACCACCACCATCGCTATTGCCGCCACCCCCGCCGCTGCTGTTGCCCCTGCCACTGCTGCTGCCTCCGTCGCCACTGTTCTCCCTGCCACTGCTGTAGCCCCTGCCACTGCTGCTTCCACCGCCGCTGCTGTTCCCCTCGCTACCGCTGTCGCCCCTGCCACTACTGCTGCTTCCACCTATGTCGCAGATCCCCCCGGCGCGGCTGCACTGGCGCTCGCTCCCGCTTCCCCCCTCCTGGGTACTTAGTCCCTCGCACAAAACAGACGGGCCATGGAAAATTAGTGCACTGTCTAGAAAAGAGACCGAAGCTGTAAAGCCACGCCGTAACACTGTTGCAAGAGCGGTCTCTGAAAAGGGTCTGCCCTTTGCCGGGAGGCTCAGCAGCTCAATGCGTGCTGATATCTCTCTAGGATCAAACACAGCTGCCACTTGCTCATGATCAGGGAAGATCTGATGCGAAGTACACATACCGGCAAGGTAGGAACTGCCAACTATACTGCTGCTCTTACTGCTCTTACTCCTGCTGCTGCTGCTAGGCTGGGCCTTCTTTAGCTTGCCGCCTTGCCATGTGTACATCCCCTGGCAGAAGGCAGCCAGCTGAGCCCATGCTGCAGCCCACAGTGCGGGACTTGCAGCCAACTGCGCCACCGCTCTGGAGGTGAGGAGGCCTTCACTTGACATAGCTGGGAGCCCTTGGCCCTGCTGCTGCTGCTCCACCTCTGTACAAAACGCACTTGCCCCTCCTCCTGCTGCTGCTCCCTGTCCACCACCAACACCGGCTCCTGCTGCTGCTGCCGCTGCTTGCGCTGTCTCCTGCTGCCCCTCTATTACTGTTACAGCCAGCCGTAAGGCAGCTCGTTGCCACAGCAGCAACATCTTAATTAAACGGGGGACATTCCTCTGATGTACAGTTGGCCAGTGAGCCTGCCCGCTGTGTGTAGTCAGCAGAGCCAGGAACTGCTGGTTCAAAGGCGCGAGCTGACATAAGATCAAGGGCAGGCTGACAGCATGGGGGCTCGGGGCAGTGGCTGCTATCGAACCTTCATACATGGGCAACAAAGAGCCTGACAACTGCCACAGCATGCCTGAGGCTGGTAGGAAGCCCATGGGTTGCTTTTCCAGGAGCCATTGCAGGAGCTCAGTGGTGCTGCTTAGGAGGCCTGCAAGGAAAAGGATGCTGCGTGAGTCGACTGGCTGCTATGAGCCCCATTGATTCCAAAAGCAGCTGCCATGGTTTGTAGCTGCCATTGCTTATAGCTGCCATGATATCTGTCTGTTCAGCAGCTGTTCTTGGCACTTTGGAATCATAAGGGGTGACATATATAGTTATTGCTTCTCCACCCTGCTTGGCTCCATGTTGATGGCGCACTACGGAGCAAAAGAGAAGCTCTACCTCAGAGGGTTGCTGACTCTCAAATCAAGATGATGGCTATCAGGTACAGCCTACGGTCTGCTTGTCTCAGCGACTCATTGTCTCAGCTTTCTGTCTTGCGCTCTCTCTCAATTACTCAACCTCGCACCACTAAGAAACTGAGTTATTCTCGGGTGCTGTACAGCCCAGAGCTCTTAGCATATAAAACATGATGGCTTCCCCAAGTCAGTCTGCTGAAACCAGTATTCGACTGAACATGTCAGTATAGCATTCCTGAGGCTCTTTGCCACACCATGCCGTCGGGTGGCTAAATGCAAGGCTGCACAGATCTGCAACACAGATATCAGGTTGCTGCCCCAGATCGACACACAGCAAGGCTTGAACACAGCTTTTCACCCTTGATGCCTCAACATATAAGCTCGCAGTATGTAAGGGTAGCTGGTTTATAATGTTACCGTACTCCCGCAACTGTACCTGTACATGGCAGCTGCTCTTGACAGGCACCCATGACATCCTTGTCCACCTCCTCCTCAAGGGAACCAGTACCAACCATAACGGTCCTGATCAGATTGTCCAGCAAACCCAGCAGGTAGAACCAGTCCATCTTCAGGATGTCAGCATGCTGTGAAGGCAGGCTGTGAAGCTCCATGCAGGGCGTTTGCTGCAACCAGTGCACCAGCCTGCCAAGGTGCAACAGAGCCTCGCAGTCCAGGGCTTGCTTAGCGGCTGCATAGTCGATCAGAGCAGTCCCATCTTCTCTATTAGGGAGGATGGTTCTGACCTGGGCTAAGAGCTGATGCAGAGGGCTTCCCTTCAAAACTGGCAGAAGAGGAGGGTTGGACATCAGGGCCCGGGTTTCCGCGGACTTCAAGAGGGCAGACAGCCTGGCCCATTCGTAGGAATACTTCTGCTTAGGCATGATGATTCGTGCAGAGGTAGCCTGCAGAGGCCACAGGGTACGAAGAGTTGTAAAAGTTACGACGAGAGTGCCTCACAAACGTTCGAGACGTGGTGCTGCAGAGGTGTAGAGTATTGCAGCTTACCTGCAGCCTTCCACGCTCGAGTTTGGTGATCGGTACCAAAGGGGCGGTTTCCAAGGGGGCCTGTGCGTTGTGGTGCAATTGCCTGATCACTGCGGTAGTTGTGCTGTGGGCAACATAAGAGCCATGCAATGAATACTGTTCGGGTGCAGCAACTAACATGCAGATGAGGAAGAAAAGGTTTGCATTGCACGTCCGAGGCAGCACACGTATGCCTTCACAAGCACAGACTGTAGCGGAAGCCTAGTTTTAGTTTAGCGAGGTCTGCCACACAGAGCATCAGGTTGAGCAAAGGTATTTACCGCACATGGTTTTAATCCATTCTCAATGCAAAAAACACCATGGTGAATAAGCACTGGCAATGATATAGCCACCAGGACCGCAAGCGCATGGCATGCGTGCTGTGGTTACCAGACCAGTGACAAGAAGCCAGGGCAAAAATTTTAAGCAGGCTTCAAGGTTTGCAACGACCAAGGAAGTTCCCAGACACCAGAGAATGCAGCTGCCGCGCATCCATCGTAAAGCCAAGCAGTTATTGCCCATCCAGCTAGCCCGAAACCAAGCCGCAAGGACATTCGATAAACAAACCAAACAAACAATATGTAGGGCTCTTGGTGCATGCAGTGCTGAGAATGATACCCCTGGACTTCGCATCACTGTTCCTCACATATGCTCCTACCGGTAACTGCACTGCTGCTCCTGGTGCTGTGCTTCCCCTCTTGTCACTGCAGTGGCTGCTGGTGTTACTGCGAAAACCCAGCTCCCACATCACCACAAACTATAAGCTGCTCCTGCTGCGGTCCCTGCCCTTATTCCTGCTGTCGCTGCAAGCTGCTAATTGTTATGGCGGTGTGCGCAGGGGCACCCACAAATACCCACAGGCGCCATTGTCAAAGTCTCGCCAAGCTTCAGGCACTTTAGCGCTGCCTGCAATCCTCGTTTTTGCTAACTGAAGCATGCAGCAGGAGCAAGCCTTGGCATTCCAGTCCTGCCTGATTTCTTCCTGGCCAACCAGTGATGCAGCAGCAGCAAGGCACTTTAGCGCTGCTTGCGTCTCTTCTTGGCTAACTGAAGCAGCAGTTGCTTCTGCTGCTTCTGCTGCTCCTGCTGCTTCTGACTTCCCACAGCATTCCCTGCTGTTGCTCTTGGCCCAGCTTGCCTGCCTGTGGCTGATGATGACGACAGGCCCCGAGGTTGTGAAACAGCGGCAGGTTGTGAAGGACCAGATGCCCAACCGCCCAGCAAGAGACTCAGGAACATATCATCCCCTGCCTTCTCCTGCTGCCTACTCTTCTCCTACTGCTGGCTTTCCTGCTCCTAATCTTACAGTTATCGCTGTTCCTCCTCCTCCTGATGTTGCTGCTACTGCTGCCGCTGTGGTGCCCCGCCTTCCTACCCCTAAAGCCTTTGTGTTGCGTGCTCTTGTCATAGAAACGTGGAGACTGCTGTTACCGTACCCACTGGAGCTGCTCCAGCCACCTCCCATGTGCCGCCGGGCTGTCCTGTCACTCCCACTGTCCCGCCAGCTGCTGGTACTAACCTATCAGAGGCACCAAGAGGGCCAGCACCAGCAGTAGCAGCAGCAGTTGCACGTCCTGCAGCATCCTGCACTGCTACTGCTGCAGTTGGTACTGGTGGCGCTGCTGCTGCTGTGGCAGGTCCTGCTGATCCAGGCACCCACGCTGGTGGCGCTGTTACAACCCTTACTGTTGCTGGTAGTGCCCTACTAGGCCCCTTTTACTACCACCCCCAGCAGCCACAGCAGCAACAGGAGCAGGAACAGATCCAGCTCCTACCGCAATAGGCCCTCGAGCCTGACTGGCCGTCCCAACTACTGCTGCTGCTGCAATACGAATGCCTAAAACACCCCCACTACCAGCATCATTTTCATCGCTGCTATCATCGTCTCTGTTCCAGCCTCCAGCTATGGCAACCACAGGAGGAGGTCCTGCAGGAGCAGCAGCTGGAGCAGCAGCGGCCACCTCAAGGAGGCCAGCAGCAGCAGTAGCAGCAGTACCACCACCACCAGCAGCAATAGAGGGAGGAGGAGCAAAGGGAGCAGCAACAGCAGGCTGATAACATGCCTCACCCTCTCGCTGCTGCTGCTGCTCCTGCTGCAACAGCAGCAAATCCTCCCTGCTGATCTTCACCCCTAGGTGCCCACCACTTCCCCCGGAACCCCCATACAATCCTGTACTCAAGCCCTCCCCTGTCTGTGCTTCTGCTCCTAGCACTAGCCCCTGTGCCCCTACTCCTGCTGCTGCTGCCTGTGGGTTCATGACTATTGACAAGAGAGACACCCCATGCAAAGCCCAGCAGCTTGCCCTCCTTGCTTCCAAGGAGTCTTTAGGGTCAAAAGGCATTTGCTTGAGTTGTGGGAGACCCCCCTCGCCCCAGCTGCAGCTCAGCATGTGAGCAAAGGTGGCTGTAGCTGCCTGCACCTGAGGCTGTAGCAGCCGGGCTTGCTGCTACTGCTGCCTCCTGCGCTTTACGTCCTGCACCTCCTTTCGCTGCTGCTGCTGCATCTGATGCTACCGCATGCTCTGATTGTTGAACCTGCTGCTGCTGCTGTTATTGTTGGCCATGTTAAAGGTTGTGTTGAGGGATGTGGCTGAACCAAATCGCAAAGAGAGCAGCTCAGCCATATGGTTAACCTGGTCTCCTGCTGCTGCTCCTCTCTGCTGCTGCTGCAACTGCTGGTGCCCCTATAAGTTCTGCTGCTGTTGCTGTTGCACCTCCTGCTGCTGGTGCCACTTCTGCTACCGCTCGTGCCACTCCTGCTGCTGTTAGGGCGCGCCTTACACACCGCTGCTTTGGAAGAAGCTCCCTCTGCACTCCCTATCCCATCTTCTTCCTGCCGGCCTTGGCAACCCTGTTCGCACCACCACCCTGCCTGCCTGCCCCCTCCGGCTGCAATGTGCTTTCCCCTGCCGTTGCTGCTGCCTCTGCCTGCTTCCTCAGCCTCCTGCATGCCTTCTTGTGCTGCTCCCAGTGATCCACCTGGCATTGCCTGCTGCAGTACCTAGCCTCCTGGCAGCGGGTGCACACACTACCCACCTCGTCAGCCTCAGTGAAGCCAGACAAGTTACTGCACCCAGGGAAGTTGCACCCTAGTGGGGAAGGTACCTCCTCCAGCAGCACATCAAACAACACCACCATCTCCCGGCCAAAGCTCTGCAACCCCTCTATGCCATCTCCTACAATGTCATCAAGCCTGGTCCATGGCGGCAGCTCCATGAGCTCGCCAACAGCTCCGCTTGCCGAGGTGGGCAGAAGCCCACGCCATATGTTAGTGCACTTGTCCAGCTGGGTTGTTACTGCCTCTGGTAGCCCTTGCAGAGGAAGCCTGGACAGGCGCTTACGCGTAGCGAGGCAAGCCACATCAGCCACAGCTGCAGCAGCAGGCGAACTGTTGGCCGTGGAGCTCCTTGCTGTTAACTCAGAAGTTGTCTTCTGCCACTTCACCAGGGCATGAAGCACAGGAAGAGTCAAAACAACCATCCTCTTGTGCACCCCAGCAATTGGTGCACTGCTGCTGACGTTGCTAGTATCTGCCGGCTCACATGCTCCAACATATCCGCCGCTGCTGGTACAGCTGCTGCTGCCACCCCTGCTGCTGCTGCTGCACCCATCCCTGCTGTTGCTGCTGCCGCTGCTGCGTTGAGCTGCTGCGGCAAGCAAGCAGCACTTCATAACCCCTAGCGTGGCTCGTGTCAGCCACAAAAGCAGCACTAGACGCACCGCCTGCAAAGTAGAATTTAAGCTGCCTGGGGCCTGCCCGAGGCCAAGGCAGCCTGCACCATCAGCTTTGTTGGCCTGCACAAGCATGATTGCCAGCGCTTCGCTAAGAGCCATGTACTGCTCATTGTCTCCCTGCAAGGCCGTCTCACAGGCATCTGGGAAGAGTTTCACATGCGCCTTGCACCAGCTGGCAACTGCGGAGATGTAGGCCTTGTACTCTGGCCAAGTGTTGAGCAATGCTTGCTGCTGCTGCTGGTGCTGCTGCTGTGCGTGTTGCTGCCGTCGTGATCGCTGTTGCTGTTGCTGCGCTTGCTCCTGCTGCTGCTGCTGCTGCTGTGCTTGCTCCCTGGTAAGTGCCCAAGCATCCGGTGCCTTGAACCACAGAGCTGCTATGGCTAAGCCAAAGGCGCAGGGTGTGCGGCAAGCCAGCTCTGCAAGGCCATAGAAGGCTACTGGATTGGTGGCAGCCCATTCGGCTTCCAACACATGGGACTCTGCAGCACAGCATGCAGGCACCAGAATGGGCGCCAGTCAGCATACTGCAGGCATGAACATCGTCGGACAGCTTGCACAGAGGTATGGATGGAGGCAGACACAGAACCTGGCGAGGCATGATGACCGATACATGTAGCCAGAAAGAGTGACCAACCACACGAAACAGCACCATGCACTCACAGCATGCTACAGGCATGGCAACGAGGGACAGGAGCGAAGGTGTTTACATTTTTCTGCCTGGTCCCTGAGCCATTCAAATGCGGGTACTGTGGGAATGGTGAACAAGAGACAAGAGGGCGCTGCCGTCCATAGGACACTAGTGAATTGCAGAACATGCATACAACTGCGGTCATACAGCTGCCAAGCGTTTGGAGAGCCACCAACTCAAGGCAGTGAAAGCACTGTAACCCTTGCTGCAGGGCTTAGGCAGATCCCTGGTTCCACCCCAAGCCCCACGCACCTCTTTCAGCACCCAAGAAAATGTGGACATGTTGCGCAATATTAGACCCAGGATCATATCTGGCAGCAGCTGTAAACATGTCCAGAAGCAAACCCCCCCTGGTTGACAACAAGCACTTCCTAGGACCAATGCTGCAGGTGTTGGCCAGTCTAAACAGAAGCATCACTGCATTGCTGGACTCTTGGGGCCCATCCGCAACCCCCAGCAGAGCTGCTGCCTCCAACACCAGCTGCAGGGTGGCAGCAGGGGCCACACCTCCTCTGCTCCATAAGCAACCACCACTGCGGCTGCTGGCTTCCCCACTGCTGCTACATGCGGAGGTCCTGCTGATGATCTCCCGAGCTCCTGTAGTTGAGTTACTGCTGCCACCCCTGCTGCTGCTGTTCCCCTCGCCGCTGCTGTCCCCCCTGCCAGTGCTGCTGCCTCCACCACCGTCGCGGTTCACCCCAGCACGGCTGCCAGTGCCCTCGCTCCCACTAACTACCTGCTGGAGGTTTAGCCCTTCCAGAACTGACCCGCCATGCACAGTTAGCACACTGTCTAGAAAAGCGGCAGGAGCTACAAAGCCATACCGTAATGCTTTTGCAAGAGCAACCTCTGACAAGGGTCTGCCCTTTGCCGGAATCTCCAGAGCCTCAATGCGTGCTGAAATCTCTCCATGATCAAACACAGCTGCCACTTGCTCATGATCAGGGGAGAGCTGCAGTGAAGCAAACATGCCGGTACGCTCAGAACTGCCAGCTATAGTGCTGCTCTTACTGCTCTTACTCCTGCCACCGCTGCTGCTGCTGCTGCTGCTGGGTTGAGACTTCTTTAGCTTGCCGCCTTGCCATGTGTACATCCCCTGGCAGAAGGCAGCCAGCTGAGCCCATGCTGCAGCCCACAGTGCAGGACTTGCAGCCAGCTGCATCACCACTCTGGACGTCAGGAGGCCCTTACTTGGCACAGCTGAAAGCCCTTGGCCCTGCTGCTCCCCGTCTGTCCCAAACGCACCTGCCCCTCCTCCTGCTGCTGCTCCCGGCCCATTACCACCAACACGTGCTGCTGCTGCTGCTTGTGCTGCCTCCTGCTGCCCATCTATTAGTTGTACAGCAAGATTTGAGGCAGCTTCTTGCCACAGCAACAATACCTTAATAACACTGGGGACATTCCTCTTAAAATGAGCTGGCCATTGAGGCTGCCTGGGTGCGGTCAGCACAGCCAAGAACTGCTGGTTCAAAGGCGCGAGCTCACACAGAATCAAAGGCACGCCCGCAGCATGGGGACTAGGACCAGAGGTTGCTGCATCTGCTGCTAGGTTTAATTGATACAGGGGCGTCAAAGAGGCTAACACCTGCCACAGCGTCCCTGAGGCTGGTAGGAACCCCATGGGTTGCTTCTCCAGGAGCCATTGTAGGAGCTGAGGGGTGCTGCTTACCAGGCCTGCAAGGCAAAGGAGGCTATGTAAGTCCATTGGCTGCTATGAGCGTCATTTCAAGTGCATCTGCCATGGTTTTCAGTGCCATGGTTATCTCTCTTCAGCAGCTGGTTTTTGCACTTTCTTCTTTGCCACTTTGAATACACGCCACATATGCAGACGTACTGCTTCTTCACCCTGCTTGGCCCTCATCTCAATGGTGCACTACTGAGCAAATCAGAAGCTCAATCCCAGATGGCTGCTGGCTTCCAAATCACTTTGCTAAGTTCCAAGTCAGTCTGCTGAAACCAGGACGATCCTGAGCATGTCAACATGGCCTTCCTGAGCCTTTTCTTGCCAAACCATGCAGTCAGGTGGCTCAAAGCAAGGCAGCACAGATCTGCAACACAGAACTTCTAACATAGGAGTATGGTTATACATGGTCAAATACATGATACAGGTTGCTGTCCACACTGTTGCACAGCAGAGACGTTGCTGCCCTTGATGCCTGGATACATAGGTTATTAGTATGTAAGCGTAGCTGATTTATAACATTTGGGTGCTCTACTTCTCTCCCCCAACTCTACCTGTAGATAGCAGCTGCTCTTGGCAAGCACCCATGACAACCTTGTCCACCTCCTCAGCAGAAGCAGCGCCAACCATAACAATTCTAATCAGATGGTCCAGGAAACCCAGCAGATACAACCAGTCAAGCTCCAGGACGTCAGCATGCTGTGAAGGCAGGCTGTGAAGCTCCATGCAGGGAGTTTGTTGTAACCAGTGCACCAGCCTGCCAAGGTGCAAGAAAGCCTCGCAGTCCAGGGCTTGCTTAGCGGCTGCATAGTCAATCACGGCAGACACATCTTCTTTAAAGGGTAGGATGGTTCTGACCTTGGCTAACAGTTCATGCAGAGGGCTGCCCTTCAGAAGTGGCAAAGAAAAAGGGCTGGACATCAGGTCCGTTGCTTCTGCGGACTTCAAGACGCCAGACAGTCGGGCCCAGTCGTAGGAATACTTCTGCTTGGGCATGATGATCCGTGCCGAGAAGTCGCCTGCAGAGACGACAGGCGTACTGAAAAACGCCTCATTATGTCTTGGAACGGTGTTGCAGATATAGAACATTGCAGCTTACCTGCAACCTTTCACGCTCAAGCCGTTTGGTAGTTCGTACTCGGTTCCAAAGGGGGCTTGTGGGTTGCGAGTGCAAAGGCGTGATCACTGCGGTACAGTCTGCCGTGTGCGCCCGAACAAGAGTCATGCCATGAAGATTGTTCGAGGGCAGCGACTAACATGCGTTTGACGAAGAAGAGGCTTGCATAGCACCTCCGAGGCAACACACGCTCTATGATATCACAATCACAGACTGTAGCGGAAGGGCTCCGAGGCTAGGGAAGTCTGTCACAAGAGCCTCAGGCTCAGCAACTTCATAACCGCACTCTTTGTAATGCTGATCCATTCAATATATACTGCAACATACTGGATAAGCTGGCAATACAGGATATCAGCTGCAGGACTGGCCTGCGTCGTCGTCACCAGACACAGTGTGCAACCGACCAAGGAAGTTCCCAGACATAAGAGCATGCAGCTTCTGACCATCCATCCATCCATCCTATAGCCAAGCAGTTAATTGCATCCATCCCGGAAACAAGCAAGCACGTTCAATAAAGGGCTCGCTCCCGGATATGCACTGGATGCATCGGCAGATTACTAGTTTGCCAAATAGCTCCATTAAAGAAAGGCAGCGGGACTTTAGCGCTGCTTGCGTCTCTTCTTGGCTAGCTGAAGCAGCAGTGGCTCCTGCTGCTGCTATTGGTGCTGCTGAGGTCCAGCCACATCCGGCCCTGCTAATTCTCTTGGCACAGCTTGCCTGCCTATGCCTATATATGCCTATGGCTGATATTGACGACACGCCCGAGGTTGTGAAGCAGCGGTAGGTTGTGAAGAACCACCGGATACCCCACCACCCAGCAACATATTCAGGAACAGATCATCGCCTGCGCTTCCTGCTGCTGCTGCTGCCTGACGTTCTCCTACTGCTGGCTTTCCTGCTCCTGCTAATGCTTTTGCTTGTGCTCCCGCTAATGCTGCCACTGCTGTGCCCCGCCTTCTTACCCCTAGAGCCTTTGCGATACGTGCTCCTGTCATAGACACGTGGGACACGGAGACTGCTGTTACCATTCCCCCTGGAGCTGCCCCAGCCACCTCCCCTGTGCCGGGCTGCCCTGTTACACCCAGTCTCTCGCCACCTGCTGGCACTGCCCTATCAGAGGCACGAAGAGGGCCAGCACTAGCAGTGGCAGCAGCAGTAGCACCCCCTGCAGCATCCCGGACAGCTACTGCTGCAGTTGGCACTGCTAGCGCTGCTGCTGCTGCTCGAGGTACCCACGCTGGTGGCGCTCTTACAACCCTTACTGTTGCTGGTACTGCCCTACTAGGCCCCTGTTACTACCACCCCCAGCAGCCACAGCAGGAACAGGAGCAGGAACAGATCCAGCTACTATAGCCCTAGGCCCTCGAGCCTGACTGGCCGCCCCAACTACTGCTGCTGCTGCAGTACGAATGCCTATAACACCCCCACTACCACCATAATTTTCATCGCTGCTATCATCATCACTGGTCCAGCCTCCAGCTATGGCAACCACAGGCGGAGGTCTTGCAGGAACAGCAGCTGGAGCAGCAGCAGCAGCAGCCACCCCGAGGAGGCCAACAGCAGCAGCAGCAGTTCCACCACCACCACCAGCAGCAACACAGGGAGGAGGAGCAAGGGGAGCAGCAACAGCAGGCTGATATGCCTCGCCCTCTCACTGTTGCTGCTGCTCCTCCTGCTGCAACAGCAGCAACTCCTCCCTACTGATTTTCACCCCTAGGTCCCCACCACTCCCCTCGAGACCCCCATACCCAAGCCCTCCCCTGTTGATGCTTCTGCTCCCACCACTACCTCCTGTGCTCCTACTCCTGCTGCTGCTGCCTGTGAATTCGTGACTAATGACACTAGAGACACCCCATGCAAAGCCCAGCAGCTTGCCCTCCTAGCTTCCAAGGAGTCTTCAGGGTCAAAACGCATTTGCTTGAGTTGTGGGAGACCGCCTTCGCCCCAGCTGCAGCTCAGCATGTGTGCAAGGTGGCCGTAGCTGCCTGCACCTGAGGCTGTAGCAGCCGGGCTTGCTGCTACTGCTGCCTGCTGCGCTTTACGTCCTGCACCTCCTTCCGCTGCTGCTGCTGCATCTGATGCTACCGCATCCTTTGATTGTCCAACCTGCTGCTGCTGCTTTTGTTGTTGGCCATGGTCAAAGGTTGTGTTGAGGGATGTGGCTAAACCAAAATGCAAAGAGACTAGCTCAGCCATACGGTTAATCTGGACTCCTGCTGCTGCTTCTCCCTGCTGCTGCTGCAACTGCTGGTGCTCCTGAAAGTTATGCTGCTGCTGCTGTTGCACCTC
The DNA here is from genome assembly GCA_963556185.1 of Pseudopediastrum boryanum. Lineage (NCBI taxonomy): Eukaryota > Viridiplantae > Chlorophyta > Chlorophyceae > Sphaeropleales > Hydrodictyaceae > Pseudopediastrum > Pseudopediastrum boryanum. The sequence continues at coordinate 5,891,446 of OY744507.1, forward strand.
CTGCTGCTGGTCCCACTTCTGCTACCGCTCGTGCCGCTCCTGCTGCTGTTAGGGCGCGCCTTACATCACCGCTGCTTTGGAAGAAGCTCCCTCTGCACTCCCTCTGCAATCTTCTTCCTGCCGGCCTTGGCAACCCTGTTCGCACCACCACCAGCACTGCCTGCCCCCTCCGGCTGCAATGTACTCCCCCCTGCTGCTGCTGCCGCCGCTGCTGCCTCTGCCTGCTTCCTCAGCCTCCTGCACGCCTTCTTGTGCTGCTCCCAGTGATCCACCTGGCATTGCCTGCTGCAGTACCTAGCCTCCTGGCAGCGGGTGCACACACTCCCCGCCTCGTCAACCTCAGTAAAGCCAGACAAGTTACTGCACCCAGGGAAGCTGCACCCTAGTGGGGAAGGCACCTCTTCCAGCAGCAGTTCAAACAGCACCACCATCTCTCGGTTCAACTCCTGCGATGCCTCAATGTCATCTCCTACGATGTCATTCAACACGTTAAGCGGTGGCAGCCAAGTGAGCCCATCAGCATCTCCAGTTGCCAAGCTGAGCAGAAACCCACGCCACATGTTGCTGCACTTGTCCAGCTGGGTTGTTACTGCCTCTGGTAGCCCTTGCAGAGGAAGCCTGGACAGGCGCTTACGAGTAGTGAGGCAAGGCACATCAGCTGCAGCAGCAGCAGCAGACGAACTAATGCTAATGGCACCGGAGCCTGATGTTGTTAGCTCAGAAGTTGTCTGCTGCCACTTCACCAGGGCATGAAGCACAGGAACAGACGCAGCCACCATGCTCTTCTGCACCACAGCAATTGCTGTACTGCTGCTGTTGTTGCTGGCCTCTGCCGGCTCACATGTTCCGCCATAGCCGCCATAGCCGCCATAGCCGCCATAGCCGCCGCCGCTGGCACTGCTGCTCCTCCCACACCTGCTGCTGCTGCTCCCATCCCTGCTGCTGCTGCTGCTGCCAGCCCTTTTGCTGCTGCCATTGCTGTGCAGAGCTGCTGCGGCGCGTAAGCAGCACTTCATAACCCCTAGTGTGGCTCGTGTCAGCCACAGCAGCAGCACTAAGTGCACCGCCTGCAAAGTGGGATCAGAGGTGCCTGGGCCCCGCCCAAGGCCAAGGCAGCCTGCACGATCAGCTTCGTTGTAATGCAGCCGTGCTAGCACTTCATTAAGAACCTTAAACTGCTCAAGGTCTCCTTGCAAGGCTGCCCCACAGGCATCTGGGAAGAGCTTCACATGGGCCTTGCACCAGCTGGCAACTGCCGAGATGTAGGCTTTGTACTCTGGCCAAGTGTTGAGCAATGCCTGCTGCTGCTGTTGCTGCTCCTGCTGCGGTGATTGCTGCCTGGTAAATGCCCAAACATCTGGGACATTGAACCACAGAGCTGCTATGGTCAAGCCAGAGGCACAGGGTGTGCGGCAAGCCAGCTCTGTAAGGCCATAAAAGGCTACTGGATTGGTAGCAGCCCACTCAACTACCAACACAAGGGCATCTGCAGCACAGCATGCAGGAAAGAGTACGGGCCACAGTCAGCATACCGCAGGCAAGAGGTTTGACAGCCAGCGTGTATGAAGGTATGAATTGAGGCCGATTTTTGGTTGACCCTCTTGGTGGGGTGACGTAGGGCTTGCCCCCCTACGCTCAATTATAACCAAAGGCTGCGCACCCTGGCATCTTTGCGATGCCAGGCCATGCATATCTCGAATGATTCTACTGGGACTATCCATAACAGGACCAGTGCATCTTTCTTCACTCTGAGGAGTGCAACGTTACCATGCTAGTCAAGTGCTGTAATGCCTGGTCCATCTCTACAATGGCAAGTACTACATGATGGAGGCAGATACAGAATCTTGTCAGGCATGGAGACAAACTACTGCATCCAGAAAGCAAACAAGCAATAAGAGGATGCATACCATCAATATAACACTGGTGACTTGCCTGGCATGCAGATAGCTCAGGTAATATCAGCTGCCAAGCATCCACAAAGAAGATCTACCCGTGCAATACACTGAAAGCACACAAATTGCTGCGGAGATTCCACGCCAAGCCCCACCCACCTTCCCCAGCACCATCCAAGATCATACAGATGAGACCCGCTGCATTGTGAGCAAAAGATCCAGGATCACATCTGGCAGCAGCTGTAAGCACATCCAGCACCAACCCCCCCCTGGTTGACACCAAGCGCTTCTTTGCCTCCAAGCTGCAGTGCTTCGCCATGGTACACAGAAGCTTCACTGCAGCAGTGGATTGCCATGGCCTATCAACAACCCCCACCAGCGCTGCTGCCTGCAACACCAGCTGCAGGGCAGCAGCAGGGGCCACACCTCCTCTGCTACTGCTCCAAATACGACCACTACTGCAGGCTTCCCCACTGCTGCTCCCTGTGCAGCTCGTGCTGATAAGTTTCACAGGTTCCGTACTTTTGTTACTGCTGCCATTACCGCCGCAGCCACTGCTGCTGTTGCTGCCGCTGTTGTTCCCCTCTCCCATGGTATTGCCCCTGCCACTGCTGCTGCCTCCGCCGCTGCTGTTCCCCTCTCCGCTGGTATCGCCCCTGCCACTGCCGCTGCCTCCGCCACTGCTGCAGTTCCCCCCAGCGCGGCTGCCAGTGCCCTCACTCCTGCTTGCTCCCTGCTGGAAATGCCCCTCGTACAAAACTGACCGGTCATGGAAACCTAGCACACTGTCTATGAAAGTCAGCGGGGCTTCAAAACCATGCCGTAAGATCGTTGCAAGAGCAGTTTCTGAAGAGGGTTTGCCCTTTGCCGGGATGCTCAGAGCCTCAATGCGTGCTGACATCTCTCCAGATTCAAACACAGCTGCCACTTGCTCATGATCCGGGGAGAGCTGAAGCGAAGCAAACATACCGGCAAGATCGGAACTGCCAGCAACTCTGCTGCCTCTGCTGCTCTTACTCCTGCTGCTGCTGCTCTTTACATTGTTGCTGCTGCTGCTGCTGCTCGGCTGGGCCTGTGCTGGCTTGCCGCCTTGCCATGTGTACATCCCGTGGCAGAAGGCAGCCAGCTGAGCCCATGCTGCAGCCCACAGTGCGGGACTTGCAGCCAACTGCGTCAGCGCTCTGGATGTTGGGACGTCCTCATTTGACACAGCTGGAAGCCCTTGGCCCTGCTGCTGCTCCTCCACGTCTGTCCCAACCGCACCCCCCCCTACTCTTGCTACTGCTCGCCTTCCCCCACCAGTACCTGCTGCTGCTGCTTGTGCTGTCTCCTTCTGCCCTTCTATGAGTGCTACAGCAAGCCTTAAGGCAACCTCCTGCCACAGTAACAACACCTTTATAACACCCGGGATGTTCCTCTTATGAACAGCTGGCCAGTGAGGCTGCCTGTCTGCAGTCAGCAGAGCCAGAAACTGCTGGTTCAAAGGCGCGAGCTCGCACAGAGTCAAAGGCAGGCCCGCAGCATGGGGGCTAGGAGCGGTGGCTGCTAGATCTGCTAATGACGATACTTCATACAGGGGCATCAAAGAGGCTAACACCTGCCACAGCATGCTTGAGGCCGGGAGGAACCCCATGGGTTGCTTCTCCAAGAGCCATTGCAGGAGTCCAGTGGTGCTGCTTATTAGGCCTGCAAGGGAAAGAAGACTGTGAGCCCCTGTCTCAAGTGCATCCGCCCTGATCTCCAGCCGCTATGGCTTACAGCTGCCATGGTGTATTCCTCTTCAGCAGCTGTTCTTAGCACTTTGAAAGCATAAAGCATGGCATATATACTGACTATCTCTTCATTCTGCTTGCCCTCATCTCAATGGTGCACAACTGAAAATATAAGAAGCTCAACACCAGACGATTGCTGAGTTCCATATCAGCATGCTGAGTTTAAGGCAGTCTGCTGAAACCAGGACTAAACTGATCATGTCAACATGGCACTCCTGAGCCTCTATTGCCACACCATGCAGTCACGTGGCTCAAAAGCAAGACTGCACAGATCTGCAACAGTACCATAAACATGGACTATGCAGTCAAATACAGTACACAGGTTGCTGCCCCCTACTGATACACAGCAAGAATTTGCTGCCCTGATGTATAAGCTCTCAGTGTATACGGGCGACCGATATATGATGTCAAGGTGCACTTCATTCTACTCCCCAACTCTACCTGTGTATAGCAGTTGCTCTAGCGGACAGGCAACCACGACAACCCTTTCCACCTCCTCAGCACAAGCAGCACCACCCATAACAGTTTTAATCAAATCATCCAGGAAACCCAGCAGGTAGAACCAGTCCATCTCCAGGATGTCAGCATGCTGTGAAGGCAGGCTGTGAAGCTCCATGCAGGGAGTTTGTTGCAACCAGTGCACCAGCCTGCCAAGGTGCAGGAGGGCCTCGCAGTCCAGGGCTTGCTTAGCAGCTGCATAGTCGATCACAGCAGACACATCTTCTTTAAAGGGGAGGATGGTTCTGATCTTGGCTAACAGTTCATGCAGAGGGCTCCCCTTCAGAACTGGCAGAGAAGGAGGAGTGGACATCAGGGCCCGGGTCTCTGCGGACTTCAAAACGGCAGACAGCCTGGCCCAGTCGTAGGAATACTTCTGCTTAGGCATGATGATCCGTGCAGAGGCAGCCTGCAGAGACCACCGCATTCACGAAAAGTTGCCTCACAAACGTTGAGACGTGGTGCTGCAGAGCTGGAGAGTATTGCAGCTTACGCGCAGCCTTTCACGCTCGAGCTTGAAGATCGCTAAGTACTTTCAAAGGGGGCGCTTGGCGAGTAGGCTTATGCCTGGGTGGTCCATTGGCGTGATCACTGCGGTACTACTTCTGCTGTGCGGCAAATAAAAGCCATGCAACGCTGCTCCGGTGCAGCAGCTAATATGCAAAAGAAAACAATTGCATTAGACGTTTGAGGCAGTACACCTTATGAGACTACAGACGTTTTCCTCGCCCGAGGTCTGTCCGCACCAAGCCCCTCGGTATTGACATGGCTGAGCAAGGTTGCGGAGTGAACCACACGTGGTCTTCCTGATCCATGCCCAACATATACTTAGACCATGCCGATGAATAAGCGCGGGCAGTACAGCCACTAGGATACAAGCGCACGGCCTGCGTCTGTCGTCACCGCAGCAGTAACCAGAAGCCGAGGTTTGCCGAATGACCAAGCAAGTTCCTAGACCAGCCCCGAGCGTGCAGCTGCCCTCCACCATCCCTAAACTTAAGGAGTTGGAAACACATACAAACACATTCAACCATAGGCAGCACCCACATTGCACTCATGTTGCTGATACTGTTGCAACTTGTGCACCAATAACATGCCTGAACGAACTCTATCATATCCATGCCCATGTCCTCTACAACCTTGAACATAGTGTCATGCTCCCGTAATAATCCCATCTTCACAGTTCCCTGGACATTGTCAGGTACCTCCTGGTGTGACAAGCACCCTTCTCCGAATGTCAGCAATTGCCAACCTGGCATGCACTGCTGTGCTGCCCTCGCATCATGCAAGTATGATAGTGCTGTCTCCACTAAAACCTCACGCAATCCCCTTCTCACTGGCCTTGATAACCCTGTCCGCAGCACCACCACCAGTCCTGCCACCCTTCGCCGCCTGCATCTTCCTCCCCCCTGCCGCCGCTGCTGCCTCTGCCTGCTTCCTCAGCCTCCTGCACACCCTCTTGTGCTGCTCCCAGTGATCCACCTGGCATTGCATGCTGCAGTACCTAGCCTCTTGGCAGCGGGTGCACACACTACCCGCCTCATCAGCCTCAGTGAAGCCAGACAAGTTACTGCACCCAGGGAAGTTGCAGCCTAGTGGGGAAGGTACCTCCTCCAGCAGCAGCTCAAACAGCACCACCAACTCCCGCCCCAACTCCTGTAATCCCTCTACGCAATCTCCTACAATGCCATCGAGCATGCTCTGCAGCGGCGGCTCCGTGAGCTCTTCAGCAGCGCCGCTTGCCGAGCTGGCTAGGCACCCACGCAAAATGGTGGTGCACTTGACCAGCTGGGTCGTTACTGCCTCTGGTAGCCCCTGCACAGTAAGCTTAGACAGGCGCTTCCTAGTGGTGTGGCAAGACACATCAGCCTCAGCAGCAGCACCAGACAAAGGAGCAGCAGTGGTGCCTATTGTTGTCAGCTCAGAAGTTGTCTTCTGCCACATGACAAGAGCACGAAGCACAGGAACAGTCCAAGCCACCATGCTCCTGTGCACCACAGCAACTCCAGCATTTGCTGAACTGCTGCTGCTGCTGGTCTCGGCCGGCCCACATGCTCCAGCATAGGCGCCGCTGCTGGCACTGCTGCTGCTGCTCCCCTCCCTGCTGTTGCTGCCGCTGCTGTGCTGAGATGCTGCAGCTTGCAAGCACCACTTCATTACCCCAAGTGCGGCTCGTGCCAGCCACAGCAGCAGCACTAAGCGCACTGCCTGCAAAGTAGGACTGGAGCTGCCTGGGGCCTGCCCAAGACCAAGGCAGCTTGCACCAACAGCTTCATTGCCCTGCAGCATAAATCCCAGTGTTTCACTAAGTGTGCTGTACTGCCGATAGTCTCCCCGCAAGGCTGCCTCACAGACATCTGGGAAGACCTTCACATAGGCCTTGCACCAGCTGGCAGCTGCCGAGATATAGCCCTTGTACTCTGGCCAAGTGTTGAGAAATGCCTGCTGCTGCTGCTGTTGCTGTGCTTGCTGCTGCTGCCACCGCTGTGATCGCTGTTGCTGTGGCTCCTGCTCCTGTTGCTGTGGATCTATTTGCTGCCTGACAAGTGCCCAAGCATCCGGTGCCTTGAACCATAGCGCTGCTAGGGCTAAGCCCAAGGCACAGGGTGTGCGGCAAGCCAGCTCTGAAAGGCCATACAATGCTACTGGGTTGGTGGCAGCCCATTTGGCTACCAGCACATGGAATTCTGCAGCACAGCACAACATGCAGGCACCAGAATGGGCCACAGTCAGCCTACTGCGGGCATGGAAGTCAACATACAGCTTGCACAAAGGAGGCAATAGAGGCAGACACAGAACCTGGTGAGGCATGATAACAGAGACATGCATCCAGAAAGAGCAACCAAGCACACCAGACGGCACCATGCTACAGACCATGAGGAACAGGAGCAAAGATGCAACTTGCATCTTCGCTTTTGATCTCTGAGCCATTCAAAGCGCAGGTACTGTTAATATGGAGAGCAAGAATTGCTGGCCGGTCCCAGAACACTGGTGAAATGGAGGACATGCACAGAGTTGTAGTATAACAGCTGCCAAGCGTCCTGAAGGCAGAGCGACCATCTCAGACCATGTGAGGCAACCGTTGCCGCAAGGCTTTAGGCAGATCGCTATCCCCACCCCAAGGCTCACACACCTTCCCCAGCACCGTCCAAGAAGATGTGCAGGAGGTAACGCGCAGGGTCCACAAAAGATTCAGGTTCATATCTTGCCGCAGCTGAAAGCACATCCAACACCAAATCCCCCCTGGTTGACAGCAAGCACTTCCTAGGCTCAATGCTGCAGTTCTTGGCCGTTGTAAAGAGAATCATCACTGCAGCGGTGGTCTCTTGGAGCCTATCAACAACCCCCAGCAGCACTGCTGCCTCCAACATCAGTTGCAGGGCAGCAGCCGGGGCCACGCCTCCTCTGCTACTGCTCCAAGCACGACCACTGCTGCAGCTGATGCCCTCCCCACTGCTGCTCCCTGTAGAGGTCCTGCTGATGATCTCCCCAGCTCCCCTAATTGCGTTACTGCTGCCACCACCACCACGGTCGTTCCAGCTGCTCCCACCGGCGCTGTTGCCCCTGCCACTGCTGCTGCCTCCGCCACTGCTGTTCCCCATGCCCCCGCTGTCGTTTCTGCCACTGCTGCTGCCTCCGCCACTGCCGTTCCCCATGCCCCCGCTGTCGTTTCTGCCACTGCTGCTGCCTCCGCCACTGCTTTTCCCCATGCCCCCGCTGTCGTTTCTGCCCCTGCTGCTGCCTCCGCCACTGCTGCAGTTCCCCCCGGCGCGGCTGCCAGTGACCTCGCTCTCGCTTGCTCCCTGCTGGAGATTTAGCCCCTCGCACAAAACTGACCGGTCATGGAAAGCTAGCACTGTGTCTAGGAAAGCGGCCGGAGCCACAAAACCATGCCCTACCGCTTTTGCAAGAGCAGTCTTTGAAAAGGGTCTGCCCTTTGCTGGGATGTCCAGAGCTTCAATGCGTGCTGAGATCTCTCCAGGTGCAAACGCAGCTGCCACTTGCTCATGGTCAGGGAAGATCTGAAGCATTGCGAACATACCGGCAAGGTCAGAGTTGCCAGCTAGACTGCTGCTCTTACTGCTCTTACTTCTGCTGCTGCTGCTGGGCTGGGCCTTTGCTGGCCTTTCGCCTTGCCATGTGTACATCCCCTGGCAGAAGGCAGCCAGCTGACCCCATGCTGCAGCCCACAGTGCAGGACTTGCAGCCAACTGCGTCACTGCTCTGGAAGTCAGGAGGCCTTCTTTTGACACAGCTGGAAGTGCTTGGCCCTGCTGCTGCTGCTGCTCAGAGTCTGTCCCAACCGCAACTACCCCTCCTCCTGCTGCTGCTCCCCATCCAGCACCAACACATGCTGCTTCTGCTGCTTGTGCTGTCTCCTGCTGCCCATCACTAGTGCTACAGCAAGCCTTAAGGCAGCCTCCTGCCACAGCAGCAACACCTTGATAACACGGGGGACATTCCTCTTATAATGAGCTGGCCAGCGAGGCTGCCTATCTGTGGTCAGCAGAGCCAGAAACTGCTGGTTCAGAGGCGCCAGTTCACACAGGATTAAAGGCAGGCCCGCAGCATGGAGGTTAGGGTCTGCATCTGCTGCTAGCGATAGTTCATACAGGGGCATCAAAGAGGCTGACGTCTGCCACAGCGTGGCTGCGCTTGGCAGGAACCCCATGGGTTGCTTCTCCAAGAGCCATTGCAGGAGCCCAGTGGTGCTGCTTAGGAGGCCTGCAAGGCAAGGAGAGCTGTTTTGAGTCCGTTGGCTGCTAAGCGCCCCGCTTCAGTGCAGTTGCCATGGTTTATAACTGCAGTGTGCTGCTTCTCTTCAACAGCAGTTCTTCGCACTCTAAAACTGTACACGAGTGACATGTAAACTCATCACTTCTTCACCCTGTATGGCCTCATGTCAATGGTGCACTACTGAGCAAAAGAGAGCCTCAACCCCAGATGGTTTGCTGACTTCCAAGTCAGTCTGCCAAAACCCGGGCTAAACTGAACATGCAGCATGGCATACCTGAGCCTCGCCTGCCACACCATGCAGTCAGGGGGCTCCAAAGCCAGGCTGCCAGGTCTAGACCACAGTACCTAAACTATGAACTACAAATGCAATGGGGGCATAAAGTTGCAGAACACAGCTTGCTGCCCCACACTGACGCACATCAAGGATTGAACGCAGCTTGCTGCCCTTGATGCCTCACAGATAAGGCTCTCCATACATAACATTAGCTGATGTGTAATGTTATGGTGCCAAGTGGTTTCTATCTACTTCCCCCCCTTTACCTGTCGATAGCAGCTGCTTTTGATAGGCACCCATGACATCCAAGTCCAACTCCCCCTCAGAAGAATAAGCACCAACCATGATGGTCCTAGTCAGGTCGTCCAGGAAACTAAGCAGGTAGAACCAGTCCAGCGTCATGAGGTCCTCTGAAGGCAGGCTGTGAAGCTCCATGCAGGGAGTTTGCTGCAACCAGTGCACCAGCCTGCCAAGGTGCACGAAAGCCTCGCAGTCCAGGGCTTGCTCAGCGGCTGCATAGTCGATCACGGTAGACACATCTTCTTTAAAGGGTAGGATGGTTCTGACCTTGGCTAACAGTTGTTGCAGAGGGCTGCCCTTTAGAAGTGGCAAAGAAGGAGGGCTGGACATCAGGGCCCGTGCTTCTGCGGACTTCAAGAGGGCAGACAGCCGGGCCCAGTCGTAGGAGTACTTCTGCTTAGGCATGATGATCCGTGCAGAGGAATATATAGCCTGCAGAGACCACAGGCGTACTTCAGGTCGCCTGACAAACGTCTCGAAACGGTCTTGCAGATGTAGAATATTGCAGCTTACCTGCAGACTTTCATGCTCGAGCCGCCTGGCAATCGGTACAACTTCCAAATGGGGCTTGTGCGTTGTGGTGCACAGGCGTGATCACTGCGGTAGCGTCTGCCGTCTGCTCCAGATAAGCGTTATGCCGTCAAGAATTGTTCCAGGGCAGCGACTAACATGCATTTGACGAAGGAGAGGTTTGCATAGCGCCTCCGAGGCAACACACGCGATGATATCACATTCACAGACTGGTAGCGGAAGGGCTCCGGGCTAGAGAAGTCTGTCACAAGAGCATCAGGCTCAGCAAGGGCATTACCCAGACTCTTTGTCTTCCTGATCCATTCCCAATATATACTGCAACATAATGGATAAGCTGGCAATACAGGATATCAAGCTGCAGGACTGGCCTGCGTCGTCGTCACCAGACCAGGGTCACGAGTCTGGCACTGGGTGCCGAAAACACCCCAAGATTGGAGGTCGAATGCTCCCAATACAAGACAGGTACCAGAGTTCTGTCAACGCAGTCTTGTCGGAGTATATCCAGACTGAATTGTTCGGATGCTCCTGCGCTGGTACCCGTCTTATGTTACGTATAAGCTGCTTCGGCGATGCATGGACCGGCGACCCTTAAGGAGGCCTGTATTTGGGCATTTGGGGCGATCGGCAGCCACTAATGTATGTCCATACATTCTATATACATAATAAAGTCTTCGGAGCTGCTCAGGAGCTGAGTATGGCGATAGCATATACATGGCCAGCTGAACTCATGGGCCATCCTGGGGAGCCACCAGCTGCCAAGAGCCCCGAGGTGTGACTGATCCAGACCAGCGGCACCATATGCATAAATCCATATATGGCAAGCAGCCCCAGCGCTCAAACTGCACTTATACGACCACCATGGGCTTAGGGCTCCCCATACTGCAGGCCCTTTCAGAGCACATATTCAACCACAAGAGCATATCACGCCTCACAAAAGGCTAGGGGCCACCAAGCAATAGTACATTCGAATTCCTCTCGTACTAGCTTCCCTAGATGCCCTGCTGTGACTGCCTACAGGCCTACACTAACCATCTCATAAGTCCAACCTCATACATACTGCACCACAAGTTCCACCCCATCTCCCGCAGCTCTCCTGCCACCCTCCAACAAAATGCTCAATTTTGATGGAACTCCCGCACAGTCTTCCTCCTAGTCAATCCCATAGAGTGCAGGCCGCGCACATGTACCCGCTGCAGGTACTCTTGAAAAGCCTGCCTGTCCTGCATGTAGAGACCACTCCTCCACTCTTCATGCAAGGCTGCTGCTGCTGTATGGTGGCTGTAGCGCGCCTTCGGCTGCTGGCTGCAACACTGATGTTGAAGTCTGGGTAACGGCGCCTCAGCATGGTCAGAAAGTCCAACCGCCGCAGGTAGCCATATGCCACCCTTGCAGTCGGTTTACACCCCCTCACCCCGGTCACCAAGCAGCTGAATTCCAGCTCCAGGTCATCTGTGCTGAAAAAGCGCTCTACCATGAGGTCAACAAGGCCCGGAAATCGCTTGAGTAGATGCTCTCGTGTCTCAATGTTGCACACCCATGCAGTCACTGCTTGCCTAGTGATCCCCATCAGGAAATAATTACTTCCAGCAGCAACTGCACGGACACTATCTGGTGTCGGTTCCAGCCGTAGTTCCACAAGCACAGACTTGCACAGCTGCAGCTGCTGGCTGCGGTGCATGAGAGTGAGATTTTTGACATCAAACACCATGTGCATCACCCCCAGCAGCCGCATTGTTGCAGCAGACACCGCATCACCGCTTTGCAGCAGCCGCACCTGCAACTGTTCGTCGTACAGTAGCTGGACCACTGCTGGTACGTTCTGTGCATCCTGTGTTGGTGACATACTCAATAGTGTGTGCTTGTTGCTCCTGCCTGCGCACATAACAAACAGTACAATATAATCAGATAATAGGGTGTTAAACCTGCATATGCCACACAGTAAAACAGTCTTGAGCAGAACACTGCTTCATTACACCATTGGACAGGTTTTACTCAGAGCCATTGCACGATGCATACTAAGCACACTAGTTCCATTTTATTAGAGGATAAGCAGCTTAACAGAATAAGATATACTATATACATCTGCAAAAAAAGATACTCTAAGCTGGGACAGGGGCAGGTCCTGATACGCTCAAGTCACGAGAAAAGACCCACAATTACTTGGCCCAACCCACAGATATGGTTACTCAGTAATCTGATTTCATTCAATGGTGTTGGTCTTAATTATCCATACACCTTCCAGCTGTAAGCTAACACTGTCAGCTAAGACATACTGGAGAAACCCCAACCAGCAAACCGGCCCTGCACACCAACACCACCGCTTTACACCAACATGCCCACAGAAAGACTCACCTTTTGCTCTGAACCTGTCACCGACGTTTGCTGCAAGGCATTTCTCATGGGCATCTATGAAGGCCTCCACTAGCTCCCTATTTGAGACTATTGCACCCAGCACACCCTCAAGCCGGTCAATCTCTGACAGCAGGCGCTCAATACGTGCATCGGTTGCGCGCGCCCGACCAAGGACCATATTCTTCCAGGTGGCAAGGTGGTACAACTTCTCATCCTTCTGGTCATCAGTGAGATGCCGAATGTTGGACCAACCAGTAGGATCAGGCCCCAGCTTTGCCTTAGGCCGCCCTTTACCCCTACGCTGCTGCTGCTGGTCTTGCTGCTCCCTGTCCTCCCTAACCTGCTGCCGATCCTTATCCTCATGGTGTCCTGGCTGCTGCTGGTGCGTCTGAGGCTCTTGCAGCTTCTCAGTGGATCCTTCCGGCACACTGACACGACCCTTCTTCTTAACAGGTGAAGAGGTAGCACTCCTTAGCAAGGCAAGGGTGCCCGTATCCAACTGGGAGCCCACAGGTACTACTGCTGCTGCTGCTGATGGTGCTGTTGGCATAGAAGAGCTTACTACTGCCGCTGCGCTCTGTTGTGCTGTTGACATAGAAGGGCCTGCCTGCTTAGAAGGGCCATGGTGAACATCATGTCCACCTGAGGCTGCTACTACTGCATCAGTCTTCCCACCCCTCCAACCACCAGTCACCCAGTTCCATGCCGCCCCTAAAACCCCTTGGGTAGCTGGTGGAATCACACGTTTCCGTTTGCTGCCGGTTCCCTGCTGTGATGCTGCTACTGCTGCTGCTGCTCTTGCTGCGTCCCGTTCCACCTCAGCCATCTTGGCAGCTGTCCTCTGCCTTGCCGCCTCCAACCGCGTCTTGGTGATGGTGTTGGCTCGTCTGCTACCCCCAGACATAGCCTTAGGAGGAAGGTCCACATCCCGGTTGTGCTTCTTGGTATTAGCTGTGAAGCAAGCAGGACAAAGGTGCAGCCAGGGCTTGCCTTCTGGGCCTGGGGGCCTCACAGTATTGTTGAGAACTGCTTGCAGCACGCAACCCCCTTGGAGCTCTGCAAGCGTGTTCTGAAAAAGAAATTACAGCCGATCAGCCTCCGTTGCAGATTGAAGCCGTTGCCAGCTGAAGCCATGTTCCGCTCACCGTGGCCCTGAGCTCCTTGTGCAGAGTCAGTGTGCTGCTTTTAAGCTTTCCGCCCACCCTTAAGCTATTTATATGAAAGCCACATTGATGGCACCGATCTGGCCACGGGGGACCGCTTGCAGGGTCCCACGCAGTCGCCCTCTTATCAGTCATGAAGCGTGAGCATGTGTGTTACAACCGGACCTACAACGAGGCGCCAAGAGCACGCAAACTAAAGCTTAACATTTACGTAAGGCTATGCGACTTTTCCTGGCTTGATTGATGCTGATTTGAGGCCGCGGGATCCGGTTCAATCCACCCTAGTCACGCACCGGGTGACCGAGCATCAAAACAAGCGGGGCCGCCTGCCTTCGGAGCTAGGTCGTTGGCGTGGTGAAATCCCGTTGCACACTGATTGCAAAGGAACCGGTGAAATGTGCGGTTGCATATGCAAGGAGCATGCATGTTCGGTGCGGTGAACACATTGCGGAGGGTTTGTGTGGCGGTCTCTCACGAACTTGTTGGTGGACAAAGCTGGCCCCCTATGCAGTCGTGCGAAGTCCAAATCGCCGCAAGGCCGTCCGATGAGTCGTTTCGACTTCTGGTCTTGGACCCAGACGCTAAAATACATACGTTTGTTTGTTTTGTTGCGCAGCTTGCCAGGGTTCGGCAGCTTGGATGGATTCTTCAGGCTCTTGGGTTCCTTTCTGAGCAGCTTGGGATTGGGCAGCTTGGCATTGAAACTTGGAAGTTAATATCTTCAGGGTCCTGGGGTTGGTTTTTTGAGCAGCATGGGGTTGGGCGGCTTGGGAAACTTGGATGTCAGATTCTTCAATTACCAATTACCAAATTCTTCTGGGTCTTCAGAGGGTTCCTTTGTTGAGCAGCTTGGGAAACTTGGATGTCAGATTCTTCAGGGTCTTATGGTTGGTTTGTTGAGCAGCTTGGGGTTGGGCACTTGGGAAGCTTGGGTGTCAGATTCTTTACAGGGTCTTGGGGTTGATTGGTTTGTCCCCTTTGCGGTTGCCGCACCTTAAATTTTTGTTTGGTTGTTTGTTGAGCAGGTTGGGGTTGGGCAGCTTGGGAAGCTTGGATGTCAGATTCTTCAGGGAGTCTTATGGTTTGTTTGTTGAGCAGCGTGGGGTTGGGCACTTGGGAAACTTGGATGTCAGATTCTTTACAGGGTCTTGGGGTTGATTGGTTTGTTGAGCAGGTTGGGGTTGGGCAGCTTGGGAAGCTTGGATGTCAGATTCTTCAGGGTCTTGGGGTTGGGTTGTTGAGCAGCTTGGGGTCGGGCAGGTGGGTGTTGGGTAGTTGGATGTCAGATTCTTCAGGCTCTTATGGTTGGTTTGTTGAGCAGGTTGGGGTTGGGCACTTGGGAAACTTGGATGTCAGATTCTTTACTAGGTCTTGGGGTTGATTGGTTTCATTGTTGAGCAGGTTGGGGTTGGGCAGCTTCGGAAGCTGGATGTCAGATTCTTCAGGGTCTTGGGTTGGGTTGTTGAGCTGCATGGGGTTGGGCATGTGGGTGTTGGGTAGCTTGAGATTGGGGTTGGCGAGCTTGAGATTGGGGTCGGCGAGCAAAATACCCAAGCTGACATAGGGCTTGGAGGTTGCAAGGCACGCCTAAAACGTGGCTTCTGCAGCATGTCTTACTTAAACATCGGGGTTGGCATCTGGGGCATCCGGCAGGGGTTGAGCTTGCTTGGCGAACGTCTGGAATGGAGCGTCGGAGGTCCACCTGAGTGACTCGAAGGAGTCGATGGCTTCATTTGCAGTTGTTGTTGGCTGGGTCAGTTGGCGGCATCAGCCTGAGGACGGGATGATAGTGCTCTTGCTGGCGTAGCAGTCCTCCGTCGTAATCACCGGGTTGCGCCTTGCTCCAGTTTATAACTGACACCACGTTTTTCCCAAGCATGTGGCCGACGTAGTGATGTTGCTCAGGTGGTCACGCTTGGCCATCTTGTTATGTCCACACGTGAAGTTGGAGGCTCCAGGAGTACCGCTGGCGTGAGCATGTTCCTCTATATGTAAGCGCAAAGAAGGGCTGCAGGAGACGTGACGAGGCCGTGACTCACCCGTGACGCGGCTAGAACCCTGTTCCTGGGTCTGGATTTGCTAGGACAAATGACGACGGAAACGCTCCCCCTAGGCACTGCCGATTCAAGAATCGGCAGGCCAATTAATCCTGCCCCCTAGTGCCAGACCTCTGACCAGGGTGCAACCGACCAAGGAAGTTCTCAGACATCAGAGCATGCAGCTTTTGACCATCCATCCATCCTATAGCCAAGCAGTTAATAGCTTCCATCCCGCAAACAAGCAAGCA
Source organism: Pseudopediastrum boryanum (assembly GCA_963556185.1). NCBI lineage: Eukaryota > Viridiplantae > Chlorophyta > Chlorophyceae > Sphaeropleales > Hydrodictyaceae > Pseudopediastrum > Pseudopediastrum boryanum. Next base: position 5,907,252 of record OY744507.1, read on the forward strand.
CGTTCAATAAAGGGCTCGCTCCCGGATATGCACTGTATGCATCGGCAGATTACCAGTTTGCTAAGTAGCCCCATTAAAGTGAGGCAGCGGACTTTAGCGCTGCTTGCGTCTCCTTTTGGCTAACTGAAGCAGCAGTGGCTTCTGCTGCCGCTGCTGCTGCTGAGGTCCAGCCACATCCCCTGCTAATGCTCTTGGCCCAGCTTGCCTGCCTATGGCTGATGTAGACGACAAGCCCCGAGATTGTGAAGCAGCGGCAGGTTGTGAAGAACCACCAGATACCGCCCCACCACCCAGCAACATACTCAGGAACAGATCATCGCCTGCACCTCCTGCTGCTGCTGCCTGCACTTCTCCTACTGCTGGCTTTCCTGCACCTGCTGCTGCTCTTGCTCCTGCTGCTGCGAATGCTGCCGCTGTTGTGCCCTGCCTTCCTGCCCCTAACGCCTTTGCGATGCGTGCTCCTGTCATAGACACGTGAGGCGCCGAGCCTGCTGCAACCAATCCCACTGGAGCTGTCCCCACCACCTCCCCTGTGCCAGGCTGCCATGTCACTCCCAGCCTCTCGCCAGCTGCTGGTAGTACCCTATCAGAAACACCTAGAGGGCCAGCACCAGCAGTAGCAGTAACAGTAGCACCCCCTGCAGCATCCTGCGCTGCTACTGCTGCAGTTGGTACTGCCGCTGCTCCAGGTACCCCTGCTGGCGGTGCTGTTACAACTCTTACTGTTGCTGGTAGCGCTTTACTAAGCCCGACACCTCTGTTACTACCACCCCCAGCAGCAACAGGAGCAGGAACAGGTCCAGCTCCTACCGCCATAGGTCCTCGAGCCTGACTGGCCGCCCCAACTACTGCTGCTGCTGCAGTACGAATGCCTAGGATACCCCCACTACCACCATCATTCTCATCGCTACTATCAGCCTCCAGCTATTGCAACCACAGGCGGAGGTCTTGCAGGAACAGCAGCTGAAGCAGCAGCAGCAGCCACCCCAAGGAGGCCAACAGCAGCAGCAGCAGAACCACCAACGCCACCAGCAGCAGCAACAGAGGGAGGAGGAGAACGGGAGGCAGCAACAGCAGGCTGATATGCCTCACCCTCTCGCTGCTGCTCCGGCTGCAACAGCAGCAACTCCTCCCTACTGATTTTCACCCCTAGGTCCCCACAACTCCATGCAATCCTGTACCCAAGCCCTTCTCTGTCTGTGCTTCTGCGCACACCACTACCCCCTGTGTTCCTACTCCTGCTGCTGCTGCTGCCTGTGGGTGAGTCACCAGAGACACCCCATGCAAGGCCCAGGAGCTTGCTCTCCTAGCATCCAAGCAGTCTTCAGGGTCAAAAGGCATTTGCTTGAGTTGTGGAAGACCCCCCTCGCCCCAGCTGCAGCTCAGCATGTGCGCAAGGTGGCTGTAGCTGCCTGCACCTGAGGCTGTAGCAGCTGGGCTTGCTGCTACTGCTGCTGCCTGTGCAAGATGTCCTGCACCTCCTTCCGCTGCTGCTGCTGCTGCATCTGATGCTACCGCATGCTCTGATTGCCGAACCCGCTGCTGCTGCTGTTGTTGTCCATAGTTGGAGGCTGTGTTTAGAAATGTGGCTGAACCAAACTGCAGAGAGAGTAGCTCAGCCATACTGTTATCTGGACTCCTGCTGCTGCTTCTCCCTGCTGCTGCTGCAACTGCTGGTGCTCCTGAAAGTTCTGCTGCTGCTGCTGTTGCACCTCCTGCTGCTGGTCCCACTTCTGCTACCGCTCGAGCCGCTCCTGCTGCTGTTAGGGCGTGCCTTATATCACCTCCGCTTTGGAAGAAGCTCCCTCTGCACACCCTCTGCCATCTTCTTCCTGCCGGCTTTGGTAACCCTGTTCGCAGCACCACCCGGCCTGCCTGCCACATCCGGCTGCACTGTACCTTCTCCTGCCGCCACTGCTGCCTCTGCCTGCTTCCTGAGCCTCCTGCATGCCTTCTTGTGCTGCTCCCAGTGACCCACCTGACACTGTTTGCTGCAGTACCTAGCCTCCTGGCAGCGAATGCACATACTACCTGCTGCATCAACCTCAGTAAAGCCAGACAAGTTACTGCACCCAGGGAAGTTGCACCCTAGTGGGGAAGGTACCTCCTCCAGCAGCAGCTCAAACAGCACCACCATCTCCCGCCCCAACTCCTGATTTCCCCGCATGCCATCAGCTACAACCGCGTCAACCATGATCTGCAGCGGCAGCTCAATGAGCTCATCAGCAGCTCCTGTTCCCGAGCTGGGCAGAAGCCGAAGCCAAATGTTGGTTGCCGAGCTGGGTTGTTACTGCCTCTGGTAGCCCTTGCAGAGGAAGCCTGGACAGGCGCTTGCGAGTAGTGAGGCAAGACACATCAGCTCCAGCAGCAGCAGCATGTGAACTAGTGGCAGCAGAGCCCCTTGCTGTCTTCTCCCACATCATCAGGGCTTGATGCAACGGAGCACTCAAAGCCACCGCGGTCAGCTGCGCCAGAGCAAATTGAATACTGCCTATAGTGCTGCTGCCGCTGGTCTCCGTCTGCTCGCATGCTCCGCCAGAGCCGCCACCGCTGGCGTTGCTGCTGCTTCCATCTGTGCCGGTGCTTCCATCCGTGCTGCTGCTGCTGCTGTGTTGCGGTCCAGCTGTGCGCAAGCAGCACCTCATCACCCCCAGCGTGGCCCGTGCCAGCCACAGCAGCAGCACTAAGCGCACCGCCTGCAAAGTAGGATTGGAGCTGCCTGGGGCCTGCCCAAGGCCAAGGCAGCCTGCACCATCAGCTTCCCTGCAATGCAGCATACGTGCTAGTGCTTCATGAAGAGCGCGAAACTGCTCATAGTTTCCCTGCAAGGCTGCTTCACAGGCATCTGGGAAGAGCTTCACATGTGCCTTGCACCAGCTAGCAACTGCCGAGATGTAGGCCTTGTACCCTGGCCAAGTGATGAGCAAGGCCTGCTGCTGCTGCTGCTCTGCTTGCTGCTGCTGCTGTCGCTGTGATCGCTGTTGCTGTGCTTGCTGCTGCTGTTGTTGCTCCTGCTGCTCTGCTTGCTGCCTGGTCAGTGCCCAATCATCTGGTGCTCTGAACCATGGAGCTGTTACGGCTAAGCCAAAGGTACAGGGTGTGCGGCAAGCCAGCTCTGCAAGGCCATAAAAGGCGACTGGGTTGGTAGCAGCCAACTGGGTTACCAACACATGGGACTCTGCAGCACAGCAACATGTGTTAGTCAGCATAGTGCAGGCAAGAGGTTTAACCAGCAGCTTCTATGGCTAGCCGCAAGCAGAGTCTTGTGAGGCATGAAGACGACCAACTGCAGCCAGAAAGAAAGCAAACACATCATGCACTCACAGCCTGCTCGGCAAGCCATGAGAATGAAGAGCAATGAATGAAAAAACATCCAATAGCATGACTCATGCACATGCCGTCATTTATAGAATGGGGAACAAGCCATAAGAAGATGCATGCCGTCCGGAGAACTCTGGTCACTTGCCCAACATGCACAAAGCTCAGGTAACATCAGCTGCCAAGCGTCCCACAAAGAAGAGCCACCCGTGCAATACACTGAAAGCACAAACATTGCTGCGAGGCTGAGGCAGATCGCTGGTTCCATCCAAGCCCCACCCACCTTCCCCAGCACCATCCAAGAACATGCGGATGACACACGCTGCAGTGCCACTGATAGACGCAGGATCATATCTGGTAGCAGCTGCCAGCGCATCCAGCAACAAACCCCCCCTTGTTGATAGCAAGCACTTCAGAGGTCCCAAGCTGCAGCGGGTGGCCACTGCAGACAGGACCGCCACTGCATGGCTGGATTCTTCGGGCATATCAGCAACCCCAAGCAGTGCTGCTGCCTCCAAGAGCAGCTGCAGGGCAGCAGCTGGGGCCACACCTCCTCTGCTACTGCTCCATATACGGCCACTACTGCAGCTGCTGCCTTCCCCACTGCTGCTCCATGTAGAGGACATGCTGATGGATTTCCCAGCTCCTGCAATTGTGTTACTGCTGCCACCACTGCCGCTGCCACCATTGCTGTTGCTGCCGCTGTTCCCCCCTCCACTGCTGTCGCCCCTGCCACTGTTGCTGCTCTTCCCGGCCCTGTTCCCCTCTCCACTGCTGTCGCCCCTGCCGCTGCTGCTGCCTCCCCCGGCCCTGTTCCCCACTCCACGGCTGTCGCCCCTGCCACTGCTGCTGCCTCCACCACTGCTGCAGCTCCCCACGGGGCGGCTGCCACAACCCTTGATCCCGCTTGCTCTCTGCTGGGGACTTAGCCCCTCGCAGAAGATTGACCAGCCGTAGGAAGTTCTAAGCACACCGATTAAGAAAGCAGCCGGACACAGAAAGCCACTTCGTACTGTGCTTCCAAGAGCAGCCTCTGAAGAGGGTCTGCCCTTTGCCGGGATGCGCAGAGCCTCAATGCGTGCTGAAATCTCTCCAGGATCAAACACAGCTGCCACTTGCTCATGATCAGGGAAGAGCTGAAGTGAAGCAAACATGCCGGCAAGGTCAGAACTGCCAGCTACACTGCTGCTTCTGCTGCTGGTACACTTGCTGCTGCTGCTGTGCTGGGCCTTTGCTAGCTTGCCGTATTGCCATGTGTACATTCCCTGGCAGAAGGCAGCCAGCTGAGCCCATGCTGCAGCCAATAATGCAGGACTTGCAGCCAGCTGCTCCATGTCTGCTGCCCCAAAGGTATCTCCGTCTCCTCCTGCTGCTCCTCCCCGTCCACCACCACCACCACCATCACCTGCTGCTGCTTCTTGTGCTGTCTTTTGCTGCCCCTCTATCACTTTTACAGCAATCCTTAAGGCGGCCTCTTGCCACAGCAGCAACATGTTTATAGCAACCGAGACATTCCTCTTATAGTGTGCTGGCCAATGAGGATGCCTGTGTGTCGTGAGAACAGCCAGAAACTGCTGGTTCAAAGGCGCGAGCTCACACAGGATCAACCTCAGGCCGGCAGCAAGGGGACTAGAGGGGGTGGCTGCTGCATCTGCTGCGGTGGATGCCTCATACATGTGCATCAAAGAGGCTAAGAACTGCCACAGCGTCGCTGAGGTTGGTAGGAACCCCATGGGTTGCTTCTCCAGGAGCCATTGCAGGAGCTCAGTGGTGCTGTTGAGAAGGCCTGCAAGGCAAAGAATGCTATTGAGTGCGGCCGGCAAGGTTTCAGCTGCCATGGCTTATATCGGCCACTGCCTAGTCTAGTTGTAACAGATATCTAGTTACCATGTTTGACTTAGTTCATACTTTAAAAATTGAAATACAAAACCAGCGTTGCGACTGTTAAAGTGAATGGGAGACACTGGTCTTAGGTATCTCAACTCAATGGCCATGTTCCTAGTACGTTTGGTCGGTTACCACCATGAGTCTACTTCTGTCCAACAGCTGTTCGTGCCACTCTGGAATCTCACAAGTGTGACATATACCGGGATACTCTACTACCTCTCCACCCTGCTTGGCCTCATGTCGATGGTGCGCAACTTCGGAGCAAAAGAAAAGCCCAATCACAGGCGGTTTGCTGACTAGACAATCAGTCTGCTGAAGCCTGGACTGAACTGAACATGGCAGCATGGCCTTCCTGAGCCTCTTTTGCCACACCATGCAGTCAGGTGACTCAAAAGCAAAGGCTGCGCAGATCTTATAATTATGCAGTAGAGAGTCCAACACACAACTCTCAGTTTGCTGCCCCACAGTGATACACAGCAAGAGTACAGCTTGCTGCCCCTGATGCCCCAATGTAAAAACTCTCAATTATAAGGATAGCTGAGGTATGATCCCTCCTTTCTACTCCCCCAACTCTACCTGTAGATATCATCTGCTCTAGACATGCACCCAGGACAACTTTGTCAGGAGAAGCAGCACCATCCACGATGGTCCTAGTCAGGTCGTCCAGGAAACTAAGCAGGTAGAACCAATCCATCTTCAGGAGGTCAGAATCCTCTGAAGGCAGGCTGTGAAGCTCCATGCAGGGAGTTTGCTGCAACCAGTGCACCAGCCTGCCAAGGTGCAGGAGGGCCTCGCAGTCCAGGGCTTGCTTAGCGGCTGCATAGTCAATCACAGACACATCTTCTTTGAAGGGTAGGATGGTTCTGACCTTGGCTAACAGTTGATGCAGAGGGCTGCCCTTCAGAAGTGGCAAGGAAGGAGGGCTGGACATCAGGGCCGTTGCTTCTGCGGACTTCAAGACGGCAGACAGCCGGGCCCAGTCGTAGGAATACTTCTGCTTCGGCATGATGATCCGTGCAGAAGTCACCTGCAGAGACGACAGGCGTACTGAAAAACGCCTCAAAATGTCTTGGAACTGTTTTGCAGATATAACACATTGCAGCTTACCTGCAACCTTTCACGCTCGAGCCGTTTGGTAATCGGTACTAGTTCCAAAGGGGGCTTGTGCGTTGTGGTGCAAAGGCATGATCACTGCGGTACCGTCTGCCGTGTGCGCCAAACAGGAGCCATGCCACGAAGATTGTTCGAGGGCAGCAACTAACATGCGTTTGACGAAGAAGAGGCTTGCAAGCACCTCCGAGGCAACACACGCTCTATGATATCACATTCACAGACTGGTAGCGGAAGGGCTCCGAGGCTAGGGAAGTCTGTCACAAGAGCATCAGGCTCAGCAACGGCAAAACTACACTCTTCGTCTTCCTGATCCATTCCCAATGTATAATGCAACATAATGGATAGGCTGGCAATACAGGATATCAAGCTGCAGGACTGGCCTGCGTCGTCGTCACCAGACACCGTGTGCAACCGACCAAGGAAGTTCCCAGACATCAGAGCATGCAGCTGCCGACCATTCATCCTATAGCCAAGCAGTTAGTTGTATCCATCCCGCAAACAAGCAAGCACGTTCAAAGGGCTCGCTCCCGGATATCCACTGGATGCATCCGGCAGATTACCACTTTGCCAAATAGCCCCATTCAAATGAGGCAGCGGGACTTTAGCGCTGCTTGCGTCTCTTCTTGGCTAACTGAAGCAGCAGTGGCTCCTGCTGCCGCTGCTGCTGCTGAGGTCCAGCCACATCCCCTGCTAATGCTCTTGGCCCAGCTTGCCTGCCCGTGGCTGATGTAGACGACAAGCCCCGAGCTTGTGAAGCTGGCTGTGAAGAACCACCAGATGCCCCACCACCCAGCAACATACTCAGGAACAGATCATCGCCTGCACCTCCTGCTGCCGCTGCCTGCCCTTCCCCTACTGCTGGCTTTCCTGCTCCTGCTGGTGCTCCTGCTCCTGCTGCTGCGAATGCTGCCGCTGTTGTGCCCTGCCTTCCTGCCCCTAACGCCTTTGCGATGCGTGCTCCTGTCATAGACACGTGAGGCGCCGAGCCTGCTGCAACCAATCCCACTGGAGCTGTCCCCACCACCTCCCCTGTGCCAGGCTGCCATGTCACTCCCAGCCTCTCGCCAGCTGCTGGTAGTACCCTATCAGAGGCACCTAGAGGGCCAGCACCAGCAGTAGCAGCAGCAGTAGCACCACCTGCAGCATCCTGCGCTGCTACTGCTGCAATGGGTACTGCTAGCGCTGCTGCTGTGGTAGCTCCTGCTGCTCGAGGTACCCAAGCTGCCGGCGCTGTTACAACCCTTACAGTTGCTGCTAGTGTTTTACTAAGCCCCACACCTCTGTTACTACCACCCCCAGCAGCCCCAGCAGCAACAGGAGCAGAAACAGATGTAGCTCCTACCCCCATAGGCCCTGGGGTCTGACGGATTACCCCGACTGTTGCTGCTGCTGCTGCTGCTGCTGTACAAACCCCCAGGATACCCCCACTACCACCCTCATGCTCATCACTGCTATCATCCTCACTGTTCCAGCCTCCAGCTATTGCAACCACAGGAGGAGGTCTTGCAGGAACAGCAGCTGGAGCAGAAGCAACCCCACGGAGGCCGAGAGCAGCAGCAGTACCACCACCAGCAGCAACAGAGGGAGGAGGAGCAAGGGGAGCAGGAACAGCAGGCTGATATGCCTCACCCTCTCGCTGCTGCTGCTCCTGCTGCAACAGCAGCAGCTCCTCCCTACTGATTTTCACCCCTAGGTCCCCACCACTCCCCTCAAGACCCCCATACAATCCTGTACCCAAGCCCTCCCCTGTCTGTGCTTCTGCTCCTACCGCTACCCCCTGTGCTCCTACTCCTGCTGCTGCTGCCTGTGGATTCGCAACTAATGACACCCCATGCAAAGCCCAGCAGCTTGTTCTCCTAGCTTCCAAGGAGTCTTCAGGATCAAAAGGCATCTGCTTGAGTTGTGGGAGACCCCCCTCACCCCAGCTGCAGCTCAGCATGTGTGCAAGGTGGCTGTAGCTGCCTGCACCTGAGGCTGTAGCAGCCGGGCTTGCTGCTACTGCTGCTGCTTGTGTAGGACGTCCTGCACCTCCTTCCGCTGCTGCTGCTGCTGCATCTATTCCCACGCTGCGCTCTGATTGCCGAACCTGCTGCTGCTGTTGCTGCTGCTCTTGTTGTTCAAGATTGGGGGTTGTGTTGAGGGATGTGGCTGGACCGAATTGCAAAGAGAGTAGCTCAGCCATACGGCTAACCTGGCCATCCTTCCTCCTGCTGCTGCTTCTCCCTGCGGCTGCTGCTACTGCTGGTACTCCTGAAACTTCTGCTGCTGCTGGGGTTAAGGCTCCTGCTGCTGGTCCCACTTCTGCTACCGCTCGTGCTGCTGCTGCTGCTGGTGGTGCTAGCACCAAAAGATCAACCAGGGTATTATAAGCTTTGATGGCTACCCCAAGGGCCTCTGCTGCCAAAACCCTGCACCGGGCAATGCTTGCCACACACACTAACGCAAAGGGCATGAAATAGCCCTTTGAAAGCTGCCCCATAAGCTGTAAAGCTGCGGACAGCAACACAGGCTGCAACTCACACAGAAACGAGCATGCAGACAAGAGCCTGGACAGCACAAAAGCTGTGGCATCTGAGCTTGGCAGGAGGAGCGAGGTGCGCTGAGACTGACCCTGGGCTGTGCAGGTGGGTTGGGCCCGTGAGCTAGTTCGACGGGACTTGGCTGGTGGCTGGGTGGTAGGGTTTAGTTCGGGTTGGGATGTACGTTGTGCTTGTTGTTGTAGCTGTTGGAGGCAGCTGCTAAGCTGGAGGTTGGAAAGGAGGTGCAGGCACTTGCGAACCTGTGGAGAGGGAGGTGCAGGAAAAGGGAAGGGTCAAACATTGGTGCCAGGGGGAGAAGAGGCAAAATTGCCAGTTTTGGCAGTAGATAGGCAATGCAGCACCAGTCTCATAAATTCCTGCATTCAGCTTGCAACTCCTGTGATATACAAGAATTTGTCTGCTTCGATGGCACTTAAGCATGCAGTAAGATGTTCTTCTATGCAGGGGGAAATGCCCATGGAAACTCCTGTGGATTGCGAAACTGCAGCTTGAAAGCCAAGATGGTGTCTCCAGCACACCAGCGAGCGGACCTATTATTATGGATGGATGGCATGACTGCAGGTTCAACCAATGGATTGCTGCCTGCGCTGTGTTGCAGTTTTCAGTACTTGCAGGCCATCCCCACAGCATGGAAGGGCTGCAGGTATTTTGAGCCTGTGCACTGCATGTTTAAAATGTTGCAAGCAGCAGCTTGCACCGCCCTCGGGTTTCAAGCTGGAAAGATGGACACTGAGATTTGAGCTTTCCGTCTTTTCTGAAATCCCTGTCATTGCTAATGTTTCTGGCATAACTTGCACGGACGAAGCTGCATGCTTGATGCGTGGCTGCATGGTGCCCGTACCTCTGCCAAGGTGTGGAAGTAGTGTGATGCCCGATGCTGGTCGTGGTTCTTATAGTACATGCGTTCAATGACTGCTGCTTCTTGCCAAAGGGCCGTCCACTGAAGGGCTACCTGCAGCATATTAAAGTTGTATTGGTCAAAAGCCATCTGGAGCAAGTGACTGCTACCATACATCAGTGGTTGTTGTGGCAGAGACTGCGTGTTGCTGAGGTACCTGCATGGATTGCAGGTCCACTTTCTCCACAACAGTGAAAGCACTAGGGAGTGCTACAACCTCCACAGGCCGCCGCAGCTGCTGCGGCAAGGTGCTCTTCACTTTCGCCATAGTGTGCCAATGCGTCACAGCTGTGAGGTTGGAAGGGGCATAGCCAAATGGTGGGCTGCTCGTGAGCCGGCCAGATTGATACGGACTGCAGATGGAGTGTTTCCCGAAAGCAAAGACAGATAGCAGGCAAGACAATCTAAAACAGATAATACATGAGGAGTAGATGGAAACACTGCTGGGACCAGGGCCAGAGGGACCGAAAGTTGCGCGTATCAGGATGTCATGGCCGGCAGGGCAAGACCTCTCCGCGCTGTGCGCCGGGCATGTGGCTTGGTCTTCTCCGATAATTAGCTTGCTGCAGAGCGTATGAGAGAAGCAGATTCTGTCACCTGTAACCAGCCTTGATTGTGCACGTCGGGGTGTAGTCAAGTGAGCCAGTGCCTCCAACCGGCTCCTCACTGACTCCAACTGCATTGTCCATCTTCGTCATCTCCTTAAGGCTCTCAACACAATCTCCGTGGTTTGGAAGGTTTTGAAACGCTTGGTTGAGCTCTTACTGTAGCAGAGGAAGGGTTGAAGTTACAGAGGATCGCTGGCAGCCTTCGGCTGGCTGGACCGGTTCTGGCAGCCTTTGTGGTGCCGGTGAGCATCCGCTAGACAGTCAGTAGGCAGCTTGATTTTGCAATAGCGGAGAGGTCTGCATAGCTCTAGCTGGACAACATAGTGACTTCTTCTGCGAGCCCATGCGGTTGCTCACAACCAGCCAGACATACTACCTTACATCTGTGGCCTTTGCATCGTGCACTACAGACGCCAGCAAGGGGTTTGATGCAGCTTAGAGCAGCAGCCTACGCTGCGCCGGCCCACAGTAGTCCTAAGATCCTTGCTGGCCTCGGTTGTGTGTGGCGTTTCTCCTCCTCTCCTGGCACTGCAGCATTGTTTGGTGCCCAGAACCTCATTTTGTGTGTCACTGAATCTATCAGGCCTAAAAGCTACCTCTGCCTAGAGCTCGTTTGCAGCCGCGGAAAGCGCGCGCACCATGTCATCGTGACAGCAACCCGGTGATTGCGCAATCTTTTACCCCGCTGCAGGTGATCATAGCAGAATCCCCATGAACAACATAACAGCAACGCTGGACGAGGCCTTCGGCCTGTCCAGCTTCCTCTCGACCTTCCAGGGGGACTACCAGGAGAAACTGCCTCCCCTGTCTGTGCCAACTGGAGGCTCTTTGCTAGCATGGGGCGCTGCGAGCATCATACTGCTGATGCTGCTGGAACAGATCAAGTACAGGGTGTCACGCATTGGTCAAAAAGCGTCGCTGCCAGGTGAGAGTGGCTCAGTAGAACCACGCAGCTGAAGTCTCTAGGCCTTCTCTACTACAGCCATCAAAGGGAGAAAGGCATGCTACTCACAAACTGCAGCTGGGTGTGACAGCAGTCAACTTGAGCAGAGTAAAGCACTGAGGTGGTACATGTGTGATATGCAGGTTGGGTGCATTAGGCATAGTACCTGAGGTTCCAAGACAACAGTCCTTTTGTATAAAGCAGCAACAGAAGTTGTCCTTAGCGACCCCGCTGGGGTTCAGTGGCGCACGCATGCAGGACACTCCTGGTGTGCAAGGCTTCTACTTGCACGGTGCTGGGCTGTGGCCAAAGCCTCACAACAAATCACACTACTTCAAACCCGTATGGCACAGAACAACAGTGTGCCCCAAATAAGAGCCCGCTCCTGAGATTAGTAGTTGTTGTGTACCCCTGAACCCAGTGCAAACCCCTAGGGCAACTATCCTCTTCATACCCTAACCAAGTGCCCAATGGATTTTGTGTTTTCAGGTCCATCCTGGACTCCTCCCTTCCTGGGCGGTATTGTGGAGATGGTGCAGGACCCCCACAAGTTCTGGGAGAAGCAGCGCGCCTATTCCTTCCCTGGCTTGTCATGGAACAGCATCGTGACGAAGTTCACGGTCATGGTTACAGACCCGGCTGTGATCCGCCATGTGTTCAATCATAATAGGTGAAATGGGCATGGCTCCTGCTTTTGACTGTTCCAGTGCTGCATGACAGAAGTCTGCTTCTCTTGTCCACACTCTCTCCTGCTTTGATTACCTATACCCAACCTCCAGGATGGCGTGGAAGAAGGTGCAGCCAGAGTTGACAGGTGCAGGCAGGGGTCGCGGCCTTTACCTTAGGTGGTGCAGGCAGGGTTTACGGGGTCAAGCAGCTTGTGGTTCTGTTGAGGCACCAGCGGTTTGCAGGCGCAGGCAGGGTCTCTGGACGTTTGGGGCAGGTGCAGGCAGGGTTTACATGGTGACACAGGTTGTGTTGCTGTTAAGGTGTGGGTGCAGTTTACAGGAGCAGCAGGGGGCTCCTGGGCGTGTACAGGAGGTACAGGCAGGGCTTATGGGGATCAAGCAGACAGTGGATCTCTCTTAAGGTGCAGACAGCTGACACTGGCTTGAAGGGGCTCTAAACGTCTGCCATGCATACCAGTTTAGGCAGGGATTACCAGGTACATGCACGGGTTTCCAGAGGGAGGGTTTGCAGACAGGCAGGCAGAAGCATCAGCGTAGGCAGGGTTCTACCGCCAATGCAAAGACTAAAAGCAGAAGCGCAAAGAAAGTTTACCTTTTGCCCTTTGCGCTTCCTGCCTTTCCCACTAGACATTACTCCGGGGGCATATCAGCTCGGGAATAAGTTTGCAATGTTTGACATCTGTTGACCTGCTGCTGCCCCTACTCTATTTCTGCCCTCCCCACTCGCAGTGCCAACATACTTCTCTTGGCCTTTTCCACAGTGCCAACGATACTTTAAACCTTGAACCCGGCCACATGTTTCTTTAGGAAGCTTTTTGAGGCGGTTCTGCCTACCATAGCATTTCCGACAGCTGCACGAGGCCGCAATAATTCAAACTAGCCCTGATCCTTGGCCCCCGTCCCTCCCTCGATTCAAACACACTCTTCTTAGACTTCCGTCCCATTGCAAGAAATACCTTTAGGCCTGGCCATGAACCTGGCCAGAAACCTCAAAAGAATGCCTTCTGAAATCGTTCCCCCTAACATAACTTTAGTAATAGCTATGCGAGCCTGCTTCAAAATCCACCGACCCTGACTCTTTGCCCCCTTCTTCCTCCCCCTGCCCCTCCCTCAGTCCGGACACGCTCCTTTTAGACCTCCACCCCAACGCCAAGATGATCCTTGGGACGCGGAACATTGCCTTCATGCACGGACCCAGCCACAAAGCCCTGAGGAAGAGCTTCCTGGCTCTGTTCACGCGCAAAGCCTTAAGTGTGTACATCCAGCAGCAAGATGCCATCATCAGGGAGCACTTGGACGTCTGGATGGAAAACCCTGAGGCCCAGGAGATGAGGCTGTCGGTGTGGAAGATGAATGCAAGCACTTCACAGCGGGTGTTCGTGGGTGAGTAGGGGTGTGTGGGTGACCTCGGGTGTGTCTAGGTGACTGGGCCAGTCAAGATGGGTGGGGTAGAAGGTACACAATGGCTGTTTGTGCGAGAGTGCGATGTGCCTGGGTGCCTGCTAGGTGATGTCCGGTCTGTCTGGGGGCCCTGTGGGTGGGGGCCCTGTCGGGTGTTATAACCAAGGGAGGGGAGATGACATGGGTTGGGTTGGGCGGTGAAAGCGCTTGAAGGGCAGTGACGTCGGTGCTGTTTTAGGTCTTTGTGAATGTATCCCATATAAGAAAAAGGTACAGCTGGTGTCTCTGTCATACCAGCTTTCTGTGGATGAGATGCATGTGTGGTCTGAAGTGTGCAGCTAAAGGTTTGGGAAAGTCAATGTCAGTGCATTACAGGATGTATATGCAACGAGACGACAGGTGGCCAGATTCAGGAGGGTGGAATCTTGTTAGCTATGACGGACAACATTCAGACCTCTACAACATGAACAACCACCTGACAACATAGAGAACAATAATACCCGGGCTGCCCTGCAAGGCCCGGTTTTTTGGGTCCCCAACGAGCCGGCACAGTGGGCACACGAAATTCAGCAAACCATGGAGGCTGGGCTTTTCCTGTGCTCACAAGTACTGCGCCCGCAACAAGTGCCCATGTAGGGTGGAGAAGTATGTTTATGACCTAATAGAGTGCTTGATGTGTCGTCCCCCTGTGCAGGTCCTTACCTAAATGACCCCAAGGAGCAGGCCCAGTTCAATGAGGCGTACCGTGTGATGACGGATGGCTTCCTGGCCTTCCCACTGAAGTTCCCAGGCACTGCTGTGTGGAAAGCAATGAAGGTAAGGGCAAAGTGCATCATCACAGCTGTAATATTCTGAATTGGGCACAGGAAACTCAGCAAACCATCAGAGCTGGCCTCCTCCTTTGCTCACAAGAGGCCAGGCAGGGTGGAGAAATACTTTGCAACTGGAGTTGTGTTAAGACCAGCTTGAGATCAGCCCAAATAATTGCATATTCCGACATACATGGATCGGTGTGTGCAACGGGTAGCAATGGTGGGGACCAATGCACGGTGAGCAGGTCTTGTACGCTTGCATCCATTCTTGAACCAACCCTTGCATATGAGCAATTTACCGTGATGAATCGTGCTCCTTCTGGCAAGTCTTCTTTGCTGGATCTTGCATGCTTAACTCCGGGGGGCTGGGGGTGGTGGGTGACTATTGGCAGAGCTCGTCTAGGTGTGGGCATGTAAGCACTTGCTTTATCTGTCAAATGCAATGAAGTGATCTTCTGTCATTGGGAAAAGCACTCCAGGACAAGACCTAGCTTGGAGGTGGTCATTGCAACTTGCTTTGTTCGCTCCATGCTGCTTTTCTCCCTTCCAGCACTGCATGACAGCATTTCTCCTCAGTACTCTCCTCTGCTTTTATTATCTGTACCCAACCTCCGGGTAAGGTGCTGCCTACTGCTGGCATGTGCTGGTCATGGCATATGTTGGTTGTACCGCTTTCAACATAGGTGTTTGTACTGCTTGTACTGCTCAGGGGCGTCAGTACATCATCAAGGTGCTAGAGGTGGCAGCTCAGCGCAGCAAGGACCGCATGAAGACTGGTGCTGAACCCTCCTGCCTCCTGGACTTCTGGACACAACAGATCATCAAGGAGTGCAAGGTAGGAGGATGGGGGGTCATTGTCGTCTTCCATCCATGGAAGTACTTGCCGTTGGTGTACTGTCCTTGAGGGTACTCCGGTGATCAAGTGATGCTATACCATACAGTACAAGATGGGAGACTGGACCCCTCCTGAAATCTTACACTCCAGCAAGCCAATTTTCACAGTCTAACTCAACACACTGTGCTTTACTATCCGAATGGTACTTAAAGGGTTGCTTGACTGGCAGCCATGTAACGATGTTCTGAGCAGCTGAGGGTATAAATCATAGAGTGTGTTTATAGTGTATAACACGTGTCAGATCCTTTGATCGCATTATACGACAAGGTTGTATAAATGAAATTCTTGCACTTCTGGTGGTTTGTCTCCCCACAGGAAGCTGAGGAGCAGAACGTCCCGCCACCCAAGTACTCCACCAACCATGAGATTGCCTACACTGTCATGGACTTCCTCTTTGCATCTCAGGTAGGTAGGGAGAGGCCTCTTTGAATCAGGGGTGTCTGCTTGATAGTCACGCATGGAGGGGCAGGGTGGGTATGTTCCCTAAAGATCAAGCTCACACCATAGCCCCTTGCCCGGTGTTCTTTTTTGGGCACCAGAAGTCAAGGCAGCTATCTAGTGTCTAGGCCCTAAACCGTAAACCCTATGGCCTAAACCTTCAACCCTAGGTCCCAAACCCTAAACCCTGACGATGTCTTTGTCTTTGTGCTGTTGCCATGCATGCTTGTTGCAAACTGGTGGCAGTCTTCTGTTATGATATTGTAATCATTTCATAACCATGGAATGCCATGTGTGGGTAGCCCTATGCTGACTCTGACCTCCGTCGCAGAATAAGTTATTAGCCAATGTCTTGACAGCTCATTCCTTGGTTTGAGTTCTGTAGTGTTGATCATTGCTTCACTCTCTTGTCTGCTGGGGACCAGCTCTGCTAGCTTAGGAGGGGCCCATCTGCATATCACATGACAGAAATTCCTTGCCAATGTTGTTGGATTGAATATTCCATCCTTTGAAGGGACTCCACTTGGCTTGTCTCTATGCACAATGGCAGCGCTGCTACCCTCCTGTGGCCCTTTCATATTCTCCTAGCCAAAGTTGTTGGACCATACAGTCAATGTTACAGACTTGCAACAGACTCTACTTTGGCTTTGTGTTTGCTGGATGCCAGCCCCTGCTAGCCCCTGCTAGCCCGGATAAAATCCTAGCCCAAGTTATTGGATCACATAGGCACACACTTGATACGCCAGACCTCTAACAGACCTCATTGCGCTTGTGTGTATGCAAGATGCCAGCGCAATCAGCTCCGTATGGCAAATGACCACAAATTCCAATCCTTCTGTAAGACTCTGCTTGGCTGTATGTGTATGCAGGATGCCAGCACTGCTAGCTTAGTATGGACCTTGGTGCTTATGGCAGAGCATCCTGAAGTGCTTGAGAAGGTGCGCCAGGAGCAAGCGACAGCAAGGCCTGACCTGAAGGCCACGCTATCATCTGAGACTCTGGCTGCCATGCCCTACACCCGCCAGGTATGCAAAGGAAAGCAAAGCCCACCTTGAGGGAGCATGACACAGCCATGCAACTGTGGTGTAGATGCAAAGCATTGCAGCTTGCACAAGCTGGTTTCGTATGGAGGGTTCAAGGGCACATCCCTGACTGTGCCTGGAGGGTAGCAAAAGCATTGGCCTCTATGTTTAAGCATGTATGAATTATGGTCTAGGAGGTTAGGGCCCAGGGGATCTCTAAGGGGGTGAGTTAGGAGTCTGGAGCAGGCAATAGCAAGACATGGCATGAGAGCCACGCTGCCCTCTGAGACACTGGCTGCCATTCCTTACACTCGCCAGGTAAGAAGCAATCATAGGGGAGCAAAAGCATAGTCTCTAGGTCTAAGCATGCATGAAGTGTGGTCTAGAAGTTCATAAACGTCTTGCTAAGACTCTGGTGCAAGAATCTTAAGACCCAAGCCATGCCCTGCGGCATTGCAGATGCTGAAGGGGTGCTTCGTTGCTGATCACATTAGCCTACGTCCGCTGAGTCCTGCAATGCTTACCAGTGTACTACCAGCGACCCCAAAACCATGTTTTCCTGTACAGTAAGTGGTGAAGGAGATCCTGTGGTTCAGGGCCCCTGCACCTGTGGGCCCTCACAAGTATCTGAATTCATATTCCTCTGTTCTCGCAATCACTTAGTTGCGTTCTTCTGTACCGTAGGTGGTGAAGGAGATCCTGCGGTTCAGGCCGCCTGCCCCCATGGTCCCTCAGGTTGCCATGAAGCCCTTCAAGCTGACCGAGGGGTACACTGCACCCAGGGGCGCATTCATCATCCCGGACATTGTCAGTGCATGCAGGCAGGGGTACACAGACCCTCTCAAATTTGACCCGGAGCGGTTCAGGTGAGGGGCATTGGTCAAATTGTTAGTTGGCTAGTCAATTTGTTGTTACTGATCAATAAGGTTTAGATACTTAGTTGAAAGTGGCTTCTGGGCTGTAGAGCATCCACATCCCTGTTCTACCTGTACGTCTGTACCCCCACCCCCCTCCTTGGCTGCCTTGCCTGGTAGTTAGTTGAGCGTCACAATAGGGGTAAACAATGCAGAGCAGATTGACACGGTAGGGTGTGATCAGGTAGGCAACAGTATCGATGGGTATGAGATCATAGAAGTTTTGCAGCTGCTGATCTTGCCAACCCCTGTTAAACTGAGCATGACAGAAGATACAGTTAGCTTGTTGCACGCTTCACAGCGTGTCCCATCCTGCCTACACTTTCACAGTATATAAAGACTATATTGTTGACCTCTTGATGACTTCCTGATCTACGGTTAACCTAACCATGCAGTTTATCATTTACTTACCATTCCCTGAGCCTCAGTCCCTTGTTTTGGTGCAGCCCGGAGCTTAATGAGGATGTGGCACATGCCAGTATCTTTATGCTGTTTGGTCACAGCCCCCATTACTGCATGAGTTAGGCCCATCCATGCAGCACATGCACCCCTCAAATCGCATCTCTCAACCATTCCCTGAACGTTGATCCCTTTGTTTGTTTGCAGCCCCGAGCGTAAGGAGGATGTGACATATGCCAGTAACTTCATGGTTTTCGGGCATGGCCCCCATTACTGCGTGGGTAAGGAGTACGCCATCAACCACTTGATGGCCTTCCTAGCTATTGCTAGCACCACCCTCAACTGGAGCCGGACACGCACCCCTGAGAGTGACTGGATCAAGTACCTGCCCACCATCTACCCAGCGGATGCTATCTTGAGCTTCGACTGGAAGGAGAAGGCGCCGCAGAAGAAGGAGACACAGGCGGCAGCAGCATAAGCTGCTTCTGGGGTTGGGGAAGGAGTAGGGAGGGGGCCTGGGACTGCGAAAGGATAGCTGCTGTGTTGAGCTTTAGCTGGAGGGAGAAGAGGCAGAAGAAGGAGACGCAGGCGCCAGCCATGTAAGCTGCTTCGGGGGCCTGGTCAAGGGGTAGGGAGGGGTCTGGGAGTGCAAAAGGACGGCTGCAGTGTTGAGCTTTGACCGGACAGAGAAGGCGCAGCTGAAGAAGAAGACACAGGCGGCAGCAGCATAAGCTGCTTCTGGGGCTTTGCCTGAAATGGGGCAAGGAATAGGGAGGGGGCTGGAAGTGCAAAAGTACAGCTGCAGCGTTGACTTCAACTAGAGGGAGGCAGCAGCACCGGCTTGGTTCCTTTGAATGGCTGGGTACCTGGAATACGTAGGTGGGAAGGGTTGCACAGAAATAAGGCATCGTCATGAAGGGCGGTAGTTAGGGTGGTCGCCAAAGAGAGGTATTGGTGGTCGGAGCTAGCTACTGCTGGGGTTTGTCCCTGTTTGCAAGGCAACGGCGGCTGGGTTCTCCTTGGCAGGAATAAGCTGCAGGGTGCTTGAATGTGGGAGGTGGGTTGTGCATTGACTTCAGAGGGGTTTGGGGTGTAGGTGTCAATCACTCTGGGGTGGCAGCTTCATGAGTGGCAGCATTGCGGGTCAAGGCAGCATTGTCGCACTACCTGCCATCATCCTCTTGTGCAATGGTATAAGCAGATAGCAAGGATTTATGTCTGGAATCCAGGTGCACAGCAGCAGCAGAAGATGCTTGACTCATTGAGTAGTGATGTGATGCAAGGCTGCTCAAATGTGTGTAGGCTTTGGTTCGATACTATGCTGTGACTAAAGTGCCGATTCTGGAAGTTAGTGCTGGGCTTGGTTTCATCGGGGTACTTGCTGCAGGATGTTAGTGCTAGGTTCAGTTTCTTGCGGGCACTTGCCGGAGGATGTGACAAACAGTGCTACATCCTGCTTCATGCGGGCACCTGCTGCAGGGTAAGGCAGGCAGGGTTTGCAAGGTTATAGATAATGTTGCACTGTTTTGCTAGGGGTGCGGCGCACCCAGGAAAGCAGCATGTTGACATGTGCACGGGACACTGTAGTCTGACGAGTGCCGAGAGATGACAACAGAATGAGGTCATTCTCATTCATGGCCCAAGGGTTCCCTGCACTTGTGAGAGCAGTCTGTGTGTGTGCATCAAAAGCACCTGACTGATGGGTTTCAGCTGTAGACTTGACGAGCACATGCAAGATCTTGTAGCCTGACAGCCATGGTCTTGGGTTCAATCAAGAGGGGCAGTTGCAGCACTCTGTGTGCATGGCAAGCGGAGCAGCCCTATTACTCCGCCGTCCGGAACTGTAGCTTCATTATTGAAGAAGTGGATGTAATACAGGCTTTTTTTGGGTGATGCGAGCAGCTGCACTGCTGCAGCCTGGGCTCAGGCAGATCTTTGTTTGTTGTGGGGCTTGCATAATAGTATCGTTGTATCAATGTGGAAGACGGTTGCAAAATCAGCATAGTGCCACTTCACTCTCTGCTGATGTGGCCTGATTTTCTCTTATGCTGGTTGAGGTAGGGGATTGTATGTGAAACATTCAGTGCCAGTGAGTTATCAGTCAGTTGCATCAGTGCTTCTGAGAATGCTGCAGGGTCTTTTTCCATATGTATGATTTGCTAAGAAGGGAACCAGCGAGGTGGCTCATGCACGGGTCCCTTCGCTGGCTAGCCAGAAGTGACTTGCTCAGATTGTGAAGAAGTGATCGCTACATACTTGTGCATTGTCTACGGAGATTCCCTGCATGGACTTGCAGGCATGCATGAGGGGCAGATTTGAAATGCACTCACTGGCTGGTGCATGAGGTTGAGTAGGGAAGATGTGTCAACTCATCGCTGATGGTGTGTCTGTTGGCGTCTGATTTGATATTGGAAGCATGGTATGGGTTAACCATGAGACAGAATCAGCGTGGCCCCTGCCGGTGTTCTGGAAGATCACGTTCAGTGAGACACTTGTTGTTGGCTCGTCAGCAGCAACTGGATTTAGGTTGTGGATATTCAATGGCACTACTATGGCCGGGTCTGCGTGGTTCACGAGGTTGAAAATGTGGGGCGCGATTTGGCTTCGAGTTGGAGTGTCCGTCAAATGCACTACAGTTGGTTGCAAAAGTTTTGGCCGGAACATAAGGCTGGGGTTTAAGCAGCAGCAGCAAGACCTGATTTACAACCATTTATGTTTAAGAAAGTAAACAGGCAGAGCATCAATGTGCTGCAGTTAGTATGCCCAAGTGGTACCACAAGTAGCCTCGCACGCGAGACGTCCCGAGTTCGAGCCCCGGGCGTGCCCTATAAATATACTATATAAAAGCCAGCCAGCCAGCCTTAGCCTTAGCCGCAGACGCAGACCAGCAAGCCTCCCCCCTGTTCCTATAGCCCTCCTGCTTTTTTTAACCTGGCTCTCCCCTTCCACCTCTGCCCCTCCTGTGGTTGCCAGCCCCACACCCCATCTGCTCCCCTCCCACAGCCCTCTCAGCTCAGCCTTGCACTTGCCCCAACTTCTCGCATGCCCTGCCTACCCCCACCTGCCCTGCCATTGAACTGGTATAGCCCCTGCACCTGCTTCACACCTGGTCTATATGCTACTGCCCCTAAACAGTAAAGAAAGGGCACCTGTGCCTGCTGGCAGTTCTCAGCATTTACCCCCTTAAAAAGCAGCAAAAATGCCTCCGCTGTCTCCCTTGCAAGACCCCTGCTTTTCTCAGCAGCCAAGCAACACAGAGCAACAGAGATGCTGACCGCACCCATCGGTGACAACCTGGACCTCATACAGAAGCTGCCTGTGCAAGAGAGCAATGAACGGCCATGCCATTTCACAGAAGCAGACCATTTCCTAACAAAATCTGAGTTTTGGGCCAAAACTTTTGCAACCAACTGTGTCCAATGTTTGCACCTCCTGTTTCCTCAAGTGCAAGCAGAGATAACACCTGTGTCTAGCCTGTTGCAAAGAACTTGTTGATGCAATTATTGCCTGCTGTGCTAAATTGGTGGCAACCGCAACCGCATTGAGAAAGTGCTTGAGCTGACTTTTCAGATTTTGGTCAAAAGTGGGTACGCCCCTGTGGTCACCTGAGTTAGGGTGCATGGAATGGAACTTCTCCCATTTATCAGCAAGCTTTCCTTGGCTTTACAGTACCATGTCACTAGCTGCAGTCATGCATGCTCTGCACAGCAGGCCCCACATTAGCTATCCCTGCAATGCTGAGCATTGCTACAGGCAGCAAAAAGTGTGGTTTTCAACATGGATGCTACCCCTGCTGGAGGGGCCCTGCTTCAGGCAATCTTACCATAAGCTTCAAGGTCACTGCCAAGGATTCAGTATTAACAGAAGCTGGTGTGCTTTGCATGCCAGTTTGATGGTAGGAAGCTTCCTTCTACATGCTGCAATCAGCGGCGGGCGAGACGGGCCTATGCTGCAAGGCTGTCACCCACGCTGTCACCACCACTTTGGAGGACTGTTTTCTTTGTCACCTGTCACTGCTTGAAACAAGGTATAGCATACCACAGAGTTGTTCACTGGGCCAGGCTTGTTGTAAAACAAGACATGTTACGCATATCCCTTCGGTGCAGCACCACCTTCTAGACCCGACGTGCCCTTGCTACTGCTGTTTTAACACTTTCCACCAGATCTTGCCATGATAGTGCTAGCAGATCTCTCAACAACCTCCTCAAAGCATATGTTTTTATTCAGCACCGCTCCCCCTTTCTACAATACCACATCGGCTATGCCAATCATGCTCCACCTGCAGAGAACAGCAGCTCGCTACATGTGCTGGGGGTATACCCTGCTTTGGGGGCGCCAGATATGCCCTTTGGGTATTCCGCATGGCACAGGCAGCTTCAGAGACAGCCCCTGCTCCAGCTGTAATGTCCTATGGCATGTGCTACCAGGGGAAGTGTGCAAGTCAAGGTACCTCAGTTGTTGGTATTTGCTTAGTGTACTGCTGCAGCTGGTGAGGGTAGGGGTAGGAAGGGCCCCCGTCATGGGTTGCCAGCACATGCAACAATTTATTCACCCTGGCTGTGACTGTTGCATAGGTCCAGCCCCTGGTACCTTAAACCAGCCCTGCCCCAAGCCAAAGCCCTTGCCTCTGTCAAACAGCAGCAGCAGAACCAATGTCCACAGTTGGTTGCAAAAGTTTTGGCCGGAACATAAGGCTGGGGTTTAAGCAGCAGCAGCAGCAAGACCTGATTTACAACCATTTATGTTTAAGAAAGTAGACAGGCAGAGCATCAATGTGCTGCAGTTAGTATGCCCAAGTGGTACCACAAGTAGCCTCGCACGCGAGACGTCCCGAGTTCGAGCCCCGGGCGTGCCCTATAAATATACTATATAAAAGCCAGCCAGCCAGCCTTAGCCTTAGCCGCAGACGCAGACCAGCAAGCCTCCCCCCTGTTCCTATAGCCCTCCTGCTTTTTTTAACCTGGCTCTCCCCTTCCACCTCTGCCCCTCCTGTGGTTGCCAGCCCCACACCCCATCTGCTCCCCTCCCACAGCCCTCTCAGCTCAGCCTTGCACTTGCCCCAACTTCTCGCATGCCCTGCCTACCCCCACCTGCCCTGCCATTGAACTGGTATAGCCCCTGCACCTGCTTCACACCTGGTCTATATGCTACTGCCCCTAAACAGTAAAGAAAGGGCACCTGTGCCTGCTGGCAGTTCTCAGCATTTACCCCCTTAAAAAGCAGCAAAAATGCCTCCGCTGTCTCCCTTGCAAGACCCCTGCTTTTCTCAGCAGCCAAGCAACACAGAGCAACAGAGATGCTGACCGCACCCATCGGTGACAACCTGGACCTCATACAGAAGCTGCCTGTGCAAGAGAGCAATGAACGGCCATGCCATTTCACAGAAGCAGACCATTTCCTAACAAAATCTGAGTTTTGGGCCAAAACTTTTGCAACCAACTGTGTCCAATGTTTGCACCTCCTGTTTCCTCAAGTGCAAGCAGAGATAACACCTGTGTCTAGCCTGTTGCAAAGAACTTGTTGATGCAATTATTGCCTGCTGTGCTAAATTGGTGGCAACCGCAACCGCATTGAGAAAGTGCTTGAGCTGACTTTTCAGATTTTGGTCAAAAGTGGGTACGCCCCTGTGGTCACCTGAGTTAGGGTGCATGGAATGGAACTTCTCCCATTTATCAGCAAGCTTTCCTTGGCTTTACAGTACCATGTCACTAGCTGCAGTCATGCATGCTCTGCACAGCAGGCCCCACATTAGCTATCCCTGCAATGCTGAGCATTGCTACAGGCAGCAAAAAGTGTGGTTTTCAACATGGATGCTACCCCTGCTGGAGGGGCCCTGCTTCAGGCAATCTTACCATAAGCTTCAAGGTCACTGCCAAGGATTCAGTATTAACAGAAGCTGGTGTGCTTTGCATGCCAGTTTGATGGTAGGAAGCTTCCTTCTACATGCTGCAATCAGCGGCGGGCGAGACGGGCCTATGCTGCAAGGCTGTCACCCACGCTGTCACCACCACTTTGGAGGACTGTTTTCTTTGTCACCTGTCACTGCTTGAAACAAGGTATAGCATACCACAGAGTTGTTCACTGGGCCAGGCTTGTTGTAAAACAAGACATGTTACGCATATCCCTTCGGTGCAGCACCACCTTCTAGACCCGACGTGCCCTTGCTACTGCTGTTTTAACACTTTCCACCAGATCTTGCCATGATAGTGCTAGCAGATCTCTCAACAACCTCCTCAAAGCATATGTTTTTATTCAGCACCGCTCCCCCTTTCTACAATACCACATCGGCTATGCCAATCATGCTCCACCTGCAGAGAACAGCAGCTCGCTACATGTGCTGGGGGTATACCCTGCTTTGGGGGCGCCAGATATGCCCTTTGGGTATTCCGCATGGCACAGGCAGCTTCAGAGACAGCCCCTGCTCCAGCTGTAATGTCCTATGGCATGTGCTACCAGGGGAAGTGTGCAAGTCAAGGTACCTCAGTTGTTGGTATTTGCTTAGTGTACTGCTGCAGCTGGTGAGGGTAGGGGTAGGAAGGGCCCCCGTCATGGGTTGCCAGCACATGCAACAATTTATTCACCCTGGCTGTGACTGTTGCATAGGTCCAGCCCCTGGTACCTTAAACCAGCCCTGCCCCAAGCCAAAGCCCTTGCCTCTGTCAAACAGCAGCAGCAGAACCAATGTCCACTGTGTCTAATGTTTGCACCTCCTGTTTCCTCAAGTGCAAGCAGAGATAACACCTGTGTCTAGCCTGTTGCAAAGAACTTGTTGATGCAATTATTGCCTGCTGTGCTAAATTGGTGGCAACCGCAACCGCATTGAGAAAGTGCTTGAGCTGACTTTTCAGATTTTGGTCAAAAGTGGGTACGCCCCTGTGGTCACCTGAGTTAGGGTGCATGGAATGGAACTTCTCCCATTTATCAGCAAGCTTTCCTTGGCTTTACAGTACCATGTCACTAGCTGCAGTCATGCATGCTCTGCACAGCAGGCCCCACATTAGCTATCCCTGCAATGCTGAGCATTGCTACAGGCAGCAAAAAGTGTGGTTTTCAACATGGATGCTACCCCTGCTGGAGGGGCCCTGCTTCAGGCAATCTTACCATAAGCTTCAAGGTCACTGCCAAGGATTCAGTATTAACAGAAGCTGGTGTGCTTTGCATGCCAGTTTGATGGTAGGAAGCTTCCTTCTACATGCTGCAATCAGCGGCGGGCGAGACGGGCCTATGCTGCAAGGCTGTCACCCACGCTGTCACCACCACTTTGGAGGACTGTTTTCTTTGTCACCTGTCACTGCTTGAAACAAGGTATAGCATACCACAGAGTTGTTCACTGGGCCAGGCTTGTTGTAAAACAAGACATGTTACGCATATCCCTTCGGTGCAGCACCACCTTCTAGACCCGACGTGCCCTTGCTACTGCTGTTTTAACACTTTCCACCAGATCTTGCCATGATAGTGCTAGCAGATCTCTCAACAACCTCCTCAAAGCATATGTTTTTATTCAGCACCGCTCCCCCTTTCTACAATACCACATCGGCTATGCCAATCATGCTCCACCTGCAGAGAACAGCAGCTCGCTACATGTGCTGGGGGTATACCCTGCTTTGGGGGCGCCAGATATGCCCTTTGGGTATTCCGCATGGCACAGGCAGCTTCAGAGACAGCCCCTGCTCCAGCTGTAATGTCCTATGGCATGTGCTACCAGGGGAAGTGTGCAAGTCAAGGTACCTCAGTTGTTGGTATTTGCTTAGTGTACTGCTGCAGCTGGTGAGGGTAGGGGTAGGAAGGGCCCCCGTCATGGGTTGCCAGCACATGCAACAATTTATTCACCCTGGCTGTGACTGTTGCATAGGTCCAGCCCCTGGTACCTTAAACCAGCCCTGCCCCAAGCCAAAGCCCTTGCCTCTGTCAAACAGCAGCAGCAGAACCAATGTCCACTGTGTCTAATGTTTGCACCTCCTGTTTCCTCAAGTGCAAGCAGAGATAACACCTGTGTCTAGCCTGTTGCAAAGAACTTGTTGATGCAATTATTGCCTGCTGTGCTAAATTGGTGGCAACCGCAACCGCATTGAGAAAGTGCTTGAGCTGACTTTTCAGATTTTGGTCAAAAGTGGGTACGCCCCTGTGGTCACCTGAGTTAGGGTGCATGGAATGGAACTTCTCCCATTTATCAGCAAGCTTTCCTTGGCTTTACAGTACCATGTCACTAGCTGCAGTCATGCATGCTCTGCACAGCAGGCCCCACATTAGCTATCCCTGCAATGCTGAGCATTGCTACAGGCAGCAAAAAGTGTGGTTTTCAACATGGATGCTACCCCTGCTGGAGGGGCCCTGCTTCAGGCAATCTTACCATAAGCTTCAAGGTCACTGCCAAGGATTCAGTATTAACAGAAGCTGGTGTGCTTTGCATGCCAGTTTGATGGTAGGAAGCTTCCTTCTACATGCTGCAATCAGCGGCGGGCGAGACGGGCCTATGCTGCAAGGCTGTCACCCACGCTGTCACCACCACTTTGGAGGACTGTTTTCTTTGTCACCTGTCACTGCTTGAAACAAGGTATAGCATACCACAGAGTTGTTCACTGGGCCAGGCTTGTTGTAAAACAAGACATGTTACGCATATCCCTTCGGTGCAGCACCACCTTCTAGACCCGACGTGCCCTTGCTACTGCTGTTTTAACACTTTCCACCAGATCTTGCCATGATAGTGCTAGCAGATCTCTCAACAACCTCCTCAAAGCATATGTTTTTATTCAGCACCACTCCCCCTTTCTACAATACCACATCGGCTATGCCAATCATGCTCCACCTGCAGAGAACAGCAGCTCGCTACATGTGCTGGGGGTATACCCTGCTTTGGGGGCGCCAGATATGCCCTTTGGGTATTCCGCATGGCACAGGCAGCTTCAGAGACAGCCCCTGCTCCAGCTGTAATGTCCTATGGCATGTGCTACCAGGGGAAGTGTGCAAGTCAAGGTACCTCAGTTGTTGGTATTTGCTTAGTGTACTGCTGCAGCTGGTGAGGGTAGGGGTAGGAAGGGCCCCCGTCATGGGTTGCCAGCACATGCAACAATTTATTCACCCTGGCTGTGACTGTTGCATAGGTCCAGCCCCTGGTACCTTAAACCAGCCCTGCCCCAAGCCAAAGCCCTTGCCTCTGTCAAACAGCAGCAGCAGAACCAATGTCCACTGTGTCTAATGTTTGCACCTCCTGTTTCCTCAAGTGCAAGCAGAGATAACACCTGTGTCTAGCCTGTTGCAAAGAACTTGTTGATGCAATTATTGCCTGCTGTGCTAAATTGGTGGCAACCGCAACCGCATTGAGAAAGTGCTTGAGCTGACTTTTCAGATTTTGGTCAAAAGTGGGTACGCCCCTGTGGTCACCTGAGTTAGGGTGCATGGAATGGAACTTCTCCCATTTATCAGCAAGCTTTCCTTGGCTTTACAGTACCATGTCACTAGCTGCAGTCATGCATGCTCTGCACAGCAGGCCCCACATTAGCTATCCCTGCAATGCTGAGCATTGCTACAGGCAGCAAAAAGTGTGGTTTTCAACATGGATGCTACCCCTGCTGGAGGGGCCCTGCTTCAGGCAATCTTACCATAAGCTTCAAGGTCACTGCCAAGGATTCAGTATTAACAGAAGCTGGTGTGCTTTGCATGCCAGTTTGATGGTAGGAAGCTTCCTTCTACATGCTGCAATCAGCGGCGGGCGAGACGGGCCTATGCTGCAAGGCTGTCACCCACGCTGTCACCACCACTTTGGAGGACTGTTTTCTTTGTCACCTGTCACTGCTTGAAACAAGGTATAGCATACCACAGAGTTGTTCACTGGGCCAGGCTTGTTGTAAAACAAGACATGTTACGCATATCCCTTCGGTGCAGCACCACCTTCTAGACCCGACGTGCCCTTGCTACTGCTGTTTTAACACTTTCCACCAGATCTTGCCATGATAGTGCTAGCAGATCTCTCAACAACCTCCTCAAAGCATATGTTTTTATTCAGCACCACTCCCCCTTTCTACAATACCACATCGGCTATGCCAATCATGCTCCACCTGCAGAGAACAGCAGCTCGCTACATGTGCTGGGGGTATACCCTGCTTTGGGGGCGCCAGATATGCCCTTTGGGTATTCCGCATGGCACAGGCAGCTTCAGAGACAGCCCCTGCTCCAGCTGTAATGTCCTATGGCATGTGCTACCAGGGGAAGTGTGCAAGTCAAGGTACCTCAGTTGTTGGTATTTGCTTAGTGTACTGCTGCAGCTGGTGAGGGTAGGGGTAGGAAGGGCCCCCGTCATGGGTTGCCAGCACATGCAACAATTTATTCACCCTGGCTGTGACTGTTGCATAGGTCCAGCCCCTGGTACCTTAAACCAGCCCTGCCCCAAGCCAAAGCCCTTGCCTCTGTCAAACAGCAGCAGCAGAACCAATGTCCACTGTGTCCAATGTTTGCACCTCCTGTTTCCTCAAGTGCAAGCAGAGATAACAGCTGTGTCTAGCCTGTTGCAAAGAACTTGTTGATGCAATTATTGCCTGCTGTGCTAAATTGGTGGCAACCGCAACCGCATTGAGAAAGTGCTTGAGCTGACTTTTCAGATTTTGGTCAAAAGTGGGTACGCCCCTGTGGTCACCTGAGTTAGGGTGCATGGAATGGAACTTCTCCCATTTATCAGCAAGCTTTCCTTGGCTTTACAGTACCATGTCACTAGCTGCAGTCATGCATGCTCTGCACAGCAGGCCCCACATTAGCTATCCCTGCAATGCTGAGCATTGCTACAGGCAGCAAAAAGTGTGGTTTTCAACATGGATGCTACCCCTGCTGGAGGGGCCCTGCTTCAGGCAATCTTACCATAAGCTTCAAGGTCACTGCCAAGGATTCAGTATTAACAGAAGCTGGTGTGCTTTGCATGCCAGTTTGATGGTAGGAAGCTTCCTTCTACATGCTGCAATCAGCGGCGGGCGAGACGGGCCTATGCTGCAAGGCTGTCACCCACGCTGTCACCACCACTTTGGAGGACTGTTTTCTTTGTCACCTGTCACTGCTTGAAACAAGGTATAGCATACCACAGAGTTGTTCACTGGGCCAGGCTTGTTGTAAAACAAGACATGTTACGCATATCCCTTCGGTGCAGCACCACCTTCTAGACCCGACGTGCCCTTGCTACTGCTGTTTTAACACTTTCCACCAGATCTTGCCATGATAGTGCTAGCAGATCTCTCAACAACCTCCTCAAAGCATATGTTTTTATTCAGCACCGCTCCCCCTTTCTACAATACCACATCGGCTATGCCAATCATGCTCCACCTGCAGAGAACAGCAGCTCGCTACACGTGCTGGGGGTATACCCTGCTTTGGGGGCGCCAGATATGCCCTTTGGGTATTCCGCATGGCACAGGCAGCTTCAGAGACAGCCCCTGCTCCAGCTGTAATGTCCTATGGCATGTGCTACCAGGGGAAGTGTGCAAGTCAAGGTACCTCAGTTGTTGGTGTTTGCTTAGTGTACTGCTGCAGCTGGTGAGGGTAGGGGTAGGAAGGGCCCCCGTCATGGGTTGCCAGCACATGCAACAATTTATTCACCCTGGCTGTGACTGTTGCATAGGTCCAGCCCCTGGTACCTTAAACCAGCCCTGCCCCAAGCCAAAGCCCTTGCCTCTGTCAAACAGCAGCAGCAGAACCAATGTCCACAGTGTCCAATGTTTGCACCTCCTGTTTCCTCAAGTGCAAGCAGAGATAACAGCTGTGTCTAGCCTGTTGCAAAGAACTTGTTGATGCAATTATTGCCTGCTGTGCTAAATTGGTGGCAACCGCAACCGCATTGAGAAAGTGCTTGAGCTGACTTTTCAGATTTTGGTCAAAAGTGGGTACGCCCCTGTGGTCACCTGAGTTAGGGTGCATGGAATGGAACTTCTCCCATTTATCAGCAAGCTTTCCTTGGCTTTACAGTACCATGTCACTAGCTGCAGTCATGCATGCTCTGCACAGCAGGCCCCACATTAGCTATCCCTGCAATGCTGAGCATTGCTACAGGCAGCAAAAAGTGTGGTTTTCAACATGGATGCTACCCCTGCTGGAGGGGCCCTGCTTCAGGCAATCTTACCATAAGCTTCAAGGTCACTGCCAAGGATTCAGTATTAACAGAAGCTGGTGTGCTTTGCATGCCAGTTTGATGGTAGGAAGCTTCCTTCTACATGCTGCAATCAGCGGCGGGCGAGACGGGCCTATGCTGCAAGGCTGTCACCCACGCTGTCACCACCACTTTGGAGGACTGTTTTCTTTGTCACCTGTCACTGCTTGAAACAAGGTATAGCATACCACAGAGTTGTTCACTGGGCCAGGCTTGTTGTAAAACAAGACATGTTACGCATATCCCTTCGGTGCAGCACCACCTTCTAGACCCGACGTGCCCTTGCTACTGCTGTTTTAACACTTTCCACCAGATCTTGCCATGATAGTGCTAGCAGATCTCTCAACAACCTCCTCAAAGCATATGTTTTTATTCAGCACCACTCCCCCTTTCTACAATACCACATCGGCTATGCCAATCATGCTCCACCTGCAGAGAACAGCAGCTCGCTACATGTGCTGGGGGTATACCCTACTTTGGGGGCGCCAGATATGCCCTTTGGGTATTCCGCATGGCACAGGCAGCTTCAGAGACAGCCCCTGCTCCAGCTGTAATGTCCTATGGCATGTGCTACCAGGGGAAGTGTGCAAGTCAAGGTACCTCAGTTGTTGGTATTTGCTTAGTGTACTGCTGCAGCTGGTGAGGGTAGGGGTAGGAAGGGCCCCCGTCATGGGTTGCCAGCACATGCAACAATTTATTCACCCTGGCTGTGACTGTTGCATAGGTCCAGCCCCTGGTACCTTAAACCAGCCCTGCCCCAAGCCAAAGCCCTTGCCTCTGTCAAACAGCAGCAGCAGAACCAATGTCCACTGTGTCCAATGTTTGCACCTCCTGTTTCCTCAAGTGCAAGCAGAGATAACAGCTGTGTCTAGCCTGTTGCAAAGAACTTGTTGATGCAATTATTGCCTGCTGTGCTAAATTGGTGGCAACCGCAACCGCATTGAGAAAGTGCTTGAGCTGACTTTTCAGATTTTGGTCAAAAGTGGGTACGCCCCTGTGGTCACCTGAGTTAGGGTGCATGGAATGGAACTTCTCCCATTTATCAGCAAGCTTTCCTTGGCTTTACAGTACCATGTCACTAGCTGCAGTCATGCATGCTCTGCACAGCAGGCCCCACATTAGCTATCCCTGCAATGCTGAGCATTGCTACAGGCAGCAAAAAGTGTGGTTTTCAACATGGATGCTACCCCTGCTGGAGGGGCCCTGCTTCAGGCAATCTTACCATAAGCTTCAAGGTCACTGCCAAGGATTCAGTATTAACAGAAGCTGGTGTGCTTTGCATGCCAGTTTGATGGTAGGAAGCTTCCTTCTACATGCTGCAATCAGCGGCGGGCGAGACGGGCCTATGCTGCAAGGCTGTCACCCACGCTGTCACCACCACTTTGGAGGACTGTTTTCTTTGTCACCTGTCACTGCTTGAAACAAGGTATAGCATACCACAGAGTTGTTCACTGGGCCAGGCTTGTTGTAAAACAAGACATGTTACGCATATCCCTTCGGTGCAGCACCACCTTCTAGACCCGACGTGCCCTTGCTACTGCTGTTTTAACACTTTCCACCAGATCTTGCCATGATAGTGCTAGCAGATCTCTCAACAACCTCCTCAAAGCATATGTTTTTATTCAGCACCGCTCCCCCTTTCTACAATACCACATCGGCTATGCCAATCATGCTCCACCTGCAGAGAACAGCAGCTCGCTACACGTGCTGGGGGTATACCCTGCTTTGGGGGCGCCAGATATGCCCTTTGGGTATTCCGCATGGCACAGGCAGCTTCAGAGACAGCCCCTGCTCCAGCTGTAATGTCCTATGGCATGTGCTACCAGGGGAAGTGTGCAAGTCAAGGTACCTCAGTTGTTGGTGTTTGCTTAGTGTACTGCTGCAGCTGGTGAGGGTAGGGGTAGGAAGGGCCCCCGTCATGGGTTGCCAGCACATGCAACAATTTATTCACCCTGGCTGTGACTGTTGCATAGGTCCAGCCCCTGGTACCTTAAACCAGCCCTGCCCCAAGCCAAAGCCCTTGCCTCTGTCAAACAGCAGCAGCAGAACCAATGTCCACAGTGTCCAATGTTTGCACCTCCTGTTTCCTCAAGTGCAAGCAGAGATAACAGCTGTGTCTAGCCTGTTGCAAAGAACTTGTTGATGCAATTATTGCCTGCTGTGCTAAATTGGTGGCAACCGCAACCGCATTGAGAAAGTGCTTGAGCTGACTTTTCAGATTTTGGTCAAAAGTGGGTACGCCCCTGTGGTCACCTGAGTTAGGGTGCATGGAATGGAACTTCTCCCATTTATCAGCAAGCTTTCCTTGGCTTTACAGTACCATGTCACTAGCTGCAGTCATGCATGCTCTGCACAGCAGGCCCCACATTAGCTATCCCTGCAATGCTGAGCATTGCTACAGGCAGCAAAAAGTGTGGTTTTCAACATGGATGCTACCCCTGCTGGAGGGGCCCTGCTTCAGGCAATCTTACCATAAGCTTCAAGGTCACTGCCAAGGATTCAGTATTAACAGAAGCTGGTGTGCTTTGCATGCCAGTTTGATGGTAGGAAGCTTCCTTCTACATGCTGCAATCAGCGGCGGGCGAGACGGGCCTATGCTGCAAGGCTGTCACCCACGCTGTCACCACCACTTTGGAGGACTGTTTTCTTTGTCACCTGTCACTGCTTGAAACAAGGTATAGCATACCACAGAGTTGTTCACTGGGCCAGGCTTGTTGTAAAACAAGACATGTTACGCATATCCCTTCGGTGCAGCACCACCTTCTAGACCCGACGTGCCCTTGCTACTGCTGTTTTAACACTTTCCACCAGATCTTGCCATGATAGTGCTAGCAGATCTCTCAACAACCTCCTCAAAGCATATGTTTTTATTCAGCACCGCTCCCCCTTTCTACAATACCACATCGGCTATGCCAATCATGCTCCACCTGCAGAGAACAGCAGCTCGCTACACGTGCTGGGGGTATACCCTGCTTTGGGGGCGCCAGATATACCCTTTGGGTATTCCGCATGGCACAGGCAGCTTCAGAGACAGCCCCTGCTCCAGCTGTAATGTCCTATGGCATGTGCTACCAGGGGAAGTGTGCAAGTCAAGGTACCTCAGTTGTTGGTATTTGCTTAGTGTACTGCTGCAGCTGGTGAGGGTAGGGGTAGGAAGGGCCCCCGTCATGGGTTGCCAGCACATGCAACAATTTATTCACCCTGGCTGTGACTGTTGCATAGGTCCAGCCCCTGGTACCTTAAACCAGCCCTGCCCCAAGCCAAAGCCCTTGCCTCTGTCAAACAGCAGCAGCAGAACCAATGTCCACAGTGTCCAATGTTTGCACCTCCTGTTTCCTCAAGTGCAAGCAGAGATAACAGCTGTGTCTAGCCTGTTGCAAAGAACTTGTTGATGCAATTATTGCCTGCTGTGCTAAATTGGTGGCAACCGCAACCGCATTGAGAAAGTGCTTGAGCTGACTTTTCAGATTTTGGTCAAAAGTGGGTACGCCCCTGTGGTCACCTGAGTTAGGGTGCATGGAATGGAACTTCTCCCATTTATCAGCAAGCTTTCCTTGGCTTTACAGTACCATGTCACTAGCTGCAGTCATGCATGCTCTGCACAGCAGGCCCCACATTAGCTATCCCTGCAATGCTGAGCATTGCTACAGGCAGCAAAAAGTGTGGTTTTCAACATGGATGCTACCCCTGCTGGAGGGGCCCTGCTTCAGGCAATCTTACCATAAGCTTCAAGGTCACTGCCAAGGATTCAGTATTAACAGAAGCTGGTGTGCTTTGCATGCCAGTTTGATGGTAGGAAGCTTCCTTCTACATGCTGCAATCAGCGGCGGGCGAGACGGGCCTATGCTGCAAGGCTGTCACCCACGCTGTCACCACCACTTTGGAGGACTGTTTTCTTTGTCACCTGTCACTGCTTGAAACAAGGTATAGCATACCACAGAGTTGTTCACTGGGCCAGGCTTGTTGTAAAACAAGACATGTTACGCATATCCCTTCGGTGCAGCACCACCTTCTAGACCCGACGTGCCCTTGCTACTGCTGTTTTAACACTTTCCACCAGATCTTGCCATGATAGTGCTAGCAGATCTCTCAACAACCTCCTCAAAGCATATGTTTTTATTCAGCACCGCTCCCCCTTTCTACAATACCACATCGGCTATGCCAATCATGCTCCACCTGCAGAGAACAGCAGCTCGCTACATGTGCTGGGGGTATACCCTGCTTTGGGGGCGCCAGATATGCCCTTTGGGTATTCCGCATGGCACAGGCAGCTTCAGAGACAGCCCCTGCTCCAGCTGTAATGTCCTATGGCATGTGCTACCAGGGGAAGTGTGCAAGTCAAGGTACCTCAGTTGTTGGTATTTGCTTAGTGTACTGCTGCAGCTGGTGAGGGTAGGGGTAGGAAGGGCCCCCGTCATGGGTTGCCAGCACATGCAACAATTTATTCACCCTGGCTGTGACTGTTGCATAGGTCCAGCCCCTGGTACCTTAAACCAGCCCTGCCCCAAGCCAAAGCCCTTGCCTCTGTCAAACAGCAGCAGCAGAACCAATGTCCACAGTGTCCAATGTTTGCACCTCCTGTTTCCTCAAGTGCAAGCAGAGATAACAGCTGTGTCTAGCCTGTTGCAAAGAACTTGTTGATGCAATTATTGCCTGCTGTGCTAAATTGGTGGCAACCGCAACCGCATTGAGAAAGTGCTTGAGCTGACTTTTCAGATTTTGGTCAAAAGTGGGTACGCCCCTGTGGTCACCTGAGTTAGGGTGCATGGAATGGAACTTCTCCCATTTATCAGCAAGCTTTCCTTGGCTTTACAGTACCATGTCACTAGCTGCAGTCATGCATGCTCTGCACAGCAGGCCCCACATTAGCTATCCCTGCAATGCTGAGCATTGCTACAGGCAGCAAAAAGTGTGGTTTTCAACATGGATGCTACCCCTGCTGGAGGGGCCCTGCTTCAGGCAATCTTACCATAAGCTTCAAGGTCACTGCCAAGGATTCAGTATTAACAGAAGCTGGTGTGCTTTGCATGCCAGTTTGATGGTAGGAAGCTTCCTTCTACATGCTGCAATCAGCGGCGGGCGAGACGGGCCTATGCTGCAAGGCTGTCACCCACGCTGTCACCACCACTTTGGAGGACTGTTTTCTTTGTCACCTGTCACTGCTTGAAACAAGGTATAGCATACCACAGAGTTGTTCACTGGGCCAGGCTTGTTGTAAAACAAGACATGTTACGCATATCCCTTCGGTGCAGCACCACCTTCTAGACCCGACGTGCCCTTGCTACTGCTGTTTTAACACTTTCCACCAGATCTTGCCATGATAGTGCTAGCAGATCTCTCAACAACCTCCTCAAAGCATATGTTTTTATTCAGCACCGCTCCCCCTTTCTACAATACCACATCGGCTATGCCAATCATGCTCCACCTGCAGAGAACAGCAGCTCGCTACATGTGCTGGGGGTATACCCTGCTTTGGGGGCGCCAGATATGCCCTTTGGGTATTCCGCATGGCACAGGCAGCTTCAGAGACAGCCCCTGCTCCAGCTGTAATGTCCTATGGCATGTGCTACCAGGGGAAGTGTGCAAGTCAAGGTACCTCAGTTGTTGGTATTTGCTTAGTGTACTGCTGCAGCTGGTGAGGGTAGGGGTAGGAAGGGCCCCCGTCATGGGTTGCCAGCACATGCAACAATTTATTCACCCTGGCTGTGACTGTTGCATAGGTCCAGCCCCTGGTACCTTAAACCAGCCCTGCCCCAAGCCAAAGCCCTTGCCTCTGTCAAACAGCAGCAGCAGAACCAATGTCCACAGTTGGTTGCAAAAGTTTTGGCCGGAACATAAGGCTGGGGTTTAAGCAGCAGCAGCAGCAAGACCTGATTTACAACCATTTATGTTTAAGAAAGTAGACAGGCAGAGCATCAATGTGCTGCAGTTAGTATGCCCAAGTGGTACCACAAGTAGCCTCGCACGCGAGACGTCCCGAGTTCGAGCCCCGGGCGTGCCCTATAAATATACTATATAAAAGCCAGCCAGCCAGCCTTAGCCTTAGCCGCAGACGCAGACCAGCAAGCCTCCCCCCTGTTCCTATAGCCCTCCTGCTTTTTTTAACCTGGCTCTCCCCTTCCACCTCTGCCCCTCCTGTGGTTGCCAGCCCCACACCCCATCTGCTCCCCTCCCACAGCCCTCTCAGCTCAGCCTTGCACTTGCCCCAACTTCTCGCATGCCCTGCCTACCCCCACCTGCCCTGCCATTGAACTGGTATAGCCCCTGCACCTGCTTCACACCTGGTCTATATGCTACTGCCCCTAAACAGTAAAGAAAGGGCACCTGTGCCTGCTGGCAGTTCTCAGCATTTACCCCCTTAAAAAGCAGCAAAAATGCCTCCGCTGTCTCCCTTGCAAGACCCCTGCTTTTCTCAGCAGCCAAGCAACACAGAGCAACAGAGATGCTGACCGCACCCATTGGTGACAACATGGACCTCATACAGAAGCTGCCTGTGCAAGAGAGCAATGAACGGCCATGCCATTTCACAGAAGCAGACCATTTCCTAACAAAATCTGAGTTTTGGGCCAAAACTTTTGCAACCAACTGTGTCCAATGTTTGCACCTCCTGTTTCCTCAAGTGCAAGCAGAGATAACAGCTGTGTCTAGCCTGTTGCAAAGAACTTGTTGATGCAATTATTGCCTGCTGTGCTAAATTGGTGGCAACCGCAACCGCATTGAGAAAGTGCTTGAGCTGACTTTTCAGATTTTGGTCAAAAGTGGGTACGCCCCTGTGGTCACCTGAGTTAGGGTGCATGGAATGGAACTTCTCCCATTTATCAGCAAGCTTTCCTTGGCTTTACAGTACCATGTCACTAGCTGCAGTCATGCATGCTCTGCACAGCAGGCCCCACATTAGCTATCCCTGCAATGCTGAGCATTGCTACAGGCAGCAAAAAGTGTGGTTTTCAACATGGATGCTACCCCTGCTGGAGGGGCCCTGCTTCAGGCAATCTTACCATAAGCTTCAAGGTCACTGCCAAGGATTCAGTATTAACAGAAGCTGGTGTGCTTTGCATGCCAGTTTGATGGTAGGAAGCTTCCTTCTACATGCTGCAATCAGCGGCGGGCGAGACGGGCCTATGCTGCAAGGCTGTCACCCACGCTATCACCACCACTTTGGAGGACTGTTTTCTTTGTCACCTGTCACTGCTTGAAACAAGGTATAGCATACCACAGAGTTGTTCACTGGGCCAGGCTTGTTGTAAAACAAGACATGTTACGCATATCCCTTCGGTGCAGCACCACCTTCTAGACCCGACGTGCCCTTGCTACTGCTGTTTTAACACTTTCCACCAGATCTTGCCATGATAGTGCTAGCAGATCTCTCAACAACCTCCTCAAAGCATATGTTTTTATTCAGCACCGCTCCCCCTTTCTACAATACCACATCGGCTATGCCAATCATGCTCCACCTGCAGAGAACAGCAGCTCGCTACATGTGCTGGGGGTATACCCTGCTTTGGGGGCGCCAGATATGCCCTTTGGGTATTCCGCATGGCACAGGCAGCTTCAGAGACAGCCCCTGCTCCAGCTGTAATGTCCTATGGCATGTGCTACCAGGGGAAGTGTGCAAGTCAAGGTACCTCAGTTGTTGGTATTTGCTTAGTGTACTGCTGCAGCTGGTGAGGGTAGGGGTAGGAAGGGCCCCCGTCATGGGTTGCCAGCACATGCAACAATTTATTCACCCTGGCTGTGACTGTTGCATAGGTCCAGCCCCTGGTACCTTAAACCAGCCCTGCCCCAAGCCAAAGCCCTTGCCTCTGTCAAACAGCAGCAGCAGAACCAATGTCCACAGTGTCCAATGTTTGCACCTCCTGTTTCCTCAAGTGCAAGCAGAGATAACAGCTGTGTCTAGCCTGTTGCAAAGAACTTGTTGATGCAATTATTGCCTGCTGCGCTAAATTGGTGGCAACCGCAACCGCATTGAGAAAGTGCTTGAGCTGACTTTTCAGATTTTGGTCAAAAGTGGGTACGCCCCTGTGGTCACCTGAGTTAGGGTGCATGGAATGGAACTTCTCCCATTTATCAGCAAGCTTTCCTTGGCTTTACAGTACCATGTCACTAGCTGCAGTCATGCATGCTCTGCACAGCAGGCCCCACATTAGCTATCCCTGCAATGCTGAGCATTGCTACAGGCAGCAAAAAGTGTGGTTTTCAACATGGATGCTACCCCTGCTGGAGGGGCCCTGCTTCAGGCAATCTTACCATAAGCTTCAAGGTCACTGCCAAGGATTCAGTATTAACAGAAGCTGGTGTGCTTTGCATGCCAGTTTGATGGTAGGAAGCTTCCTTCTACATGCTGCAATCAGCGGCGGGCGAGACGGGCCTATGCTGCAAGGCTGTCACCCACGCTGTCACCACCACTTTGGAGGACTGTTTTCTTTGTCACCTGTCACTGCTTGAAACAAGGTATAGCATACCACAGAGTTGTTCACTGGGCCAGGCTTGTTGTAAAACAAGACATGTTACGCATATCCCTTCGGTGCAGCACCACCTTCTAGACCCGACGTGCCCTTGCTACTGCTGTTTTAACACTTTCCACCAGATCTTGCCATGATAGTGCTAGCAGATCTCTCAACAACCTCCTCAAAGCATATGTTTTTATTCAGCACCGCTCCCCCTTTCTACAATACCACATCGGCTATGCCAATCATGCTCCACCTGCAGAGAACAGCAGCTCGCTACATGTGCTGGGGGTATACCCTGCTTTGGGGGCGCCAGATATGCCCTTTGGGTATTCCGCATGGCACAGGCAGCTTCAGAGACAGCCCCTGCTCCAGCTGTAATGTCCTATGGCATGTGCTACCAGGGGAAGTGTGCAAGTCAAGGTACCTCAGTTGTTGGTATTTGCTTAGTGTACTGCTGCAGCTGGTGAGGGTAGGGGTAGGAAGGGCCCCCGTCATGGGTTGCCAGCACATGCAACAATTTATTCACCCTGGCTGTGACTGTTGCATAGGTCCAGCCCCTGGTACCTTAAACCAGCCCTGCCCCAAGCCAAAGCCCTTGCCTCTGTCAAACAGCAGCAGCAGAACCAATGTCCACAGTTGGTTGCAAAAGTTTTGGCCGGAACATAAGGCTGGGGTTTAAGCAGCAGCAGCAGCAAGACCTGATTTACAACCATTTATGTTTAAGAAAGTAGACAGGCAGAGCATCAATGTGCTGCAGTTAGTATGCCCAAGTGGTACCACAAGTAGCCTCGCACGCGAGACGTCCCGAGTTCGAGCCCCGGGCGTGCCCTATAAATATACTATATAAAAGCCAGCCAGCCAGCCTTAGCCTTAGCCGCAGACGCAGACCAGCAAGCCTCCCCCCTGTTCCTATAGCCCTCCTGCTTTTTTTAACCTGGCTCTCCCCTTCCACCTCTGCCCCTCCTGTGGTTGCCAGCCCCACACCCCATCTGCTCCCCTCCCACAGCCCTCTCAGCTCAGCCTTGCACTTGCCCCAACTTCTCGCATGCCCTGCCTACCCCCACCTGCCCTGCCATTGAACTGGTATAGCCCCTGCACCTGCTTCACACCTGGTCTATATGCTACTGCCCCTAAACAGTAAAGAAAGGGCACCTGTGCCTGCTGGCAGTTCTCAGCATTTACCCCCTTAAAAAGCAGCAAAAATGCCTCCGCTGTCTCCCTTGCAAGACCCCTGCTTTTCTCAGCAGCCAAGCAACACAGAGCAACAGAGATGCTGACCGCACCCATTGGTGACAACATGGACCTCATACAGAAGCTGCCTGTGCAAGAGAGCAATGAACGGCCATGCCATTTCACAGAAGCAGACCATTTCCTAACAAAATCTGAGTTTTGGGCCAAAACTTTTGCAACCAACTGTGTCCAATGTTTGCACCTCCTGTTTCCTCAAGTGCAAGCAGAGATAACAGCTGTGTCTAGCCTGTTGCAAAGAACTTGTTGATGCAATTATTGCCTGCTGTGCTAAATTGGTGGCAACCGCAACCGCATTGAGAAAGTGCTTGAGCTGACTTTTCAGATTTTGGTCAAAAGTGGGTACGCCCCTGTGGTCACCTGAGTTAGGGTGCATGGAATGGAACTTCTCCCATTTATCAGCAAGCTTTCCTTGGCTTTACAGTACCATGTCACTAGCTGCAGTCATGCATGCTCTGCACAGCAGGCCCCACATTAGCTATCCCTGCAATGCTGAGCATTGCTACAGGCAGCAAAAAGTGTGGTTTTCAACATGGATGCTACCCCTGCTGGAGGGGCCCTGCTTCAGGCAATCTTACCATAAGCTTCAAGGTCACTGCCAAGGATTCAGTATTAACAGAAGCTGGTGTGCTTTGCATGCCAGTTTGATGGTAGGAAGCTTCCTTCTACATGCTGCAATCAGCGGCGGGCGAGACGGGCCTATGCTGCAAGGCTGTCACCCACGCTATCACCACCACTTTGGAGGACTGTTTTCTTTGTCACCTGTCACTGCTTGAAACAAGGTATAGCATACCACAGAGTTGTTCACTGGGCCAGGCTTGTTGTAAAACAAGACATGTTACGCATATCCCTTCGGTGCAGCACCACCTTCTAGACCCGACGTGCCCTTGCTACTGCTGTTTTAACACTTTCCACCAGATCTTGCCATGATAGTGCTAGCAGATCTCTCAACAACCTCCTCAAAGCATATGTTTTTATTCAGCACCGCTCCCCCTTTCTACAATACCACATCGGCTATGCCAATCATGCTCCACCTGCAGAGAACAGCAGCTCGCTACATGTGCTGGGGGTATACCCTGCTTTGGGGGCGCCAGATATGCCCTTTGGGTATTCCGCATGGCACAGGCAGCTTCAGAGACAGCCCCTGCTCCAGCTGTAATGTCCTATGGCATGTGCTACCAGGGGAAGTGTGCAAGTCAAGGTACCTCAGTTGTTGGTATTTGCTTAGTGTACTGCTGCAGCTGGTGAGGGTAGGGGTAGGAAGGGCCCCCGTCATGGGTTGCCAGCACATGCAACAATTTATTCACCCTGGCTGTGACTGTTGCATAGGTCCAGCCCCTGGTACCTTAAACCAGCCCTGCCCCAAGCCAAAGCCCTTGCCTCTGTCAAACAGCAGCAGCAGAACCAATGTCCACAGTGTCCAATGTTTGCACCTCCTGTTTCCTCAAGTGCAAGCAGAGATAACAGCTGTGTCTAGCCTGTTGCAAAGAACTTGTTGATGCAATTATTGCCTGCTGCGCTAAATTGGTGGCAACCGCAACCGCATTGAGAAAGTGCTTGAGCTGACTTTTCAGATTTTGGTCAAAAGTGGGTACGCCCCTGTGGTCACCTGAGTTAGGGTGCATGGAATGGAACTTCTCCCATTTATCAGCAAGCTTTCCTTGGCTTTACAGTACCATGTCACTAGCTGCAGTCATGCATGCTCTGCACAGCAGGCCCCACATTAGCTATCCCTGCAATGCTGAGCATTGCTACAGGCAGCAAAAAGTGTGGTTTTCAACATGGATGCTACCCCTGCTGGAGGGGCCCTGCTTCAGGCAATCTTACCATAAGCTTCAAGGTCACTGCCAAGGATTCAGTATTAACAGAAGCTGGTGTGCTTTGCATGCCAGTTTGATGGTAGGAAGCTTCCTTCTACATGCTGCAATCAGCGGCGGGCGAGACGGGCCTATGCTGCAAGGCTGTCACCCACGCTGTCACCACCACTTTGGAGGACTGTTTTCTTTGTCACCTGTCACTGCTTGAAACAAGGTATAGCATACCACAGAGTTGTTCACTGGGCCAGGCTTGTTGTAAAACAAGACATGTTACGCATATCCCTTCGGTGCAGCACCACCTTCTAGACCCGACGTGCCCTTGCTACTGCTGTTTTAACACTTTCCACCAGATCTTGCCATGATAGTGCTAGCAGATCTCTCAACAACCTCCTCAAAGCATATGTTTTTATTCAGCACCGCTCCCCCTTTCTACAATACCACATCGGCTATGCCAATCATGCTCCACCTGCAGAGAACAGCAGCTCGCTACATGTGCTGGGGGTATACCCTGCTTTGGGGGCGCCAGATATGCCCTTTGGGTATTCCGCATGGCACAGGCAGCTTCAGAGACAGCCCCTGCTCCAGCTGTAATGTCCTATGGCATGTGCTACCAGGGGAAGTGTGCAAGTCAAGGTACCTCAGTTGTTGGTATTTGCTTAGTGTACTGCTGCAGCTGGTGAGGGTAGGGGTAGGAAGGGCCCCCGTCATGGGTTGCCAGCACATGCAACAATTTATTCACCCTGGCTGTGACTGTTGCATAGGTCCAGCCCCTGGTACCTTAAACCAGCCCTGCCCCAAGCCAAAGCCCTTGCCTCTGTCAAACAGCAGCAGCAGAACCAATGTCCACAGTTGGTTGCAAAAGTTTTGGCCGGAACATAAGGCTGGGGTTTAAGCAGCAGCAGCAAGACCTGATTTACAACCATTTATGTTTAAGAAAGTAGACAGGCAGAGCATCAATGTGCTGCAGTTAGTATGCCCAAGTGGTACCACAAGTAGCCTCGCACGCGAGACGTCCCGAGTTCGAGCCCCGGGCGTGCCCTATAAATATACTATATAAAAGCCAGCCAGCCAGCCTTAGCCTTAGCCGCAGACGCAGACCAGCAAGCCTCCCCCCTGTTCCTATAGCCCTCCTGCTTTTTTTAACCTGGCTCTCCCCTTCCACCTCTGCCCCTCCTGTGGTTGCCAGCCCCACACCCCATCTGCTCCCCTCCCACAGCCCTCTCAGCTCAGCCTTGCACTTGCCCCAACTTCTCGCATGCCCTGCCTACCCCCACCTGCCCTGCCATTGAACTGGTATAGCCCCTGCACCTGCTTCACACCTGGTCTATATGCTACTGCCCCTAAACAGTAAAGAAAGGGCACCTGTGCCTGCTGGCAGTTCTCAGCATTTACCCCCTTAAAAAGCAGCAAAAATGCCTCCGCTGTCTCCCTTGCAAGACCCCTGCTTTTCTCAGCAGCCAAGCAACACAGAGCAACAGAGATGCTGACCGCACCCATTGGTGACAACATGGACCTCATACAGAAGCTGCCTGTGCAAGAGAGCAATGAACGGCCATGCCATTTCACAGAAGCAGACCATTTCCTAACAAAATCTGAGTTTTGGGCCAAAACTTTTGCAACCAACTGTGT
This sequence comes from Pseudopediastrum boryanum, assembly GCA_963556185.1. Lineage (NCBI taxonomy): Eukaryota > Viridiplantae > Chlorophyta > Chlorophyceae > Sphaeropleales > Hydrodictyaceae > Pseudopediastrum > Pseudopediastrum boryanum. The sequence goes on from OY744507.1 coordinate 5,950,397, forward strand.
CCAATGTTTGCACCTCCTGTTTCCTCAAGTGCAAGCAGAGATAACAGCTGTGTCTAGCCTGTTGCAAAGAACTTGTTGATGCAATTATTGCCTGCTGTGCTAAATTGGTGGCAACCGCAACCGCATTGAGAAAGTGCTTGAGCTGACTTTTCAGATTTTGGTCAAAAGTGGGTACGCCCCTGTGGTCACCTGAGTTAGGGTGCATGGAATGGAACTTCTCCCATTTATCAGCAAGCTTTCCTTGGCTTTACAGTACCATGTCACTAGCTGCAGTCATGCATGCTCTGCACAGCAGGCCCCACATTAGCTATCCCTGCAATGCTGAGCATTGCTACAGGCAGCAAAAAGTGTGGTTTTCAACATGGATGCTACCCCTGCTGGAGGGGCCCTGCTTCAGGCAATCTTACCATAAGCTTCAAGGTCACTGCCAAGGATTCAGTATTAACAGAAGCTGGTGTGCTTTGCATGCCAGTTTGATGGTAGGAAGCTTCCTTCTACATGCTGCAATCAGCGGCGGGCGAGACGGGCCTATGCTGCAAGGCTGTCACCCACGCTATCACCACCACTTTGGAGGACTGTTTTCTTTGTCACCTGTCACTGCTTGAAACAAGGTATAGCATACCACAGAGTTGTTCACTGGGCCAGGCTTGTTGTAAAACAAGACATGTTACGCATATCCCTTCGGTGCAGCACCACCTTCTAGACCCGACGTGCCCTTGCTACTGCTGTTTTAACACTTTCCACCAGATCTTGCCATGATAGTGCTAGCAGATCTCTCAACAACCTCCTCAAAGCATATGTTTTTATTCAGCACCGCTCCCCCTTTCTACAATACCACATCGGCTATGCCAATCATGCTCCACCTGCAGAGAACAGCAGCTCGCTACATGTGCTGGGGGTATACCCTGCTTTGGGGGCGCCAGATATGCCCTTTGGGTATTCCGCATGGCACAGGCAGCTTCAGAGACAGCCCCTGCTCCAGCTGTAATGTCCTATGGCATGTGCTACCAGGGGAAGTGTGCAAGTCAAGGTACCTCAGTTGTTGGTATTTGCTTAGTGTACTGCTGCAGCTGGTGAGGGTAGGGGTAGGAAGGGCCCCCGTCATGGGTTGCCAGCACATGCAACAATTTATTCACCCTGGCTGTGACTGTTGCATAGGTCCAGCCCCTGGTACCTTAAACCAGCCCTGCCCCAAGCCAAAGCCCTTGCCTCTGTCAAACAGCAGCAGCAGAACCAATGTCCACAGTGTCCAATGTTTGCACCTCCTGTTTCCTCAAGTGCAAGCAGAGATAACAGCTGTGTCTAGCCTGTTGCAAAGAACTTGTTGATGCAATTATTGCCTGCTGCGCTAAATTGGTGGCAACCGCAACCGCATTGAGAAAGTGCTTGAGCTGACTTTTCAGATTTTGGTCAAAAGTGGGTACGCCCCTGTGGTCACCTGAGTTAGGGTGCATGGAATGGAACTTCTCCCATTTATCAGCAAGCTTTCCTTGGCTTTACAGTACCATGTCACTAGCTGCAGTCATGCATGCTCTGCACAGCAGGCCCCACATTAGCTATCCCTGCAATGCTGAGCATTGCTACAGGCAGCAAAAAGTGTGGTTTTCAACATGGATGCTACCCCTGCTGGAGGGGCCCTGCTTCAGGCAATCTTACCATAAGCTTCAAGGTCACTGCCAAGGATTCAGTATTAACAGAAGCTGGTGTGCTTTGCATGCCAGTTTGATGGTAGGAAGCTTCCTTCTACATGCTGCAATCAGCGGCGGGCGAGACGGGCCTATGCTGCAAGGCTGTCACCCACGCTGTCACCACCACTTTGGAGGACTGTTTTCTTTGTCACCTGTCACTGCTTGAAACAAGGTATAGCATACCACAGAGTTGTTCACTGGGCCAGGCTTGTTGTAAAACAAGACATGTTACGCATATCCCTTCGGTGCAGCACCACCTTCTAGACCCGACGTGCCCTTGCTACTGCTGTTTTAACACTTTCCACCAGATCTTGCCATGATAGTGCTAGCAGATCTCTCAACAACCTCCTCAAAGCATATGTTTTTATTCAGCACCGCTCCCCCTTTCTACAATACCACATCGGCTATGCCAATCATGCTCCACCTGCAGAGAACAGCAGCTCGCTACATGTGCTGGGGGTATACCCTGCTTTGGGGGCGCCAGATATGCCCTTTGGGTATTCCGCATGGCACAGGCAGCTTCAGAGACAGCCCCTGCTCCAGCTGTAATGTCCTATGGCATGTGCTACCAGGGGAAGTGTGCAAGTCAAGGTACCTCAGTTGTTGGTATTTGCTTAGTGTACTGCTGCAGCTGGTGAGGGTAGGGGTAGGAAGGGCCCCCGTCATGGGTTGCCAGCACATGCAACAATTTATTCACCCTGGCTGTGACTGTTGCATAGGTCCAGCCCCTGGTACCTTAAACCAGCCCTGCCCCAAGCCAAAGCCCTTGCCTCTGTCAAACAGCAGCAGCAGAACCAATGTCCACAGTGTCCAATGTTTGCACCTCCTGTTTCCTCAAGTGCAAGCAGAGATAACAGCTGTGTCTAGCCTGTTGCAAAGAACTTGTTGATGCAATTATTGCCTGCTGTGCTAAATTGGTGGCAACCGCAACCGCATTGAGAAAGTGCTTGAGCTGACTTTTCAGATTTTGGTCAAAAGTGGGTACGCCCCTGTGGTCACCTGAGTTAGGGTGCATGGAATGGAACTTCTCCCATTTATCAGCAAGCTTTCCTTGGCTTTACAGTACCATGTCACTAGCTGCAGTCATGCATGCTCTGCACAGCAGGCCCCACATTAGCTATCCCTGCAATGCTGAGCATTGCTACAGGCAGCAAAAAGTGTGGTTTTCAACATGGATGCTACCCCTGCTGGAGGGGCCCTGCTTCAGGCAATCTTACCATAAGCTTCAAGGTCACTGCCAAGGATTCAGTATTAACAGAAGCTGGTGTGCTTTGCATGCCAGTTTGATGGTAGGAAGCTTCCTTCTACATGCTGCAATCAGCGGCGGGCGAGACGGGCCTATGCTGCAAGGCTGTCACCCACGCTGTCACCACCACTTTGGAGGACTGTTTTCTTTGTCACCTGTCACTGCTTGAAACAAGGTATAGCATACCACAGAGTTGTTCACTGGGCCAGGCTTGTTGTAAAACAAGACATGTTACGCATATCCCTTCGGTGCAGCACCACCTTCTAGACCCGACGTGCCCTTGCTACTGCTGTTTTAACACTTTCCACCAGATCTTGCCATGATAGTGCTAGCAGATCTCTCAACAACCTCCTCAAAGCATATGTTTTTATTCAGCACCGCTCCCCCTTTCTACAATACCACATCGGCTATGCCAATCATGCTCCACCTGCAGAGAACAGCAGCTCGCTACATGTGCTGGGGGTATACCCTGCTTTGGGGGCGCCAGATATGCCCTTTGGGTATTCCGCATGGCACAGGCAGCTTCAGAGACAGCCCCTGCTCCAGCTGTAATGTCCTATGGCATGTGCTACCAGGGGAAGTGTGCAAGTCAAGGTACCTCAGTTGTTGGTATTTGCTTAGTGTACTGCTGCAGCTGGTGAGGGTAGGGGGTAGGAAGGGCCCCCGTCATGGGTTGCCAGCACATGCAACAATTTATTCACCCTGGCTGTGACTGTTGCATAGGTCCAGCCCCTGGTACCTTAAACCAGCCCTGCCCCAAGCCAAAGCCCTTGCCTCTGTCAAACAGCAGCAGCAGAACCAATGTCCACAGTGTCCAATGTTTGCACCTCCTGTTTCCTCAAGTGCAAGCAGAGATAACAGCTGTGTCTAGCCTGTTGCAAAGAACTTGTTGATGCAATTATTGCCTGCTGTGCTAAATTGGTGGCAACCGCAACCGCATTGAGAAAGTGCTTGAGCTGACTTTTCAGATTTTGGTCAAAAGTGGGTACGCCCCTGTGGTCACCTGAGTTAGGGTGCATGGAATGGAACTTCTCCCATTTATCAGCAAGCTTTCCTTGGCTTTACAGTACCATGTCACTAGCTGCAGTCATGCATGCTCTGCACAGCAGGCCCCACATTAGCTATCCCTGCAATGCTGAGCATTGCTACAGGCAGCAAAAAGTGTGGTTTTCAACATGGATGCTACCCCTGCTGGAGGGGCCCTGCTTCAGGCAATCTTACCATAAGCTTCAAGGTCACTGCCAAGGATTCAGTATTAACAGAAGCTGGTGTGCTTTGCATGCCAGTTTGATGGTAGGAAGCTTCCTTCTACATGCTGCAATCAGCGGCGGGCGAGACGGGCCTATGCTGCAAGGCTGTCACCCACGCTGTCACCACCACTTTGGAGGACTGTTTTCTTTGTCACCTGTCACTGCTTGAAACAAGGTATAGCATACCACAGAGTTGTTCACTGGGCCAGGCTTGTTGTAAAACAAGACATGTTACGCATATCCCTTCGGTGCAGCACCACCTTCTAGACCCGACGTGCCCTTGCTACTGCTGTTTTAACACTTTCCACCAGATCTTGCCATGATAGTGCTAGCAGATCTCTCAACAACCTCCTCAAAGCATATGTTTTTATTCAGCACCGCTCCCCCTTTCTACAATACCACATCGGCTATGCCAATCATGCTCCACCTGCAGAGAACAGCAGCTCGCTACATGTGCTGGGGGTATACCCTGCTTTGGGGGCGCCAGATATGCCCTTTGGGTATTCCGCATGGCACAGGCAGCTTCAGAGACAGCCCCTGCTCCAGCTGTAATGTCCTATGGCATGTGCTACCAGGGGAAGTGTGCAAGTCAAGGTACCTCAGTTGTTGGTATTTGCTTAGTGTACTGCTGCAGCTGGTGAGGGTAGGGGGTAGGAAGGGCCCCCGTCATGGGTTGCCAGCACATGCAACAATTTATTCACCCTGGCTGTGACTGTTGCATAGGTCCAGCCCCTGGTACCTTAAACCAGCCCTGCCCCAAGCCAAAGCCCTTGCCTCTGTCAAACAGCAGCAGCAGAACCAATGTCCACAGTGTCCAATGTTTGCACCTCCTGTTTCCTCAAGTGCAAGCAGAGATAACAGCTGTGTCTAGCCTGTTGCAAAGAACTTGTTGATGCAATTATTGCCTGCTGTGCTAAATTGGTGGCAACCGCAACCGCATTGAGAAAGTGCTTGAGCTGACTTTTCAGATTTTGGTCAAAAGTGGGTACGCCCCTGTGGTCACCTGAGTTAGGGTGCATGGAATGGAACTTCTCCCATTTATCAGCAAGCTTTCCTTGGCTTTACAGTACCATGTCACTAGCTGCAGTCATGCATGCTCTGCACAGCAGGCCCCACATTAGCTATCCCTGCAATGCTGAGCATTGCTACAGGCAGCAAAAAGTGTGGTTTTCAACATGGATGCTACCCCTGCTGGAGGGGCCCTGCTTCAGGCAATCTTACCATAAGCTTCAAGGTCACTGCCAAGGATTCAGTATTAACAGAAGCTGGTGTGCTTTGCATGCCAGTTTGATGGTAGGAAGCTTCCTTCTACATGCTGCAATCAGCGGCGGGCGAGACGGGCCTATGCTGCAAGGCTGTCACCCACGCTGTCACCACCACTTTGGAGGACTGTTTTCTTTGTCACCTGTCACTGCTTGAAACAAGGTATAGCATACCACAGAGTTGTTCACTGGGCCAGGCTTGTTGTAAAACAAGACATGTTACGCATATCCCTTCGGTGCAGCACCACCTTCTAGACCCGACGTGCCCTTGCTACTGCTGTTTTAACACTTTCCACCAGATCTTGCCATGATAGTGCTAGCAGATCTCTCAACAACCTCCTCAAAGCATATGTTTTTATTCAGCACCGCTCCCCCTTTCTACAATACCACATCGGCTATGCCAATCATGCTCCACCTGCAGAGAACAGCAGCTCGCTACATGTGCTGGGGGTATACCCTGCTTTGGGGGCGCCAGATATGCCCTTTGGGTATTCCGCATGGCACAGGCAGCTTCAGAGACAGCCCCTGCTCCAGCTGTAATGTCCTATGGCATGTGCTACCAGGGGAAGTGTGCAAGTCAAGGTACCTCAGTTGTTGGTATTTGCTTAGTGTACTGCTGCAGCTGGTGAGGGTAGGGGGTAGGAAGGGCCCCCGTCATGGGTTGCCAGCACATGCAACAATTTATTCACCCTGGCTGTGACTGTTGCATAGGTCCAGCCCCTGGTACCTTAAACCAGCCCTGCCCCAAGCCAAAGCCCTTGCCTCTGTCAAACAGCAGCAGCAGAACCAATGTCCACAGTGTCCAATGTTTGCACCTCCTGTTTCCTCAAGTGCAAGCAGAGATAACAGCTGTGTCTAGCCTGTTGCAAAGAACTTGTTGATGCAATTATTGCCTGCTGTGCTAAATTGGTGGCAACCGCAACCGCATTGAGAAAGTGCTTGAGCTGACTTTTCAGATTTTGGTCAAAAGTGGGTACGCCCCTGTGGTCACCTGAGTTAGGGTGCATGGAATGGAACTTCTCCCATTTATCAGCAAGCTTTCCTTGGCTTTACAGTACCATGTCACTAGCTGCAGTCATGCATGCTCTGCACAGCAGGCCCCACATTAGCTATCCCTGCAATGCTGAGCATTGCTACAGGCAGCAAAAAGTGTGGTTTTCAACATGGATGCTACCCCTGCTGGAGGGGCCCTGCTTCAGGCAATCTTACCATAAGCTTCAAGGTCACTGCCAAGGATTCAGTATTAACAGAAGCTGGTGTGCTTTGCATGCCAGTTTGATGGTAGGAAGCTTCCTTCTACATGCTGCAATCAGCGGCGGGCGAGACGGGCCTATGCTGCAAGGCTGTCACCCACGCTGTCACCACCACTTTGGAGGACTGTTTTCTTTGTCACCTGTCACTGCTTGAAACAAGGTATAGCATACCACAGAGTTGTTCACTGGGCCAGGCTTGTTGTAAAACAAGACATGTTACGCATATCCCTTCGGTGCAGCACCACCTTCTAGACCCGACGTGCCCTTGCTACTGCTGTTTTAACACTTTCCACCAGATCTTGCCATGATAGTGCTAGCAGATCTCTCAACAACCTCCTCAAAGCATATGTTTTTATTCAGCACCGCTCCCCCTTTCTACAATACCACATCGGCTATGCCAATCATGCTCCACCTGCAGAGAACAGCAGCTCGCTACATGTGCTGGGGGTATACCCTGCTTTGGGGGCGCCAGATATGCCCTTTGGGTATTCCGCATGGCACAGGCAGCTTCAGAGACAGCCCCTGCTCCAGCTGTAATGTCCTATGGCATGTGCTACCAGGGGAAGTGTGCAAGTCAAGGTACCTCAGTTGTTGGTATTTGCTTAGTGTACTGCTGCAGCTGGTGAGGGTAGGGGGTAGGAAGGGCCCCCGTCATGGGTTGCCAGCACATGCAACAATTTATTCACCCTGGCTGTGACTGTTGCATAGGTCCAGCCCCTGGTACCTTAAACCAGCCCTGCCCCAAGCCAAAGCCCTTGCCTCTGTCAAACAGCAGCAGCAGAACCAATGTCCACAGTGTCCAATGTTTGCACCTCCTGTTTCCTCAAGTGCAAGCAGAGATAACAGCTGTGTCTAGCCTGTTGCAAAGAACTTGTTGATGCAATTATTGCCTGCTGTGCTAAATTGGTGGCAACCGCAACCGCATTGAGAAAGTGCTTGAGCTGACTTTTCAGATTTTGGTCAAAAGTGGGTACGCCCCTGTGGTCACCTGAGTTAGGGTGCATGGAATGGAACTTCTCCCATTTATCAGCAAGCTTTCCTTGGCTTTACAGTACCATGTCACTAGCTGCAGTCATGCATGCTCTGCACAGCAGGCCCCACATTAGCTATCCCTGCAATGCTGAGCATTGCTACAGGCAGCAAAAAGTGTGGTTTTCAACATGGATGCTACCCCTGCTGGAGGGGCCCTGCTTCAGGCAATCTTACCATAAGCTTCAAGGTCACTGCCAAGGATTCAGTATTAACAGAAGCTGGTGTGCTTTGCATGCCAGTTTGATGGTAGGAAGCTTCCTTCTACATGCTGCAATCAGCGGCGGGCGAGACGGGCCTATGCTGCAAGGCTGTCACCCACGCTGTCACCACCACTTTGGAGGACTGTTTTCTTTGTCACCTGTCACTGCTTGAAACAAGGTATAGCATACCACAGAGTTGTTCACTGGGCCAGGCTTGTTGTAAAACAAGACATGTTACGCATATCCCTTCGGTGCAGCACCACCTTCTAGACCCGACGTGCCCTTGCTACTGCTGTTTTAACACTTTCCACCAGATCTTGCCATGATAGTGCTAGCAGATCTCTCAACAACCTCCTCAAAGCATATGTTTTTATTCAGCACCGCTCCCCCTTTCTACAATACCACATCGGCTATGCCAATCATGCTCCACCTGCAGAGAACAGCAGCTCGCTACATGTGCTGGGGGTATACCCTGCTTTGGGGGCGCCAGATATGCCCTTTGGGTATTCCGCATGGCACAGGCAGCTTCAGAGACAGCCCCTGCTCCAGCTGTAATGTCCTATGGCATGTGCTACCAGGGGAAGTGTGCAAGTCAAGGTACCTCAGTTGTTGGTATTTGCTTAGTGTACTGCTGCAGCTGGTGAGGGTAGGGGTAGGAAGGGCCCCCGTCATGGGTTGCCAGCACATGCAACAATTTATTCACCCTGGCTGTGACTGTTGCATAGGTCCAGCCCCTGGTACCTTAAACCAGCCCTGCCCCAAGCCAAAGCCCTTGCCTCTGTCAAACAGCAGCAGCAGAACCAATGTCCACAGTGTCCAATGTTTGCACCTCCTGTTTCCTCAAGTGCAAGCAGAGATAACAGCTGTGTCTAGCCTGTTGCAAAGAACTTGTTGATGCAATTATTGCCTGCTGTGCTAAATTGGTGGCAACCGCAACCGCATTGAGAAAGTGCTTGAGCTGACTTTTCAGATTTTGGTCAAAAGTGGGTACGCCCCTGTGGTCACCTGAGTTAGGGTGCATGGAATGGAACTTCTCCCATTTATCAGCAAGCTTTCCTTGGCTTTACAGTACCATGTCACTAGCTGCAGTCATGCATGCTCTGCACAGCAGGCCCCACATTAGCTATCCCTGCAATGCTGAGCATTGCTACAGGCAGCAAAAAGTGTGGTTTTCAACATGGATGCTACCCCTGCTGGAGGGGCCCTGCTTCAGGCAATCTTACCATAAGCTTCAAGGTCACTGCCAAGGATTCAGTATTAACAGAAGCTGGTGTGCTTTGCATGCCAGTTTGATGGTAGGAAGCTTCCTTCTACATGCTGCAATCAGCGGCGGGCGAGACGGGCCTATGCTGCAAGGCTGTCACCCACGCTGTCACCACCACTTTGGAGGACTGTTTTCTTTGTCACCTGTCACTGCTTGAAACAAGGTATAGCATACCACAGAGTTGTTCACTGGGCCAGGCTTGTTGTAAAACAAGACATGTTACGCATATCCCTTCGGTGCAGCACCACCTTCTAGACCCGACGTGCCCTTGCTACTGCTGTTTTAACACTTTCCACCAGATCTTGCCATGATAGTGCTAGCAGATCTCTCAACAACCTCCTCAAAGCATATGTTTTTATTCAGCACCGCTCCCCCTTTCTACAATACCACATCGGCTATGCCAATCATGCTCCACCTGCAGAGAACAGCAGCTCGCTACATGTGCTGGGGGTATACCCTGCTTTGGGGGCGCCAGATATGCCCTTTGGGTATTCCGCATGGCACAGGCAGCTTCAGAGACAGCCCCTGCTCCAGCTGTAATGTCCTATGGCATGTGCTACCAGGGGAAGTGTGCAAGTCAAGGTACCTCAGTTGTTGGTATTTGCTTAGTGTACTGCTGCAGCTGGTGAGGGTAGGGGTAGGAAGGGCCCCCGTCATGGGTTGCCAGCACATGCAACAATTTATTCACCCTGGCTGTGACTGTTGCATAGGTCCAGCCCCTGGTACCTTAAACCAGCCCTGCCCCAAGCCAAAGCCCTTGCCTCTGTCAAACAGCAGCAGCAGAACCAATGTCCACAGTGTCCAATGTTTGCACCTCCTGTTTCCTCAAGTGCAAGCAGAGATAACAGCTGTGTCTAGCCTGTTGCAAAGAACTTGTTGATGCAATTATTGCCTGCTGTGCTAAATTGGTGGCAACCGCAACCGCATTGAGAAAGTGCTTGAGCTGACTTTTCAGATTTTGGTCAAAAGTGGGTACGCCCCTGTGGTCACCTGAGTTAGGGTGCATGGAATGGAACTTCTCCCATTTATCAGCAAGCTTTCCTTGGCTTTACAGTACCATGTCACTAGCTGCAGTCATGCATGCTCTGCACAGCAGGCCCCACATTAGCTATCCCTGCAATGCTGAGCATTGCTACAGGCAGCAAAAAGTGTGGTTTTCAACATGGATGCTACCCCTGCTGGAGGGGCCCTGCTTCAGGCAATCTTACCATAAGCTTCAAGGTCACTGCCAAGGATTCAGTATTAACAGAAGCTGGTGTGCTTTGCATGCCAGTTTGATGGTAGGAAGCTTCCTTCTACATGCTGCAATCAGCGGCGGGCGAGACGGGCCTATGCTGCAAGGCTGTCACCCACGCTGTCACCACCACTTTGGAGGACTGTTTTCTTTGTCACCTGTCACTGCTTGAAACAAGGTATAGCATACCACAGAGTTGTTCACTGGGCCAGGCTTGTTGTAAAACAAGACATGTTACGCATATCCCTTCGGTGCAGCACCACCTTCTAGACCCGACGTGCCCTTGCTACTGCTGTTTTAACACTTTCCACCAGATCTTGCCATGATAGTGCTAGCAGATCTCTCAACAACCTCCTCAAAGCATATGTTTTTATTCAGCACCGCTCCCCCTTTCTACAATACCACATCGGCTATGCCAATCATGCTCCACCTGCAGAGAACAGCAGCTCGCTACATGTGCTGGGGGTATACCCTGCTTTGGGGGCGCCAGATATGCCCTTTGGGTATTCCGCATGGCACAGGCAGCTTCAGAGACAGCCCCTGCTCCAGCTGTAATGTCCTATGGCATGTGCTACCAGGGGAAGTGTGCAAGTCAAGGTACCTCAGTTGTTGGTATTTGCTTAGTGTACTGCTGCAGCTGGTGAGGGTAGGGGGTAGGAAGGGCCCCCGTCATGGGTTGCCAGCACATGCAACAATTTATTCACCCTGGCTGTGACTGTTGCATAGGTCCAGCCCCTGGTACCTTAAACCAGCCCTGCCCCAAGCCAAAGCCCTTGCCTCTGTCAAACAGCAGCAGCAGAACCAATGTCCACAGTGTCCAATGTTTGCACCTCCTGTTTCCTCAAGTGCAAGCAGAGATAACAGCTGTGTCTAGCCTGTTGCAAAGAACTTGTTGATGCAATTATTGCCTGCTGTGCTAAATTGGTGGCAACCGCAACCGCATTGAGAAAGTGCTTGAGCTGACTTTTCAGATTTTGGTCAAAAGTGGGTACGCCCCTGTGGTCACCTGAGTTAGGGTGCATGGAATGGAACTTCTCCCATTTATCAGCAAGCTTTCCTTGGCTTTACAGTACCATGTCACTAGCTGCAGTCATGCATGCTCTGCACAGCAGGCCCCACATTAGCTATCCCTGCAATGCTGAGCATTGCTACAGGCAGCAAAAAGTGTGGTTTTCAACATGGATGCTACCCCTGCTGGAGGGGCCCTGCTTCAGGCAATCTTACCATAAGCTTCAAGGTCACTGCCAAGGATTCAGTATTAACAGAAGCTAGTGTGCTTTGCATGCCAGTTTGATGGTAGGAAGCTTCCTTCTACATGCTGCAATCAGCGGCGGGCGAGACGGGCCTATGCTGCAAGGCTGTCACCCACGCTGTCACCACCACTTTGGAGGACTGTTTTCTTTGTCACCTGTCACTGCTTGAAACAAGGTATAGCATACCACAGAGTTGTTCACTGGGCCAGGCTTGTTGTAAAACAAGACATGTTACGCATATCCCTTCGGTGCAGCACCACCTTCTAGACCCGACGTGCCCTTGCTACTGCTGTTTTAACACTTTCCACCAGATCTTGCCATGATAGTGCTAGCAGATCTCTCAACAACCTCCTCAAAGCATATGTTTTTATTCAGCACCGCTCCCCCTTTCTACAATACCACATCGGCTATGCCAATCATGCTCCACCTGCAGAGAACAGCAGCTCGCTACATGTGCTGGGGGTATACCCTGCTTTGGGGGCGCCAGATATGCCCTTTGGGTATTCCGCATGGCACAGGCAGCTTCAGAGACAGCCCCTGCTCCAGCTGTAATGTCCTATGGCATGTGCTACCAGGGGAAGTGTGCAAGTCAAGGTACCTCAGTTGTTGGTATTTGCTTAGTGTACTGCTGCAGCTGGTGAGGGTAGGGGGTAGGAAGGGCCCCCGTCATGGGTTGCCAGCACATGCAACAATTTATTCACCCTGGCTGTGACTGTTGCATAGGTCCAGCCCCTGGTACCTTAAACCAGCCCTGCCCCAAGCCAAAGCCCTTGCCTCTGTCAAACAGCAGCAGCAGAACCAATGTCCACAGTGTCCAATGTTTGCACCTCCTGTTTCCTCAAGTGCAAGCAGAGATAACAGCTGTGTCTAGCCTGTTGCAAAGAACTTGTTGATGCAATTATTGCCTGCTGTGCTAAATTGGTGGCAACCGCAACCGCATTGAGAAAGTGCTTGAGCTGACTTTTCAGATTTTGGTCAAAAGTGGGTACGCCCCTGTGGTCACCTGAGTTAGGGTGCATGGAATGGAACTTCTCCCATTTATCAGCAAGCTTTCCTTGGCTTTACAGTACCATGTCACTAGCTGCAGTCATGCATGCTCTGCACAGCAGGCCCCACATTAGCTATCCCTGCAATGCTGAGCATTGCTACAGGCAGCAAAAAGTGTGGTTTTCAACATGGATGCTACCCCTGCTGGAGGGGCCCTGCTTCAGGCAATCTTACCATAAGCTTCAAGGTCACTGCCAAGGATTCAGTATTAACAGAAGCTGGTGTGCTTTGCATGCCAGTTTGATGGTAGGAAGCTTCCTTCTACATGCTGCAATCAGCGGCGGGCGAGACGGGCCTATGCTGCAAGGCTGTCACCCACGCTGTCACCACCACTTTGGAGGACTGTTTTCTTTGTCACCTGTCACTGCTTGAAACAAGGTATAGCATACCACAGAGTTGTTCACTGGGCCAGGCTTGTTGTAAAACAAGACATGTTACGCATATCCCTTCGGTGCAGCACCACCTTCTAGACCCGACGTGCCCTTGCTACTGCTGTTTTAACACTTTCCACCAGATCTTGCCATGATAGTGCTAGCAGATCTCTCAACAACCTCCTCAAAGCATATGTTTTTATTCAGCACCGCTCCCCCTTTCTACAATACCACATCGGCTATGCCAATCATGCTCCACCTGCAGAGAACAGCAGCTCGCTACATGTGCTGGGGGTATACCCTGCTTTGGGGGCGCCAGATATGCCCTTTGGGTATTCCGCATGGCACAGGCAGCTTCAGAGACAGCCCCTGCTCCAGCTGTAATGTCCTATGGCATGTGCTACCAGGGGAAGTGTGCAAGTCAAGGTACCTCAGTTGTTGGTATTTGCTTAGTGTACTGCTGCAGCTGGTGAGGGTAGGGGTAGGAAGGGCCCCCGTCATGGGTTGCCAGCACATGCAACAATTTATTCACCCTGGCTGTGACTGTTGCATAGGTCCAGCCCCTGGTACCTTAAACCAGCCCTGCCCCAAGCCAAAGCCCTTGCCTCTGTCAAACAGCAGCAGCAGAACCAATGTCCACAGTGTCCAATGTTTGCACCTCCTGTTTCCTCAAGTGCAAGCAGAGATAACAGCTGTGTCTAGCCTGTTGCAAAGAACTTGTTGATGCAATTATTGCCTGCTGTGCTAAATTGGTGGCAACCGCAACCGCATTGAGAAAGTGCTTGAGCTGACTTTTCAGATTTTGGTCAAAAGTGGGTACGCCCCTGTGGTCACCTGAGTTAGGGTGCATGGAATGGAACTTCTCCCATTTATCAGCAAGCTTTCCTTGGCTTTACAGTACCATGTCACTAGCTGCAGTCATGCATGCTCTGCACAGCAGGCCCCACATTAGCTATCCCTGCAATGCTGAGCATTGCTACAGGCAGCAAAAAGTGTGGTTTTCAACATGGATGCTACCCCTGCTGGAGGGGCCCTGCTTCAGGCAATCTTACCATAAGCTTCAAGGTCACTGCCAAGGATTCAGTATTAACAGAAGCTGGTGTGCTTTGCATGCCAGTTTGATGGTAGGAAGCTTCCTTCTACATGCTGCAATCAGCGGCGGGCGAGACGGGCCTATGCTGCAAGGCTGTCACCCACGCTGTCACCACCACTTTGGGGGACTGTTTTCTTTGTCACCTGTCACTGCTTGAAACAAGGTATAGCATACCACAGAGTTGTTCACTGGGCCAGGCTTGTTGTAAAACAAGACATGTTACGCATATCCCTTCGGTGCAGCACCACCTTCTAGACCCGACGTGCCCTTGCTACTGCTGTTTTAACACTTTCCACCAGATCTTGCCATGATAGTGCTAGCAGATCTCTCAACAACCTCCTCAAAGCATATGTTTTTATTCAGCACCGCTCCCCCTTTCTACAATACCACATCGGCTATGCCAATCATGCTCCACCTGCAGAGAACAGCAGCTCGCTACATGTGCTGGGGGTATACCCTGCTTTGGGGGCGCCAGATATGCCCTTTGGGTATTCCGCATGGCACAGGCAGCTTCAGAGACAGCCCCTGCTCCAGCTGTAATGTCCTATGGCATGTGCTACCAGGGGAAGTGTGCAAGTCAAGGTACCTCAGTTGTTGGTATTTGCTTAGTGTACTGCTGCAGCTGGTGAGGGTAGGGGGTAGGAAGGGCCCCCGTCATGGGTTGCCAGCACATGCAACAATTTATTCACCCTGGCTGTGACTGTTGCATAGGTCCAGCCCCTGGTACCTTAAACCAGCCCTGCCCCAAGCCAAAGCCCTTGCCTCTGTCAAACAGCAGCAGCAGAACCAATGTCCACAGTGTCCAATGTTTGCACCTCCTGTTTCCTCAAGTGCAAGCAGAGATAACAGCTGTGTCTAGCCTGTTGCAAAGAACTTGTTGATGCAATTATTGCCTGCTGTGCTAAATTGGTGGCAACCGCAACCGCATTGAGAAAGTGCTTGAGCTGACTTTTCAGATTTTGGTCAAAAGTGGGTACGCCCCTGTGGTCACCTGAGTTAGGGTGCATGGAATGGAACTTCTCCCATTTATCAGCAAGCTTTCCTTGGCTTTACAGTACCATGTCACTAGCTGCAGTCATGCATGCTCTGCACAGCAGGCCCCACATTAGCTATCCCTGCAATGCTGAGCATTGCTACAGGCAGCAAAAAGTGTGGTTTTCAACATGGATGCTACCCCTGCTGGAGGGGCCCTGCTTCAGGCAATCTTACCATAAGCTTCAAGGTCACTGCCAAGGATTCAGTATTAACAGAAGCTGGTGTGCTTTGCATGCCAGTTTGATGGTAGGAAGCTTCCTTCTACATGCTGCAATCAGCGGCGGGCGAGACGGGCCTATGCTGCAAGGCTGTCACCCACGCTGTCACCACCACTTTGGAGGACTGTTTTCTTTGTCACCTGTCACTGATTGAAACAAGGTATAGCATACCACAGAGTTGTTCACTGGGCCAGGCTTGTTGTAAAACAAGACATGTTACGCATATCCCTTCGGTGCAGCACCACCTTCTAGACCCGACGTGCCCTTGCTACTGCTGTTTTAACACTTTCCACCAGATCTTGCCATGATAGTGCTAGCAGATCTCTCAACAACCTCCTCAAAGCATATGTTTTTATTCAGCACCGCTCCCCCTTTCTACAATACCACATCGGCTATGCCAATCATGCTCCACCTGCAGAGAACAGCAGCTCGCTACATGTGCTGGGGGTATACCCTGCTTTGGGGGCGCCAGATATGCCCTTTGGGTATTCCGCATGGCACAGGCAGCTTCAGAGACAGCCCCTGCTCCAGCTGTAATGTCCTATGGCATGTGCTACCAGGGGAAGTGTGCAAGTCAAGGTACCTCAGTTGTTGGTATTTGCTTAGTGTACTGCTGCAGCTGGTGAGGGTAGGGGTAGGAAGGGCCCCCGTCATGGGTTGCCAGCACATGCAACAATTTATTCACCCTGGCTGTGACTGTTGCATAGGTCCAGCCCCTGGTACCTTAAACCAGCCCTGCCCCAAGCCAAAGCCCTTGCCTCTGTCAAACAGCAGCAGCAGAACCAATGTCCACAGTGTCCAATGTTTGCACCTCCTGTTTCCTCAAGTGCAAGCAGAGATAACAGCTGTGTCTAGCCTGTTGCAAAGAACTTGTTGATGCAATTATTGCCTGCTGTGCTAAATTGGTGGCAACCGCAACCGCATTGAGAAAGTGCTTGAGCTGACTTTTCAGATTTTGGTCAAAAGTGGGTACGCCCCTGTGGTCACCTGAGTTAGGGTGCATGGAATGGAACTTCTCCCATTTATCAGCAAGCTTTCCTTGGCTTTACAGTACCATGTCACTAGCTGCAGTCATGCATGCTCTGCACAGCAGGCCCCACATTAGCTATCCCTGCAATGCTGAGCATTGCTACAGGCAGCAAAAAGTGTGGTTTTCAACATGGATGCTACCCCTGCTGGAGGGGCCCTGCTTCAGGCAATCTTACCATAAGCTTCAAGGTCACTGCCAAGGATTCAGTATTAACAGAAGCTGGTGTGCTTTGCATGCCAGTTTGATGGTAGGAAGCTTCCTTCTACATGCTGCAATCAGCGGCGGGCGAGACGGGCCTATGCTGCAAGGCTGTCACCCACGCTGTCACCACCACTTTGGAGGACTGTTTTCTTTGTCACCTGTCACTGCTTGAAACAAGGTATAGCATACCACAGAGTTGTTCACTGGGCCAGGCTTGTTGTAAAACAAGACATGTTACGCATATCCCTTCGGTGCAGCACCACCTTCTAGACCCGACGTGCCCTTGCTACTGCTGTTTTAACACTTTCCACCAGATCTTGCCATGATAGTGCTAGCAGATCTCTCAACAACCTCCTCAAAGCATATGTTTTTATTCAGCACCGCTCCCCCTTTCTACAATACCACATCGGCTATGCCAATCATGCTCCACCTGCAGAGAACAGCAGCTCGCTACATGTGCTGGGGGTATACCCTGCTTTGGGGGCGCCAGATATGCCCTTTGGGTATTCCGCATGGCACAGGCAGCTTCAGAGACAGCCCCTGCTCCAGCTGTAATGTCCTATGGCATGTGCTACCAGGGGAAGTGTGCAAGTCAAGGTACCTCAGTTGTTGGTATTTGCTTAGTGTACTGCTGCAGCTGGTGAGGGTAGGGGGTAGGAAGGGCCCCCGTCATGGGTTGCCAGCACATGCAACAATTTATTCACCCTGGCTGTGACTGTTGCATAGGTCCAGCCCCTGGTACCTTAAACCAGCCCTGCCCCAAGCCAAAGCCCTTGCCTCTGTCAAACAGCAGCAGCAGAACCAATGTCCACAGTGTCCAATGTTTGCACCTCCTGTTTCCTCAAGTGCAAGCAGAGATAACAGCTGTGTCTAGCCTGTTGCAAAGAACTTGTTGATGCAATTATTGCCTGCTGCGCTAAATTGGTGGCAACCGCAACCGCATTGAGAAAGTGCTTGAGCTGACTTTTCAGATTTTGGTCAAAAGTGGGTACGCCCCTGTGGTCACCTGAGTTAGGGTGCATGGAATGGAACTTCTCCCATTTATCAGCAAGCTTTCCTTGGCTTTACAGTACCATGTCACTAGCTGCAGTCATGCATGCTCTGCACAGCAGGCCCCACATTAGCTATCCCTGCAATGCTGAGCATTGCTACAGGCAGCAAAAAGTGTGGTTTTCAACATGGATGCTACCCCTGCTGGAGGGGCCCTGCTTCAGGCAATCTTACCATAAGCTTCAAGGTCACTGCCAAGGATTCAGTATTAACAGAAGCTGGTGTGCTTTGCATGCCAGTTTGATGGTAGGAAGCTTCCTTCTACATGCTGCAATCAGCGGCGGGCGAGACGGGCCTATGCTGCAAGGCTGTCACCCACGCTGTCACCACCACTTTGGAGGACTGTTTTCTTTGTCACCTGTCACTGCTTGAAACAAGGTATAGCATACCACAGAGTTGTTCACTGGGCCAGGCTTGTTGTAAAACAAGACATGTTACGCATATCCCTTCGGTGCAGCACCACCTTCTAGACCCGACGTGCCCTTGCTACTGCTGTTTTAACACTTTCCACCAGATCTTGCCATGATAGTGCTAGCAGATCTCTCAACAACCTCCTCAAAGCATATGTTTTTATTCAGCACCGCTCCCCCTTTCTACAATACCACATCGGCTATGCCAATCATGCTCCACCTGCAGAGAACAGCAGCTCGCTACATGTGCTGGGGGTATACCCTGCTTTGGGGGCGCCAGATATGCCCTTTGGGTATTCCGCATGGCACAGGCAGCTTCAGAGACAGCCCCTGCTCCAGCTGTAATGTCCTATGGCATGTGCTACCAGGGGAAGTGTGCAAGTCAAGGTACCTCAGTTGTTGGTATTTGCTTAGTGTACTGCTGCAGCTGGTGAGGGTAGGGGTAGGAAGGGCCCCCGTCATGGGTTGCCAGCACATGCAACAATTTATTCACCCTGGCTGTGACTGTTGCATAGGTCCAGCCCCTGGTACCTTAAACCAGCCCTGCCCCAAGCCAAAGCCCTTGCCTCTGTCAAACAGCAGCAGCAGAACCAATGTCCACAGTGTCCAATGTTTGCACCTCCTGTTTCCTCAAGTGCAAGCAGAGATAACAGCTGTGTCTAGCCTGTTGCAAAGAACTTGTTGATGCAATTATTGCCTGCTGCGCTAAATTGGTGGCAACCGCAACCGCATTGAGAAAGTGCTTGAGCTGACTTTTCAGATTTTGGTCAAAAGTGGGTACGCCCCTGTGGTCACCTGAGTTAGGGTGCATGGAATGGAACTTCTCCCATTTATCAGCAAGCTTTCCTTGGCTTTACAGTACCATGTCACTAGCTGCAGTCATGCATGCTCTGCACAGCAGGCCCCACATTAGCTATCCCTGCAATGCTGAGCATTGCTACAGGCAGCAAAAAGTGTGGTTTTCAACATGGATGCTACCCCTGCTGGAGGGGCCCTGCTTCAGGCAATCTTACCATAAGCTTCAAGGTCACTGCCAAGGATTCAGTATTAACAGAAGCTGGTGTGCTTTGCATGCCAGTTTGATGGTAGGAAGCTTCCTTCTACATGCTGCAATCAGCGGCGGGCGAGACGGGCCTATGCTGCAAGGCTGTCACCCACGCTGTCACCACCACTTTGGAGGACTGTTTTCTTTGTCACCTGTCACTGCTTGAAACAAGGTATAGCATACCACAGAGTTGTTCACTGGGCCAGGCTTGTTGTAAAACAAGACATGTTACGCATATCCCTTCGGTGCAGCACCACCTTCTAGACCCGACGTGCCCTTGCTACTGCTGTTTTAACACTTTCCACCAGATCTTGCCATGATAGTGCTAGCAGATCTCTCAACAACCTCCTCAAAGCATATGTTTTTATTCAGCACCGCTCCCCCTTTCTACAAAACCACATCGGCTATGCCAATCATGTTCCACCTGCAGAGAACAGCAGCTCGCTACATGTGCTGGGGGTATACCCTGCTTTGGGGGCGCCAGATATGCCCTTTGGGTATTCCGCATGGCACAGGCAGCTTCAGAGACAGCCCCTGCTCCAGCTGTAATGTCATATGGCATGTGCTACCAGGGGAAGTGTGCAAGTCAAGGTACCTCAGTTGTTGGTATTTGCTTAGTGTACTGCTGCAGCTGGTGAGGGTAGGGGTAGGAAGGGCCCCCGTCATGGGTTGCCAGCACATGCAACAATTTATTCACCCTGGCTGTGACTGTTGCATAGGTCCAGCCCCTGGTACCTTAAACCAGCCCTGCCCCAAGCCAAAGCCCTTGCCTCTGTCAAACAGCAGCAGCAGAACCAATGTCCACAGTGTCCAATGTTTGCACCTCCTGTTTCCTCAAGTGCAAGCAGAGATAACAGCTGTGTCTAGCCTGTTGCAAAGAACTTGTTGATGCAATTATTGCCTGCTGTGCTAAATTGGTGGCAACCGCAACCGCATTGAGAAAGTGCTTGAGCTGACTTTTCAGATTTTGGTCAAAAGTGGGTACGCCCCTGTGGTCACCTGAGTTAGGGTGCATGGAATGGAACTTCTCCCATTTATCAGCAAGCTTTCCTTGGCTTTACAGTACCATGTCACTAGCTGCAGTCATGCATGCTCTGCACAGCAGGCCCCACATTAGCTATCCCTGCAATGCTGAGCATTGCTACAGGCAGCAAAAAGTGTGGTTTTCAACATGGATGCTACCCCTGCTGGAGGGGCCCTGCTTCAGGCAATCTTACCATAAGCTTCAAGGTCACTGCCAAGGATTCAGTATTAACAGAAGCTGGTGTGCTTTGCATGCCAGTTTGATGGTAGGAAGCTTCCTTCTACATGCTGCAATCAGCGGCGGGCGAGACGGGCCTATGCTGCAAGGCTGTCACCCACGCTGTCACCACCACTTTGGAGGACTGTTTTCTTTGTCACCTGTCACTGCTTGAAACAAGGTATAGCATACCACAGAGTTGTTCACTGGGCCAGGCTTGTTGTAAAACAAGACATGTTACGCATATCCCTTCGGTGCAGCACCACCTTCTAGACCCGACGTGCCCTTGCTACTGCTGTTTTAACACTTTCCACCAGATCTTGCCATGATAGTGCTAGCAGATCTCTCAACAACCTCCTCAAAGCATATGTTTTTATTCAGCACCGCTCCCCCTTTCTACAATACCACATCGGCTATGCCAATCATGCTCCGCCTGCAGAGAACAGCAGCTCGCTACATGTGCTGGGGGTATACCCTGCTTTGGGGGCGCCAGATATGCCCTTTGGGTATTCCGCATGGCACAGGCAGCTTCAGAGACAGCCCCTGCTCCAGCTGTAATTTCCTATGGCATGTGCTACCAGGGGAAGTGTGCAAGTCAAGGTACCTCAGTTGTTGGTATTTGCTTAGTGTACTGCTGCAGCTGGTGAGGGTAGGGGTAGGAAGGGCCCCCGTCATGGGTTGCCAGCACATGCAACAATTTATTCACCCTGGCTGTGACTGTTGCATAGGTCCAGCCCCTGGTACCTTAAACCAGCCCTGCCCCAAGCCAAAGCCCTTGCCTCTGTCAAACAGCAGCAGCAGAACCAATGTCCACAGTGTCCAATGTTTGCACCTCCTGTTTCCTCAAGTGCAAGCAGAGATAACAGCTGTGTCTAGCCTGTTGCAAAGAACTTGTTGATGCAATTATTGCCTGCTGCGCTAAATTGGTGGCAACCGCAACCGCATTGAGAAAGTGCTTGAGCTGACTTTTCAGATTTTGGTCAAAAGTGGGTACGCCCCTGTGGTCACCTGAGTTAGGGTGCATGGAATGGAACTTCTCCCATTTATCAGCAAGCTTTCCTTGGCTTTACAGTACCATGTCACTAGCTGCAGTCATGCATGCTCTGCACAGCAGGCCCCACATTAGCTATCCCTGCAATGCTGAGCATTGCTACAGGCAGCAAAAAGTGTGGTTTTCAACATGGATGCTACCCCTGCTGGAGGGGCCCTGCTTCAGGCAATCTTACCATAAGCTTCAAGGTCACTGCCAAGGATTCAGTATTAACAGAAGCTGGTGTGCTTTGCATGCCAGTTTGATGGTAGGAAGCTTCCTTCTACATGCTGCAATCAGCGGCGGGCGAGACGGGCCTATGCTGCAAGGCTGTCACCCACGCTGTCACCACCACTTTGGAGGACTGTTTTCTTTGTCACCTGTCACTGCTTGAAACAAGGTATAGCATACCACAGAGTTGTTCACTGGGCCAGGCTTGTTGTAAAACAAGACATGTTACGCATATCCCTTCGGTGCAGCACCACCTTCTAGACCCGACGTGCCCTTGCTACTGCTGTTTTAACACTTTCCACCAGATCTTGCCATGATAGTGCTAGCAGATCTCTCAACAACCTCCTCAAAGCATATGTTTTTATTCAGCACCGCTCCCCCTTTCTACAATACCACATCGGCTATGCCAATCATGTTCCACCTGCAGAGAACAGCAGCTCGCTACATGTGCTGGGGGTATACCCTGCTTTGGGGGCGCCAGATATGCCCTTTGGGTATTCCGCATGGCACAGGCAGCTTCAGAGACAGCCCCTGCTCCAGCTGTAATGTCATATGGCATGTGCTACCAGGGGAAGTGTGCAAGTCAAGGTACCTCAGTTGTTGGTATTTGCTTAGTGTACTGCTGCAGCTGGTGAGGGTAGGGGTAGGAAGGGCCCCCGTCATGGGTTGCCAGCACATGCAACAATTTATTCACCCTGGCTGTGACTGTTGCATAGGTCCAGCCCCTGGTACCTTAAACCAGCCCTGCCCCAAGCCAAAGCCCTTGCCTCTGTCAAACAGCAGCAGCAGAACCAATGTCCACAGTGTCCAATGTTTGCACCTCCTGTTTCCTCAAGTGCAAGCAGAGATAACAGCTGTGTCTAGCCTGTTGCAAAGAACTTGTTGATGCAATTATTGCCTGCTGTGCTAAATTGGTGGCAACCGCAACCGCATTGAGAAAGTGCTTGAGCTGACTTTTCAGATTTTGGTCAAAAGTGGGTACGCCCCTGTGGTCACCTGAATTAGGGTGCATGGAATGGAACTTCTCCCATTTATCAGCAAGCTTTCCTTGGCTTTACAGTACCATGTCACTAGCTGCAGTCATGCATGCTCTGCACAGCAGGCCCCACATTAGCTATCCCTGCAATGCTGAGCATTGCTACAGGCAGCAAAAAGTGTGGTTTTCAACATGGATGCTACCCCTGCTGGAGGGGCCCTGCTTCAGGCAATCTTACCATAAGCTTCAAGGTCACTGCCAAGGATTCAGTATTAACAGAAGCTGGTGTGCTTTGCATGCCAGTTTGATGGTAGGAAGCTTCCTTCTACATGCTGCAATCAGCGGCGGGCGAGACGGGCCTATGCTGCAAGGCTGTCACCCACGCTGTCACCACCACTTTGGAGGACTGTTTTCTTTGTCACCTGTCACTGCTTGAAACAAGGTATAGCATACCACAGAGTTGTTCACTGGGCCAGGCTTGTTGTAAAACAAGACATGTTACGCATATCCCTTCGGTGCAGCACCACCTTCTAGACCCGACGTGCCCTTGCTACTGCTGTTTTAACACTTTCCACCAGATCTTGCCATGATAGTGCTAGCAGATCTCTCAACAACCTCCTCAAAGCATATGTTTTTATTCAGCACCGCTCCCCCTTTCTACAATACCACATCGGCTATGCCAATCATGCTCCACCTGCAGAGAACAGCAGCTCGCTACATGTGCTGGGGGTATACCCTGCTTTGGGGGCGCCAGATATGCCCTTTGGGTATTCCGCATGGCACAGGCAGCTTCAGAGACAGCCCCTGCTCCAGCTGTAATGTCCTATGGCATGTGCTACCAGGGGAAGTGTGCAAGTCAAGGTACCTCAGTTGTTGGTATTTGCTTAGTGTACTGCTGCAGCTGGTGAGGGTAGGGGTAGGAAGGGCCCCCGTCATGGGTTGCCAGCACATGCAACAATTTATTCACCCTGGCTGTGACTGTTGCATAGGTCCAGCCCCTGGTACCTTAAACCAGCCCTGCCCCAAGCCAAAGCCCTTGCCTCTGTCAAACAGCAGCAGCAGAACCAATGTCCACAGTGTCCAATGTTTGCACCTCCTGTTTCCTCAAGTGCAAGCAGAGATAACAGCTGTGTCTAGCCTGTTGCAAAGAACTTGTTGATGCAATTATTGCCTGCTGTGCTAAATTGGTGGCAACCGCAACCGCATTGAGAAAGTGCTTGAGCTGACTTTTCAGATTTTGGTCAAAAGTGGGTACGCCCCTGTGGTCACCTGAGTTAGGGTGCATGGAATGGAACTTCTCCCATTTATCAGAAAGCTTTCCTTGGCTTTACAGTACCATGTCACTAGCTGCAGTCATGCATGCTCTGCACAGCAGGCCCCACATTAGCTATCCCTGCAATGCTGAGCATTGCTACAGGCAGCAAAAAGTGTGGTTTTCAACATGGATGCTACCCCTGCTGGAGGGGCCCTGCTTCAGGCAATCTTACCATAAGCTTCAAGGTCACTGCCAAGGATTCAGTATTAACAGAAGCTGGTGTGCTTTGCATGCCAGTTTGATGGTAGGAAGCTTCCTTCTACATGCTGCAATCAGCGGCGGGCGAGACGGGCCTATGCTGCAAGGCTGTCACCCACGCTGTCACCACCACTTTGGAGGACTGTTTTCTTTGTCACCTGTCACTGCTTGAAACAAGGTATAGCATACCACAGAGTTGTTCACTGGGCCAGGCTTGTTGTAAAACAAGACATGTTACGCATATCCCTTCGGTGCAGCACCACCTTCTAGACCCGACGTGCCCTTGCTACTGCTGTTTTAACACTTTCCACCAGATCTTGCCATGATAGTGCTAGCAGATCTCTCAACAACCTCCTCAAAGCATATGTTATTATTCAGCACCGCTCCCCCTTTCTACAATACCACATCGGCTATGCCAATCATGCTCCACCTGCAGAGAACAGCAGCTCGCTACATGTGCTGGGGGTATACCCTGCTTTGGGGGCGCCAGATATGCCCTTTGGGTATTCCGCATGGCACAGGCAGCTTCAGAGACAGCCCCTGCTCCAGCTGTAATGTCCTATGGCATGTGCTACCAGGGGAAGTGTGCAAGTCAAGGTACCTCAGTTGTTGGTATTTGCTTAGTGTACTGCTGGTGAGGGTAGGGGTAGGAAGGGCCCCCGTCATGGGTTGCCAGCACATGCAACAATTTATTCACCCTGGCTGTGACTGTTGCATAGGTCCAGCCCCTGGTACCTTAAACCAGCCCTGCCCCAAGCCAAAGCCCTTGCCTCTGTCAAACAGCAGCAGCAGAACCAATGTCCACAGTTGGTTGCAAAAGTTTTGGCCGGAACATAAGGCTGGGGTTTAAGCAGCAGCAGCAAGACCTGATTTACAACCATTTATGTTTAAGAAAGTAAACAGGCAGAGCATCAATGTGCTGCAGTTAGTATGCCCAAGTGGTACCACAAGTAGCCTCGCACGCGAGACGTCCCGAGTTCGAGCCCCGGGCGTGCCCTATAAATATACTATATATAAGCCAGCCAGCCAGCCTTAGCCGCAGACGCAGACCAGCAAGCCTCCCCCCTGTTCCTATAGCCCTCCTGCTTTTTTTAACCTGGCTCTCCCCTTCCACCTCTGCCCCTCCTGTGGTTGCCAGCCCCACACCCCATCTGCTCCCCTCCCACAGCCCTCTCAGCTCAGCCTTGCACTTGCCCCAACTTCTCGCATGCCCTGCCTACCCCCACCTGCCCTGCCATTGAACTGGTATAGCCCCTGCACCTGCTTCACACCTGGTCTATATGCTACTGCCCCTAAACAGTAAAGAAAGGGCACCTGTGCCTGCTGGCAGTTCTCAGCATTTACCCCCTTAAAAAGCAGCAAAAATGCCTCCGCTGTCTCCCTTGCAAGACCCCTGCTTTTCTCAGCAGCCAAGCAACACAGAGCAACAGAGATGCTGACCGCACCCATTGGTGACAACCTGGACCTCATACAGAAGCTGCCTGTGCAAGAGAGCAATGAACGGCCATGCCATTTCACAGAAGCAGACCATTTCCTAACAAAATCTGAGTTTTGGGCCAAAACTTTTGCAACCAACTGTAGTTACGACGAGTGACGGCTGCACCGGAACTATCGGAAACAGGTGGGCGGAAAGACCCTGGCCAATTGCGTAGGGCCATCCATGCTGTCTGCATGGCCTGCCTCAATGGCTCTGACGGATCGATCTACGCTTTTGCCTTGTTTGAGCTGATCGTCATGATGCAGGTCTAGGTTGAACCGCTGTTGAGCTTGAGGTTGATGAGGATAGCAAAGATAAACCCACTTAAAGCCCAGTTTCACGAAATGTCACAGATCTGGCATGCTACCCTGTACTGCCTCATAATCTTAGCTGTAGCAGGTGCGCCCAGTGGCCAACAACCTCTTTCCTCGCGAGCGTACGGCAGTTGCAAGAAGCTTAACAAAACCTGAAGTGAACCTGAAGTTTGGAATTGCTACCAATGGCAGGGAGTGCAGCCGAAGAGATCGATTTTAAAGGTGCTCCACCACCAGACACTTCTCAACAGCAACAATCATGCAGCAGCGAAGAGCACAACACCCCCTACCTCGCAGCCATCCTCACAGCAAGAACAGGCAACTTGGAGAACCTCAAGGCAGCCTTGTCCAGCGCCCCAGCAGCAGACATGCTCATGGTGATTCCCGAAAGTAGAGCAGATGGCGAACAGTTCCCAGCTTCAGTTGTTGCGCCTGACCTTCCGGGCGCTAGCAAGCTAACCCACCACAGTATCAGCTGGACAGACAACTTTGCTGAAGCGCGTAATGCTGCGCTTCAAGTTGCCCAAGAAGCAGGTGAGGGCTGTGGCAAGTGGCTGCTTTAGGTAGTTCAGATCAATCATTTTCACGTAATCATGCTTACAGTCAGACAGAAGTTAGTGAGTGGATACCGAGCACTAGCCCTGCGTAGGCGTAAGGAAGAGGCGGTACTAGCGCACGTGGTGTGCTCCCTCTTTACCCCAATCAGACAGGAATATTTCCTTGGAGGAGAAGGGCCATTTTTGATCACATTATAGCAACGAAGATGTCAGCAGCAACTGGATGTCATAGTCTTCATGGCCCTTACGGCCCCTAGACTGCCATTGGTTTAGTGTCAAAAGGCTTTCGCACTACAAAATCGCAACAATACTTGATACCAAATTAAATTTCGATTCTAATGCATAAAAAACAAGAATCTTTTTTGGGAAAAATATTTTTTTTAGTATATATACAACTTTTTGAAAATCCACAGAATGTTGTACAAAAAACATCATGTACTGGTGCAGCAGCACGACGTTTCAAAGTTACCTAAACAGTCCCTACCATCTAGATCAACAATAGTAAAGTAGCTAGTAAAAGCAAAGCAAATCATGTCAGTGCAGGATGTTTTCCCCGGGGTATGGTAGAAGTGTAAAACTATGAACTGACATGGTCTTAAGATGACCAAGCATGGCGGCCGTTGAGTGTGCTGCTCCGCTGGCCTAGGGCCACAAACCCAGCCAACAGAAGCCCCTTAAGAATTGGCATTCTGGCCCTGCTGGCTAAGACCCCACACTGCAGGTGTATTGCAAATGAAATGCAACAAGCTCTCTTTTGCCACAACAAACAGTTCATCCACTGCACACTGAAAGGGATGCATTACATGATTGGCTGGGCTTGGGCACATACTTCTGTTTGAGAAGTTGAGTTCTGCAGGGCTCAAGCTTGCACAGGACTGCTAATCCATGCACCTGCTGTTTACTTCCTTTGCTATGTGACCCCAATGCAAGGCATAGTTAAGCAGTCATATTGTCTTGATAGCAGTCATATTGTCAGCTTGGCCAGCCAAGATTACTTGATACTCAATTGAACAAAAGCAAAAAGAAAAGCAATTTATTGCAGCCTGATCAAAGATCTCCCCTTCATACAATGCAGTAATAGAATACCACACGAAGCTCAGGCTTCATTATGCAGTGATGCTGCATTCAGAATGTTTGCTGTGCACCTCATCCCGCTGATAGACATGACTTGACCTAATGCATGTCAGTAATGCTTACTGAACACAGGTGCAACCTGGGTTGCTTTCTTGGATGACAGCGAGGAGCTGCAGATAGACCTTGGCCATAGCGACTTGAAAGGTCTCCTCTCCAACAGTACTGCAAGTGTATTGCACTGTTATGAAGGGAAGCCATACACGAAGGTGAGTGGATGGGCACTAGTACGGAAAGAAGGGTCTTGGGGCCATCCTGGGTGATTGGCAAGTTGCACGACCTAGGGAATGTCCATCTGTCCAAGGGTGCTGGCATGCAAAAGCAGTCTTGAGCATGTTGCTGTCATACCACCCATCTCATACCAAGTGTACTTAGCTGGGTTCCACTGCCTGCCAGGATTATGCATTCATGGATGCTTTGCCTCTCATATCCATTGAGGCGGACTCTGACCATGGAAAAGGTATCAGGCACATGTCCAGTGGCTAGTCTGCATCATGGTCAATGCATCCCTTTCCCATAGTTCAGTGCATCCGTAGGGTTTGTTTAGCAAAGTATTGTACACATATGGCAGCTTGGTGATAGGACAAGAGCTGACAATCTGTTAGTGAAGGAATACACTGTGTGTGTTAGGACAGTTCGTTGAAGTTCCTACTCAAGTTGAACCAAGCAGGACATGGCTTTCTGAAGTCATCCTACACTTGAAAATGTTTGCTTGAAAAGGAAGCTGAATTCTGAAACTGTCGTGGCTGGCACTCGTGTACACACTCCAGTTCATGAAGCAGCTGCATTGTGTTTTTGTCCCTGTGTCTGCAGCCTTGCTTCTTCAGGCTGCCTGTAGATGGCTTCTTCGTGGGCGCAGTGCACGAGCTCTTCATCTCTGAGGATGACTCACCACCCAGTCAGGAGCAGCTGCTAAGTGATGTGAGCTTCTCCCAACAGAAGTCAGTTGACAAGCAAGCGCTGCTTGGCCAGGAGAAGAAGATGCTGCAGGAATACCTTGGCGGGACACCACCAATACCTGCTCGCTGGTTCTTCTATCTTGGGGAAGCACTTGAGCAACTCGGGGATGTGATGGAAGCTGCAGGTGCTTTTGAACGGAGTGCTGGGGTTGCAACTAGCAACGAAGAAGCTGCATGGGCCCTCTATAGAGCTGCCTTGTGTCACCAGAAGGCCCAGGCCAAGACTTTGACCGTGCAACTGCTCACACAAGCCCTTGCCAAGCAACCCAGCATGCCAGAGGCAGCATGGCTGCTTGCATTGGTTGCCTACCATGCTGGGAGATATGCTGATGCCACGAGCTGGACAGCTACTGGAGCGGCGCAGGGTTGCTTCAAGGGGCTATGCACTTGCAGATCTCGCAAGAGGCATAGGGATGTGTTCACTTGGTTCGGTGCGCCTTATGACATCCAAAGATTCGCTTACCCGCAGCTTGGCGATGAGTCTGCAGCAGCAGAGGCTCAGGCTAACTACGTTGCTGCTGGGGAGCTCCTGGAGAAGTACCGGGAAGAGGAGGAGCCTGTGATGGGCTTGCACCAGATGAGCAAAAGATTTGTGGTAAGTGGTTGGGGAAGGGGGGGGGGCCCGTGCTGGACCCATCTTAGACCGGGCACAGCTTCTCCTGGGTTGCTCCATGTGTGTGGCCATGGCCGGCAAGAAGCGCCAAAAGCCCGGCACACGGGCCTGAGGTTCCTCACAGGACATTTTTGGTGTACTCATAGTCTGAAGTTGCTGGTACCACTCATGATTTCCTAGCAAATCATCACGTGCACTGCAAGATCCTAGAAGCTGTTAGCACCAGATCTTAGGCCTGCCTGCATATTAGCCACCCAGGCAAGAAGTTGCAGAGAAGCCTGGTGAGCGTCATGGGTCATTCAGTCACCTCTGCCCACCTTGTGTTGTTGGTTGTTCTAATCTGTGCCATCCAATAAGCCTGTAGGCCACACTCCATTTCAATGTATCCCAACATGCAGCCAACACATTGCGAATGCAGCAAGCAACGTCTTGCATGTGTAGCAAGTAATGTCTTGCATGTTCAACAAGTATCTTCTTCCATGTGCAGCAAGCAACGTCTTGCAAGCATGTAACATCTTGCATGTGCAGCGAGTAACATCTTGCAAGCATGTAACATCTTGCATGTGCAGCGAGTAACATCTTGCATGTGCAGCAAGTAACGTCTTGCATGTGCAGCGAGTAAGATCTTGCA
Organism: Pseudopediastrum boryanum; assembly: GCA_963556185.1. Taxonomy (NCBI): domain Eukaryota; kingdom Viridiplantae; phylum Chlorophyta; class Chlorophyceae; order Sphaeropleales; family Hydrodictyaceae; genus Pseudopediastrum; species Pseudopediastrum boryanum. Next base: position 5,980,251 of record OY744507.1, read on the forward strand.
TGTGCAGCGAGTAAGATCTTGCATGTGCAGCAAGTAATGTCTTGCATGTGCAGCAAATAATGTCTTGCATGTGCAGCGAGTAACATCTTGCATGTGCAGCGAGTAACATCTTGCATGTGCAGCAAGTAACGTCTTGCATGTGCAGCAAGTAACGCCTTGCATGTGCAGCAATTAACGTCTTGCATGTGCAGCAAGTAACGTCCTGCATGTGCAGCAATTAACGTCCTGCATGTGCAGCAAGTAACGTCCTGCATGTGCAGCAAGTAACGTCTTGCATGTGCAGCAAGTAACGTCCTGCATGTGCAGCAATTAACGTCCTGCATGTGCAGCAAGTAACGTCTTGCATGTGCAGCAAGTAACTGCTTGCATGTGCAGCAAGTATCGTCTTGCATGTGCAACAAGTAACGTCTTGCATGTGCAGCAAGCAACGTCTTGCATGTGCAGCAAGCAACGTCTTGCGTGGGCAGCAAATAATGCCTTGCATGTTCACCAAGTAGCGTCCTGCCTGGAGTGTGCAGCAAATAACATTTTGAAATTTCTCTTTTGCTGTCTCAGCCTTATTTGCAGGTTGGCCAACCAGGCAAGAAGCCCCAGAAGCCTCGAGTGGCAGTGGCGTTCATCACAGCACACAGGCCACAGCTTTTCCTGCGCACCTTCAACAGCTTCAGACAGCGCTGCCTGGATTGTAACAATATGGTGGATGCCTGGTTTGCAATTGATGACTTCAGCAGCAAAGCTGACCTGGCAGACATGCAGGTGAGGTGCTGGCTGGTAATGCAAACTGGGTCCCTCCCCGCCTTTTCAAAAAATTGTTGCGAGAAGAAGTTACAGAGTGAGACCGAACCCTAAATCCTTGTCCTCTGTGTGAAGCTGCTGCTCATTAAGGTATTTTGGGAAAGGCACTACTAGGAAAGTATGCATAGCGAGGGGTTTCCCTCTGTTTGTGTGCTGGATGGGCCATGGCAGTAATGCACGTCACCTGTGCTACCTCCATATTACTGCTGCAGTATTGAAGGTTTCTTCTAGGAGCAGCAGATATTCTCTAGTCATTTGCCAGCAATAACGTATGACTCCTCATCTTTAGCGCTCTTAGCCCGTTATGTCAGGCTGTGTATTGGCATTGAAGGTCTTGTCAACATTGCAGCACCCCTTTTGCTTCCTAGTGCAGCCCTCTGTATGATTGCTTATCAATCCTGGTGTACACGCTATCTTGAGGTCATACTATGATACTATCCAATATGATGCCCTGCTGCAGAAAACTGCTCCTCCATGCTTCGTGACCTGGATCAACAAGAGCGAAGACGCCAAAGGCCACATTGGATCAATGAACGCACTTATGGAAGCAGTTGATGACTTTGACTACCTAATCAGCATCGAAGATGACTTCCTCTTCATCCAGGACGGGACCTTCATCTCCACAGCTCTAGACATCATGGATGCGGATCCCTCGATTGGCCTAGTGCTGTTTAACAAGGACTACCGTGAGTCAGACACTGAGAATGAAGCACGCAAGCTTACAGCAACAGAAGATGCAAGAGTGACACCCAGGGGCACCCAGTACCTCATGCAGACCCACATAGCGTTCCAGGGCACTCTTGAATGGGATGAATACGTCAACAAAACGCTACCACCTTCTATGGTATCTAACTTCCACTGGGGCCACTTTAGCTTTAGACCAGGGGTATGGCGGTTGTCTGCTATGCGAGCTGTTGGTGAGTTTGACAGCAGCTTGAAAGGCTATGGCAAGCCAGAGTCTGACTTTGCAAGGCGCTACACGGCTGCAGGGTTCAAAACAGCCTTCCTTCCGGGCATACATTGCATCCATTTGGCTGTGAGTAGCGAAATCAGGAAGGGTTTGTTTGGGAGCGTGGAGGATTTTGACCGCATGTTCCTCAGGCATGGGCTGAAGGGAGTCACGGTGGCATCTGTCCAATCAACAGTTGCAATGCAGCAAATGCAGCCGATGGATTGGTAGCTTTCCACGGCATTGGACGGCTGCAAACTGGGGTGCTGAGGTAGTTGTGAGCAGCATTGTCATGTTGTGCCCGCCTAGGCCTGTATGTGATGTTCTGGCACCTTGCTTGCGTCCGGTCTAGATTGTCTCGCTCTGAAGCGTTGCAAAGCTGCTGAGCGCCATCTGTATGCGGTATAAGTTTACGCAAGGAAGTACAAATACACAAGAGATTGTGATGTGTGGCATGTCAAATGTACATTGAGCTGCTTAAGTAGCAAAGCAGCACTTGTTGCTATGCATAGAGCCCCACAGATTGATCTGGGGTTTGATTTGAGCTGCAGCAGTCATTTTGGCTGTGTGCATCGGCCTGGTTTGACTTAGTCATTAGTAGTTCTGCATTGCCGTAGTTAAGCAACAATGTGGAGGACATATGGAAAGTACATCTGCAGTGTAGGGTGATGCAAGATGTCAGGCAGAGCTGGTCAAGAGGCCGTACCCTATTCAGTGCAGCTGCCAAAGCTAGCTGAGTTGTAGGCAAGCCACCCAGTCTCTAGAAACTCGCTTGATTGCCTTTCCCGCCCTCCAGTGCTCATGGTGCCGGGGTCCATATTCTCTGCACCAAGATCTCGATATCGACATAACGCTGCTCAATCATTTTGGAAGGGTTGTCTCGCTTGCAGGCTCGTCTGAAGCCCCTTGTGTCGGACACAATTTGACATAGGATCGGGATGTCGTAACTAGTGGCAGGACTTGGCAAAACTTAACAGACCGTGAGACAACAGCAGCTATATCTACTTGATCCGTTGCTAGGGCTCCTAGTAGGAGCTGTTGCATCATAAAAGGAGCCTTCTCCGTTGGCCGTTGACTCAGATCATTCACCCTGGCCCGGCTAGTGTGGTGACGAACGCACGTACAGTGAGTGATTTTGTCCTGGTCGCTGTATAGCCAGTGCTCATTCTATACGATATTGCTAATGGATGAGGGAAGGTTCATGGCGTAGACTCGCACAGCCTGATGCTCCGTGTGACAGAGGTCGCTAGGCTTCCCGCCCTACAGTCTGTGCTTTTAGTAGCATACGTGTGCTGGCTCGAAGGCTTTGCTTCGTCATCTCCATGTTAGTTGCTGCACCAGAACAGTGTTGCATGGCTCTTATCTTGCTCGCAGCAGAAGTACCCTACAGTAATCATGCCCTGGCCTCACTACGCACAAGCCCACTCGGCAAGCACCCCCTTGAAAAGTAGTAGGCATCACCAAGCTCGAGCGTGAAGGGCTGAGGGTGAGCTACATACTCTGCAGCTATTCAGTACCGCGTCTCGGACGTTCGTGAGGCAACCTTACGTACGCTGTGGCCTCTGCAGGCTACTACTTCTGCCTGGGTCACCATGCCTAAGCAGAAGTATTCCTACGACTGGGCCAGGCTGTCTGCCCTCGTGAAGTCCGCAGAAATTCGGGCCCTGATGTCCACCCCTCCTTCTCTGCCAGTTTTAAAAGGGGGCCCCCTGCATCAACTGTTAGCCAAGGTCAGAACCATCCTACCCTATAAAGAAGATGTATCTGCTGTGATCGACTATGCAGCCGCTAAGCAAGCCCTGGACTGCGAGGCTCTTTTGCACCTTGGCAGGCTGGTGCACTGGTTGCAGCAAACTCCCTGCATGGAGCTTCACAGCCTGCCTTCACAGCAAACTGGCCTCCTAAAGCTGGACTGGTTCTACCTGCTGGGTTTCCTGAAGGATCTGATTGAGACCATCATGGTTGGTTCTTCTTCTTCTTCTGAAGAGGTAGACATGGCTGTCGTGTGTGCTTGTCAGGAGCAACTGCTATCTACAGGTGGATTGGAAGAGTTGCAAGACCTGCACCATAGCATTCAACATCAGCTGCCCTGAGGAATTGGGAGCAATCCGTATACAAACATTCCTGTGTATCAGTGTGGTGCAGCAACCTGTATCTAAGAATGTACCAATACTCTACCGTGTATCATTAGTTCACGCTGTGTGTTGCGACCCTGTGCAGCCTTGCTTTTGAGCCACCTCATTGCATGGTGTGGCATGATAGGCATAGGTTCAGGAATGACATGCCTGACATGTTCAGTTCAGTTCAGTCCTGGTTCAGGTTCAGGAATGACATGCCTGACATATTCCGTTCAGCCCTGGTTTCAGTTCACTTTTCAGTCAGCAAACTGATTTGCTAGTCAGCAAACCATCTGGGCTTGAGCTCCCCTTTTGCTCAGTAGCGCACCATTGACATGAGGCCAAGCAGGGTCGGGCAGTAGCGAGTATGTGTGCCACCCTTGTACCATACCAGATGCCAAGGACATATGCAAACCATGGCGGCTGTAGACCATGGCGGCTGCACTTGAAGTGGGGCTCTCAGCAGCCAACTAATTCACACAACATTGTTTTCTTTGCAGGCTTCCTAAACAGCACCACAGAGCTCCTGCAATGGTTCCTGGAGAAGCAACCCATGGGGTTCCTACATGCCTCAGGCAGGCTGTGGCAGGTGTTATGCGGTTTGATGGGGTATGGACTATCGCTAGCAGCAGGTGCAGCAGCCACTGCCCCTAGGCCCCATGTTGAGGGCCTGCCTCTGATCCTGTGTGAGCTCGCGCATTTGAACCAGCAGTTTATGGTTCTGACCACACACAGGCAGCCTCACTGGCCAGCTCTTACAAATATGTTGCTGCTGTGGCAAGAGGCGGCATTAAGACTTGCTAATGAAGTAATTGAGGGGCAGCAGAAGACAGCACACGCAGCATGTGTTGGTGTTGGTGGTGGACGGAGAGCAGCAGCAGGAGCGGCGGGAGGTATGTTTGGGACAGAGGTGGAGCAGCAGCAGCAGGGCCAAGGGCTTCCATCTGCGTCATGTGAGGACGTCCAAGCGTCCAGAGCGGCGCTGACGCAGTTGGCCGCAAGTCCTGCACTGTGGGCTGCAGCATGGGCTCAGCTGGCTGCCTTCTGCCACGGGATGTACACATGGCAATGCGGCAAGCTAAAGAAGGCCCAGCCCAGCAGCAACAGCAGGACCAATGGGAACAGCAGTAGCAGCAGCAGTATGAGCAGCAGCAAAAGCAGCAGCATAGCTGGGAGTTCTGACCTTGCTGGTATGTTTGCCTCGCTTCAGCTCTTCCCTGATCATGAGCAAGTGGCAGCTGTGTTTGATCCCGGAGAGATCTCAGCACGCATTGAGGCTCTAAGTATTCCGGCAAAGGGCAGACCCTTTTCAGAGACCGCTCTTGCAAGCGCGTTACGGCGTGGCTTTTTAGTTCCCACAGCTTTTCTAGACAGTGTGCTAACTTCCCAAGGCCGGTCGGATTTGTGCGAGGGGCTGAATCTCCAGCAGGGCGCAAGAGAAAGCGAGGGTCTCGGCAGCCGGGGTTGGGAGAAAACTGGCCACGGAGGCAGCAGCAGTGGCAGGGGCGAGAGCAGGGGAGAAGGCAGCACTGGCAGCAACAGCGGTGGTGGCAGCGGTGGTGGCAGGAGTAGTGCAGATACCAGAGCTGCAGAAAGCATTAGCAGTGGTAGCAGTGGGGAGCCAGCAGCTGCAGTACTGGTTGTATATGGAGCAGAGGAGGTGTGGCCCCTGCTGCCGCCCTGCAGCTGCTGTTGGAGGCAGCAGCTCTGCTTGGGGTTGCTGATAAGCGCCAAGAGTCGTGCGCTACAGTGATGCTTCTGTCTAAAATGGCTAAGAACTGCAGCATTGGCCCTAGGAAGTGCTTCCTGTCAACCAGAGGGGGTTTGGTGCTGGATGTGGTGACAGCTGCTGCCAGGTCTCATCCTGAATCTCTCTCTAATACTGTGCGCACCCTCGTCTACACCTTTGTGAACGGTGCTGGGGAAGGTGGGTGGCGGTTGGGGTAGAAGAAGCAATCTGCCTAAGTTTTGCAGCAAGTGTTGTGCTTCCACTGCCCTACACATGTGGCTCTTTCTTACAGATACTTGGCGGGGGATGTAACCGCAGCTGTGTGCGTGTCCTAGGGACGGCTTCTCTCTTGCTCACCATTTCAACAGTCAACGCTCTTCAATGAGTTGCATCTTTGCTCCTCTCTCTCATGGCTTATGCACGCTATAAATGCATGGTGCACTCGCTTTCCTTATGGCAGCAGTGGTTTGTTTTCAGCCGAGGCTCTGTGTTTGCCTTTATCCATATCTTTGTATAAGTTGATCCCCCATGAGCATATGCAAGGTCCTGTCCTGGAATATCATACTGTGTAGCTGCTTGCCAGCCAACTGGACCCTTGCTAGCCATTGTATGTGAGACCAGCCCATCCCGACTTTCAGACCCCTTGCCTGCGTCTGTTGACTGTGGCTCATGCTGGTTCCTGCATGCTGTCCTGTGCCGCAGAGTCCCATCTCTTGGCGGCCGAGTGGGCTGCTACCAACCCAGTAGCATTTTATGGCCTTACAGAGCTGGCTTGCCGGCGGACACCCTGCGCCGTTGGCTTACCCCTAGCTGCTCTATGGTTCAAAGCACCGGATATTCGTGCGCTTACCAGGCGGGAGTCACAGCAGCAGCAGGAGCACACACAGCAACAGCGATCACAACAGCAGCAGCAGCAGCAGGAGGCGTTGCTCAAAACTTGGCCAGAGTACAAGGCCTACATCTTCGCAGTTGCCAGCTGGTGCAAGGCCCATGTGAAGCTCTACCCAGACACTTGTCAGGCAGCTTTAAGGGGAAACAAGGAGGAGGACTTCAATCTTTCAGAAGCACTGGCACTTCTGCTTAGGCAGAGCAACGAAGCTGATGGTGCAGGCTGCCTTGGCCTTGGGCAGGCGCCAGGCACCTCTACTCCTACTTTGCAGGCGGTGCGCTTAGTGCTGCTGCTGTGGCTGACACGAGCCACGCTAGGGCTTATAAAGTGCAACTTGCGCACAGCTGCAGCGCAGCGCAGCAGCAGCAGCAAAGAGGGGGGCAGCAGCAGCAGCAGAGAGGGGGGCAGCAGCAGCAGTGCCGGCGGTGGCACCTATGGCGGAGCATGTAGGCCGGCAGACACCAGCAGCAGCAGCAGGCGCATCAGTACAGCAACCATGCTCTTCTCCACTGGAGTTGCGGTGGAGAAGCACATGGTTGCTTTCACTCTTCCTGTGCTTCATGCCCTGCTGAAGTGGCAGAAGACAACTTCTGAGATAACAGCAAGGAGCTCCATGGCCAGTAGTTCGGCTGCTGCTGCAGCTGTGGCTGATGTGTCTTGCCTCACTACTCGTAAGCGTCTGTCAAGGCTTCCTCTGCAAGGGCTACCAGAGGCAGTAACAACCCAGCTGGACAAGTGCAGCAACCTTTGGCGTTGAATTCTGCCCCGCTCGGCCACTGGAACTGCTGACGACCTCCCGGAGCGGCCACCGCTGAGCGTGTTGAACGACATTGAACGAGATGACATTGAGCGATTACGGGACTTGGGGCGGGAGATGGTGGCGCTGTTTGAGCTGCTGCTGGAGGAGGTACCTTTGTAGCAAGCATAGGTTAACAACGCTCAAAGCGCGTGCCTACATTGGCACGGCTTCACCACAAGCACACATCATCCCAGACTACCTCAAGCATCAAGGGCTCTCGCTTGTAGCTTGTTTGGGTGCATGCACTGGGCCCTCCCCCTCCCAAAAGAGACAGAGGCCGAGATGCCATGCAATAGGATCTCAACACCAACAAAGGCAAGGCTGTAGCACACGCTACATGTCAAACAATTCACGTCACTACAGCCTGGGCCCAGCACAACAGGACAAAAAGAACCTGCAGGAGGGACCAGTGCACATGCTAAACCCTAGAATCACACCACTATGGAGCATGGGGGGGATAAAGACCAACCAAGGCTGCATGGAAGAACTGCATAAGCAGGGGGACATGGAACAAAGGAGTATGAGCTGGACTCCTGGATGCACAAAGCAGAGCCAAAAGATGTCTAAGATACTAAACACTGGCACTGCTAGCAGAAAGCACCATAGTACTAGTCCACAATCACAGGTATGTAGGGAAGCTGCTCAGGAGAAACACAAAACCCATAGGAAAAAAAATAAACCACTGACAGCTATGACTAGAGGCCAGCAAGACACAGCGTCTGCACAATGAACACACACTGCCACAGGCACTATGAAGCTATAGAATATGTCAGCAAGTGGCAACATGTACGTCTGTCTGAACACGCCAAATGCACTCCACCAAACGGAGGGATATGGGGTCGTAGTATCACTTCATCGTTGCAACATCGCAGCAGCAGCTATCTACGTACTAGCATCAAGCCAAAGCACCTTCACCAACGTGGCAAGGCTAGCGTAGGGCTATTATGCCACAATGCAGGGGCACACAAGCACAGCGGAAGGCAAGAGACAGGCGGTAGAAGCTAACTGCCGGCTCCGCAACCACCTAGTGACCCTGCTCACCCACGACGCAGCCTAGGCACAACAGGCTCACTACACCTTCACCACTAGGGTGCAACTTCCCTGGGTGCAGTAACTTGTCTGGCTTCACTGAGGCCGATGAGGCGGGTAGTGTGTGCACCCGCTGCCAAGAGGCTAGGTACTGCAGTAGGCAATGCCAGGTGGATCACTGGGAGCAGCACAAGAAGGCATGCAGGAGGCTCAGGAAGCAGGCAGAGGCAGCAGCTGCAGGGGGGAGGACGGTGGAGGTGGAGGGGGCAGACAGGACCGGTGGTGGTGGTGGTGTGGGCAAGGTAACCAAGGCCAGTAGGAAGGGGTTTGCAAAGGGTTGAGTGGCACTGGATGAGCGCCGTATCCAAGGTTGCAGAGCCGTTACTTTAGATATTGAGCGTATGGACATAGGGGCTGTATTGGGAAAACCTGAGGTACTGAATGGGTGGAATGCTGACGGTTCGCAGAGATGTGCCATTTGATCAAGTCTCTTATGAAACCTATGATGCATGGATTCATGTCAGAGTGAACATCATAGTGTGTACCATATGTGCTCATGTGAAACATCAAACCAGAGCACTTGGCTGATGATCCAATGAGACTGTGTGATATTGAAATATATTGAGATATTGAGTAACAGTATACATGCCCTTTGTACGGTGGGGAGCTCACCATCAACACGTTTTTACATGCCCCAATAACGACAACTGGGGCAACAGAAATAAAGAGTCATGGGCAACAGGACATCGAGAGGGAAGATTGGCAGCATGGCAGCAGCAGGCAACCCATATAAGAATAACAACACATGCGATTACAGCAGCTAGGAGTTGCTTCAAACTGTCCTTCCCGAGTTTCCGGTTCATTCCGGAAAGTTCAGGCGTTCTGTTAAACTTTGTTCAGTTGGCCGTTGACTGATCCTCACCCGTCTCTAGTGACCTAGGATAGGTCTAGTGACGACAGCCGTGCGTTTGTCTCCTGGTGTCTGTATGAAATTGCCAATGGGCCGGGAAGACCGCGTGTGGTTACTGGCGCTGCCTTGCTCAGCCTGATGCTTAGTGTGACAAACATTGCTGGGCTTCCCGCCCTACGGTCTGTGCTTTAGTAGCATAGCGCGTGCTTCTTCGATGCTTTTTTCGTCATCTCCATGTTAGCTGCTGCACCAGAACAGTTTTGCATGGCTCTTATCTGGCGTACAGCAGAAGCACCCCAGTGATCACACCATGGCATCACTACAAGCCCTCTTGGGAAACGCGCCCTTTAGAAGTAGTAGGGATCACCAAGCTCGAGCGTGAAAGGCTGCAGGTAACTTGCAATACCCTCCAGCTATGGATCACCGCGTCTCGAACGTTTTGGAGGCAATTCTTCGTACCCTTTGGCCTCTGCAGGCTACTACTTCTGCCTGGGTCACCATGCCTAAGCAGAAGTATTCCTACGACTGGGCCAGGCTCTCTGCCCTATTGAAGTCCGCAGAAACCCGGGCCCTTATGTCCAACCCTCCTTCTCTGCCAGTTCTGAAGGGCAGCCCTCTGCATCAACTGTTAGCCAAGGTCAGAACCATCCTACCCTGTAAAGAAGATGTGTCTGCTGTGATCGACTATGCAGCTGCTAAGCAAGCCCTGGACTGCGAGGCCCTCTTGCACCTTGGCAGGCTGGTGCACTGGTTGCAGCAAACTCCCTGCATGGAGCTTCACAGCCTGCCTACACAACATTCTGACCTCCTGAAGATGGACTGGTTCTACTTGCTTGCTTTCCTGGAGGATCTGACAAGAAACATCATGGTTGGTGCTGCTTCTCCTGTGAAGATTGACAGGGTCGTCATGTGTGCTTGTCAAGAGCAGCTGCTATCTACAAGTAGGTTTGCAAGACTTGCAAGACCTGAACCAGAACATTGGACATCCAGCTACCCTTATATAAAAGCATCCTGGCAAAGCTGTATTGAAGCTGTATTGAAGCCTTGCTGCCTATTACTGCGGGGCAGAAAACTGTAATCCTGTATCTGGCAGCGTATTTCATTATTTGATGCTACCTGTTGTGGAATTGTGCATCCCTGCTTTTGAGCTACTTGAACTCGTGATGTGGAAAAGAGGCCCAGGAAATGCCATGCTTGACAAGTTCAGTTCAGTCATTGTTTCAGCAGACTGACTGGACAGTCAGCAAACTGATTGGTAGTCAGCAAATAGTCCAGGGTTGAGCTCCTCTTTTGCTCACTAGCGCAGCATGGACATGAGGCTAAGCAGGAGCAAACATGTATGTCATCATTGCATGATTGTAGAGTGCCAAGAACAGCTGCTGAACAGAATTCTGTTGGCTTTAACCATGGCGACTGCGCTCCAAATTGGGCTCGTAGCAGCCTGTGAACTCACACAACAATTTCCTCCTTGCAGGGTTTCTAAGCAGCACCACTGAGATCCTGCAATGGCTCCTGGAGAAGCAACCCATTGGGTTCCTACCAGCCTCAGGCATGCTATGGCACGTGTTAGCCGCTTTGATGCCCATGCATGAAGCATCGCTAGCACCAGATGCAGCAGCCACCGTCCCTACTCCCCATGCTGCAGGCCTGCCTTTGATCCTGTGTGGACTTGCGCCGTTGAACCAGCAGTTTCTGGCTGTGCTGACCACAGACAGGCCCCCCGCTCACTGGCCGGCTGTTTATAAGAGGAACATCCCCGGATACATAACAGCATTGCTGCTCTGGCAAGAGGTTGCCTTCAGGATTGCTGAGACACTGATAGATGGGCAGCGGGAGGCAGCACAAGCAGCAGCAGGCATTGTTGGTGGTTATGGACAGGGAGCAGCAGCAGGAGGAGACGGAGGTAGGGTTGGGGCGAGAGACATGGAGCAGCTGCAGCAGCATGGCCAAGGGCTTCCAGCTGTGTCAAGCGAAGGCATCATATCTAGAGCGGTGACGCAGTTGGCTGCTAGTCCTGCACTGTGGGCTTCAGCATGGGCTCAGCTGGGTGCCTTCTGCCAGGGGATGTACACATGGCAAGGCGGCAAGCTAGCAGAGGCCCAGCCAAGCAGCAGCAGCACCGATGGGAACAGCAGCTGCAGCAGCAGCAGTAAGAGCAGCAGAAGCAGCACTATAGCTGGCAGTTCTGGCCTTGCCGGTATGTTTGCGTCGCTCCAGCTCTCCCCTGATCATGAGCAAGTGACAGCTCTGTTCCATCCTAGAGAGATCTCAGCGCGCATTGAGGCTCTGAACCTCCCTGCAAAGGGCAGACCCTTCTCAGAAACTGCTCTTGCAAGCAATGTACGGCGTGGCTTCGTAGCTCCCGCTGCTTTTCTCTGCAGTGTGGTAGCTTTCCATGGCCAGTCATTTCTGTGCGGGGGGCCAAGTTTCCAGCAGGGAGCAAGTGGGGACATGGGCCCCGGCAGCTGTGGTAGGGAGTACAGCGGCAGGGGTGGCAACAGCGGGGGCGGGGGTAACAGTAGCGGGGCTGGACGCAACAGTGCTAGCGGCCCAGGAGGTGGCAGCAGTGACGGAAAAACGGGAGCTGGAGAAAGCATCAGCATGGAATTCTCCGGGAACAGCTGTGGGAGAACCAGCAGCTGCAGTAGTGGTCATAGTTGGAGCAGTAGCATAGGAGGTGTGGCCCCGGCTGCTGCCCCGCAGGTGTTGTTGGAGGCAGCAGCGCTGGTGGGGGTTGCTGACATGCGCCAAGAGTCCACCGCTGCAGTGCTGCTTCTGTGTTCAATGGCCAATTGGTGCAGCATTGGGTCTAGGAAGTGCTTGCTGTCAACCAGGGGGGGTTTGGTGCTGGATGTGCTTACAGCTGCTGCCAGATTTCATCCTGAATCTTTCAGTGACACTGCAAATCTCATGTACATCTTCGTAGCTGGTGCTGCGGAAGGTGGGTGGGGTTGGGGTGGAACCAGCAATCTGCGTAAGCCTCCCAGCAATGTTTGTGCTTCCAGCGCTTTGCATGGGCGGCTCTTCCTTACTGTCAGCTGCCTTGCAATTCAGCAGTGTCCTAGGGACAGCATACGTTTTCTTATCTCTTATTCACCATTCTAACAGTGACCGCACTTGATTGGGTTGCATATTTGCTCTTCTATCTCATGGCTTGTATTAAGATGTCAGTGCATGACGCGGCTTCTTTTCTTTGGCTGCAGCTGCTTGTCTTCTCAGCTGCAGTTGCTTGTCTTCATGCCTTACAAGACTGTCTTTGCCTCCATCTATACCATAATACAAGCTGCCGGCCAAACCTCATCCATGCGGTATGCTGACTGTAGACTGTACTGGTGTCTGTATGCTATGCTGCAGAGTCCCAGGTGTTGGTAGCTGAGTGGGCTGCTACCAGCCCAGTAGCATTTTATGGCCTTACAGAAATGGTGTGCCGCACACTCCGTGGCATACCTCTAGCAGCTTTGTGGTTCAAAGCACCAGATGCTTGGGCAGTGACCAGGCAGCAATCACAGCAGGAGGAGCAGCAGGAGCAGCAGCAGCAATCACAGCAACAGCAGCAAGCCCAGCAACAGCGGCCACAGCGGCGGCAACAAGCTTAAGCACAGCAGCAGCAGGCGTTGCTCAACACTTGGCCAGAGTACAAGGCCTATATCTCGGCAGTTGCCAGCTGGTGCAAGGCCTATGTGAAGCTCTTCCCAGATGCCTGTCAAGCAGTCTTGCACGGAAAGTATAAGCAGTATCTTGCTCTTTCAGAAGCGCTGGCACTTATGCTGCAGGGCAATGGAGTTGATGATGCAGGCTGCCTTGGTCTTGGGCAGGCCCCAGGCAGCTCTAGTCCTACCTTACAGGCGGTGCGCTTAGTGCTGCTGCTGTGGCTGACACGGGCCACGCTAGGGGTCATAAAGTGCTGCTTGCGCAACGCCACAGCAGAGCACAGCAGTAGCAGGGGCGGGGGCAGCAGCAGCGCCAGCGGGGGCGGAGCAGATGAGCCGGCAGAAACCAGCAGCAGCAGCACTACACGCATTGCTGGAGTTGATATGGTGCAGAAGGGCATGGTCACTTTGACTGCTCCCTTGCTTCAAGCCCTGGTGAAGTGGCAGAAGACTACTTTTCAGCTAACAACAAGGGGTTCTAACGCCACTAGTCTGCCTGCTGCTGCTGGCGCTGGGGCTGGAACTGATGTGTCTTGCCTCACTACTGGTAAGCGCCTGTCAAGGCTTCCTCTGCAAGGGCTACCAGAGGCAGTAACAGCGCAGCTGGACAAGTGCAGCACCATTTGGCGTCAGGTTCTGCCCCGCTCGGCTAGCGGAGATGTTGACAACCTCTTGGAGCTGCCACCGCTGCCTGTGCTCGAGGACATTATAGCCAATGGCATAGAGGGATTAGAGGAGTTGGGGCGGGAGATGGTGGTGCTGTTTGAAGTGCTGCTGGAGGAGGTACCTTCACCACTAGGGTGCAACTTCCCTGGGTGCAGTAACTTGTCTGGCTTCACTGAGGCTGACGAGGCGGGTAGTGTGTGCACCCGCTGCCATGAGGCTAGGTACTGCAGCAGGCAATGCCAGGTGGATCACTGGGAGCAGCACAAGAGGGCATGTAGGAGGCTCAGGAAGCAGGCAGAGGCAGCAGCAGCTGCAGGGGGGAGGACGGTGGAGGTGGAGGGGGCAGGCAGGACTGGTGGTGGTGGTGGTGTGGGCAAGGTTACCAAGGCCAGTAGGAAGGGGGTTGCAAAAGGTTGAGTGGAACAGCAGTATGCAAGGGCACCGCAGCTGAGCAGTGCATGCTTGCCGGAAATTACTTGAGAATGAGAAGGGCGCTTATTACACACCAAGACGTACCTGACTTTGGTCCATCCGTTAAATCCGGGGAAGGACTTTTTACAGGATTAGGGCTGTATGCAAGGTGGCAGAGGTGGCCTGGACATTTCCTGGTGGTGATGGATTGTGGCATAGCATGCAATGCCACGATCCATGCTGCTGCAACTCGTGCATGAGTTGCAGCAGCATCAGCACTATGTGCAATGTGGGTGCTCCATATACTTGAATGTGACTATGGTCAGACTTATGTTTCTGAAGCACAGCAGAGGCTGCATTTTGCTAGCAAGTAACAGGGTTTGCACTCATGTATGCTTGGGGCCACCGTTAGTTGTCGTCACTGGCTCCTGCACAACAATGCACTTATGGTGTTGCCAAGTGTTAGATGTCGTGGTGTTTCTCTTTGCAGATGGCTGAGCTTTGGTACTTTGGACCTAAAGTGCTCCTTTAGTGATATGTGGACTGCCACCTTCATGGTCATGGGGATTGATGCCAAAGCACTATGTTCCCTGTAAGCTGCAGCAAGCTGTATTCTAGCAGTGTGCAGGTGCGGGCCGCTTCTCTGGCCCACCCAGCAGTGTATAGATTACTGTGCTGATGGAGATTGGTGGTGCGTATGGGATTATTGGCAATGGCAGCTACACTGGCTCCATCGTTAGAAGAGCGGGGTATGTATATACAACTATTACAGAGGGGGAAGATCTTAGAGGACTGTGAGTATGTACCCTACCTGTTCCACCCACATTAAGGTGTTGAAGAGGTCTATGCTTTTCTTTGCTTTCAAGTGGCTCCAGGGGTGTACATTTACCGTGTGTGTATGGCTCATGCAAATGAACTAGATAGGCTAGCTGCAAACCGGGCCACTTGGGGCTAACTGCTGTACTGGTGTTCAACCACCACATGGCGTTGTCTATATTACTGAACCGTGTCTCTTGGTACTCCTTGAGTATTAACTTGCTGTGCCAACTGGCCGGTGGTCAGGTTTTACTCTGACAGTGTGGTTCATTCACTGTCCTAAGTGCCAACAAAGCCTGATAGCATTCAAAGCCTATCATATGCAATGAGTTGTCACAGTGTGCGTGTCATATCGGCTTGCAAATGGTCGACTGTGTGATGAATGGTGAGAGGCTTATAGTAATCATTTTCGATTGGCATGTTGGGAACCCGCGCAATGCGCTTCAGCTTTCCCCGTCAGCAGCAGCCTATTCAGTTTTTTCAGCACGCCTGCCAGCCATTTCAGCTCATCAATCAGCTCAAAGGACACGATCTAGGTGTAATAATGACAGATGGACTAGGGTTTTAGTATTAGGGTTTAACGTTTGAATTATGGGTTTTAGGGTTTAAGGATGTGTCTGGACATGTCTAGATGTGTCTGGAAGTGTGTGGAAAGTAGTGAACTATTCTGGAAGTTTCTGGAAGGAAACATGTAGAAGGTTCCAGATAGATGTATTGCTTAATAATGGATGGAACTGTGGAGAAGGTTCTATTCTAGATGGTTCTAGAAGATATGGGCTGTGTTACCAGCCATATATAAAGGAGAGAGTTGAGACATTGGACAACTAACTCAGTCAACTCAGTCAAGCTGTCTTGAGTATTTGTTGTATACCTTTGGCTGTGTATCTATCTACCGTGTTCCTTCCATAAGTACTCTGTGTGTACCTAGGTGGTGGGAGCCACCTCCAGCCCCTACTAGGGTGGTGCTTGATCCTGCTGCCTCCCCGCCACCCATGTGTGATGGAAGTGGAGCAGGTTTTGGGTTTTAGTGGTGGTGTTTGTTTTTCCTTGGTGTGCACGCCGTTGCATCTAGCCTCAACTTGTGTGTGGCAAATCCACCATCGGTTGTGTGGCTTCGTGATTGTGATCAGGAGCCTTGTGTTTGTGGCCTAGGTTTGTTTGGCCATTGGCATTGCTGGTCTTGCGTTTTGATTGATTGATTGTGTACCCAGACACTACTTGTAAGTTTCCTGTCTCAATAAAGCCTCTCGCCTGACCATTCCGGTACTTCGGCAGTACATCGGTAAAGGCCTACGTCTACCGTCGTCCGCCAGCCGGTCTAGCTAGGGGAGAGCTTTGCACGTGGTTTCGTAGCTTAACGACCCTTCCTGTAGGTTTTGGACCGCGACGTTTTGCGTTTAAGGATAGCGCTACTAGAAGCATCCATCCATCGGTGCAAGTTGAACTTCGAGCCGACGTCAGTTCTCTTCAACGTCAATCTTCTACATGGAAGCACAAGTTCAACAGCTTAATACTCAGCTTGCGGCTTTGGCTGAAGCGCATCAGCAAGCTATCCAGCAACTACAGGCTGCACAGCAGCAGATAGCCGCTCTGCAGCAGGCGCAAGTTAACACTCAACCTAATGCTCCAAAGATCAAGCCACCTAAGCCTCCAGTCTTCACGGGGAGCGCACAACCTTCTGCGGTCAACTGGTGCTATCTTATGGAGACCTACCTACAGTCATGCGACGTCAACCTCAACGCACCAATAGCCATCCTTCATGCGGCCGGTTTCCTGCGAGATTCAGCACTTACCTGGTACCGCAACCATCTTGCAGCCGTTCAGCGTGGAGTGGACCGGCCCTGGAATACTTGGGAGGACTTCAAAGCTGCTCTCATCACGCACTTCACACCACTCTTCCCAGAGCGCACAGCACGTGAGAAGCTTGATCATCTACAACAAGGTGGCAAATCAGCTCGTACCTATGCTGAGCAGTTCAACCTCTGCATGCTGGAGCTACCCGACATGCACGAGAAAGACCGTGTTCATCGTTTTCTAGAAGGCCTGCGACCGGAAGTTCGTATCCATGTGGAGCTGAAAAACCCAACCACCCTTTCAGATGCCGTTGAGTGGGCTATCCAAGCAGACTCACTTGTCTGGCAGATCAAGAGGCGACGCTCTTCACCTACTCCTGGAGCTTTCCATCACCCTTTTCAACAGCAACGACAAGAGCCCCACACTGGACCTACTCCAATGGAACTTGGTGCTGCTGACAACAAGAGGACTAACAACAACAACTGCAATCAAAGAAGGCAGAACTTCAACAATGTGAGGAGGCAACCATCCAAGAAAGATGTGGAGTGCTTCTACTGTCATCGCTTGGGTCATTACCAGCGCTTCTGTCCCAAGCGTGCTACCGATCTGAAAATGATGAGTGATGCTGCCTCTCCTCAGCAGTCAAACTGAGGAAGGCGCGTGGTGCAGTGAGTCCTACGCGCGCCGATGTGGCTGGACCCCGTCCTGCTATGGACTCACGAAGAGGTTGCTCAGCCGGGGTTAAGGAGCAACCTGCTGGGAATTCCAAGTCAACGGTTACCGGGCGCCAAGATGCTGCAGCATACCAACACAAGAAACCCCGCCGGCAATCACCAAGGTTGAGGGACCGTACTGACTGGAGATTCCACCCTAAGGAGCACGCCGAGTATGCAGCGATTTATGGGCCATTTACGGTGGACGCCTGTGCAGATCCAGCTGGAGAGAATGCAGTGGCCAAGAAGTTCTACCACAGTCAGAATTCCTTCCTTAAGGCCAATGTCGAGGGAGAGAATGTATGGCTGAATGTGCCTTTTGCCGTGCCGGGAAGTTCCTTAGGCATTATCTGGAGTGCAAGGAGAGAGCCCCTGCTCAGACCAGTGCTGTCATCGTCCTGCCAAAATGGGAAAACAAGCCGTGGTGGCAGATGACACAAGGACTACGCCTTTTGAAGACCTATCCAACAGGGACCAAGCTCTTCACTGTGCCATCCAAGACACCTGGTGGACCTTGTATCGACATGGGACCTACCAAGTGGCCTGTGTGTGTATTTTGGGATCCTCCTACTCTTCAAGGTTTTGTGAAGCCGTTACCGTACAATGCTACAACAGAAGAAGCAACATCAGAGGAGCCGTCAAAGGAAGAGGAGACACCTGAGCTATGTGGCCTTCGTCCTACCAGTGAGAAGCTTATTCGGCTTAAGGGCAAAGTGAGAGGTCACAGCGTCACTATTCTCGTCGACTCAGGTGCAGGCAGGAACTACATTGACCCTGATGTAGTTGCACTACTAAATCTGCCAACAGTCACCCTGCCTGGCAACATTGTGCAATTGGCTGGTCCAGTCACCCAAGATGCTTCCAAGCTCATCCCAGACCTCAAGTTCAGGATTGGCCAATACAAGGAGCATATGCCCTTCACCGTCACCAAGCTGGCGCAAGACCAACTCATCCTTGGCAAGCCGTGGCTTACATACGTAAACCCTCCTATTGATTGGGTCACCAACACCATCACCGTCACCAAGGGTAATGTCACCTACACCCTCACCCCGCCTGCTGATGATGAGTCACCTACCGTCAACATGCTCAGTGCCATGCAGATGAAGCGTATCATCCGCAAAGGGCAGATGGCATACCTTGCAGTCATCAGAGAGGTACCCGAAGGCGACAACCGACTGGAGATTTCGGCGCCATCAAACGAGGAGTGGCAGTCAGCTATCCAAGGCATCCTTGACAAGCACAAGACCATCTTTGAGAAGCTGCCTAAATGCCTGCCACCCAAGAGATCAGTGGACCATCATATTGAGCTGGAGCCTGGTTCCAAGCCACCTTACCTTCCCATCTACCATATGAGTCCCCTGGAATTGGAGGAGCTGAAGCGCCAACTTACAGATTTTCTTGAAATGGGCTTCATTCGTCCTTCTCAGAGCCCTTATGGCGCACCAGTGCTGTTTGTACCCAAGAAGAATGGCAAGCTACGCTTCTGTGTGGACTTCAGGGCGCTCAACAAGCTAACCATCAAGAACAGATACCCTCTACCCCGCATCGATGAGCTTTTGGACCGTCTCCAAGGCACCAAGTACTTCAGCAAGCTGGACTTACAGTCGGGCTACCACCAGATCAGGATTGCTGAAGATGATGGGAGCATCCAACGTACCGCTTTCCGTACAAGATATGGACACTACGAGTGGTTAGTACTACCTTTCGGCCTTACTAATGCTCCTGCAACTTTCCAGCAGCTGATGAATGACATCCTGAGGCCCTACCTGGACCAATTTGTGATTGTCTACCTGGATGACATCTGCATCTACTCCAAGACCAAGGAGGAGCATCTGGAGCATCTGGACAAAGTGCTCACCATCCTGGAGCAGCACAGACTCTTTGTCGGACTGGACAAATGCTCATTTGGTGTACAGGAGATGGAGTTCTTGGGGCATGTAGTGGGCACAGATGGAGTCAAGGTTGACCCCAAGAAGGTTCAAGCTGTGAAGGATTGGCCTACGCCAAAGGACGTCAAGGAGGTGCGCAGTTTCCTTGGCCTGACTGGCTACTTCCGTCGCTTTATTAGGCATTACGCTCACAAGGCTCTACCGCTCACCAATCTCACCAAGAAGGAGACCCGCTGGCATTGGGGCACCGCCGAGCAAGAGGCTTTTGATCAGCTGAAGGAGGCACTTACCTCAGCACCTGTGTTGGTTTTGCCAGACCCAACACTGCCGTATGAAGTCTTCACCGATGCCTCAGCCTTCGCACTGGGAGCTACGCTGCTTCAAAATCAAGGTAGTGGGCTACAACCAGTAGCTTACCTCTCACGCAAGCTTACTCACACGGAGCGCAATTACCCTACTGGTGACCGGGAGATGCTAGGTATTTTCTGGGCTCTAACGGAGTGGCGCTGCTACCTGGAGGGAACAACTCTTAAGGTGAACTCTGACCATCTCAACCACACCTGGTTCCAATCCAAGAAGAACCTCACGCGGCGGCAGACCAAGTGGAGCCAATGGCTGGAGTCTTACTACAGTGGAGTAGACATCAACTACAAAGAGGGCAAGGACAACGTTGCAGACCCATTGTCCCGACGTCCAGACCTTTGCACCATCACTACAGCATCTACAGATGATCTAATCAACCGGATCAGTGATGGGTATGAGCAAGATGAATACTTCAACAACCCATTTCCGTGGCTTACAAACATCAACGGCCTCTGGTACTTTGGCGACCGGATTGCAGTACCCAAAGATTTGGAGCTACGCAAGAGCATCATTCATGAATGCCATGACTCGCCTAGCAGTGGACATATGGGCATCACCAAGACCTTGCAGCGTGTGGCACAGAAATTCTGGTGGCCACATATGTCTAGGACTATCTACGCCTATGTCAGGGCATGTCCGTCTTGCCAACGCAACAAGCCATCTACTCTACCTCCTGGAGGACTGCTACAGCCGTTACCTACACCGGAGACCAAGTGGGAGCAGATCACAATGGATCTCATTACTGATCTACCAGCTACCAAGCACGGCCATGATGCCATTGTCACCTTTGTGGACCGGCTGAGCAAGCAGGTGCACTTTGCAGCAACTACGAAGAAGGTGAATGCACCAGAGCTAGCCAAGATCTTCCGCCATACTGTCTACAAGTACCATGGAATGCCCAAGGCCATCATCTCAGACCGAGACGAACGCTTCCTAAGCCACTTCTGGCAGGCGCTCTTTGCAGTCGTCGGCACAGAGCTAAAATACTCTACGGCCTATCATCCACAGACTGACGGCCAGAGCGAGCGTGCTAACCGGACTTTGGAGGAGTACCTACGGCACTTCGTCAGCCCACGACAAGATGACTGGGACGACCATTTGGACCTGGCTGAATTCGCCATCAACAATTCCATCAACCCCAGCACCGGCTACACTCCATTCTTCATGACCTACGGCCACAATCCCAGAACGGCATTGGATCTGGCGACTGATGAGGCGATGACTCCCTAAGCACAAGACTTCGTCCAGGAGATGGCAGACACCTTGCGGCATGCTAGGGCCAAGCTACATGAGGCACATGTCAGGCAAGCTCAACAAGCCAACCAACACCGGAGGGAGCTGACATTCCAGATTGGCGATCAAGTTCGTCTATCTACTGCCAACCTGCAACTACCATCCACCATGAGCAAAAAGCTTGCAGCTAAATACCTTGGACCATTCACCGTGGAGAAAGTCATCAGTCCTGTTGCCTACAAGCTGAAGCTTCCCAAGTCCCTCAAGATTCACCCTGTCTTCCATGTCAACCTCCTGCAACCCTGGCACAAGGACCCTGAGTTCCCAACGCATGTGGATGCTACAGTCTATCACCCACCTCCAGTTGTGCCAGATGATGAGCAGTACCTGGTTGAGGCTCTGCTAGATAAGAGAGTCAGCCGTGGCAGAACCGAGTACCTTGTCCGCTGGAAAGGCTATGGTCCAGAGGATGACATGTGGCGGCCGGCTAGTGCTATTGAGCAGAGTTTGATTCATGCCTATGAGGCTAGTCATCATGGCGCATTGCCTGCCCAGCAAAAGAGCTCACGCAGAGCGCATCGACGCCGCAGTTAAGTTTGGCTTGCTTTAGAGCATCGGGGGCGATGCTCCCAGAAAGAGGGGGGGCAGGATGTAATGATGACAGATGGACTAGGGTTTTAATATTAGGGTTTAACGTTTGAATTATGGGTTTTAGGGTTTAAGGATGTGTCTGGACATGTCTAGATGTGTCTGGAAGTGTGTGGAAAGTAGTGGACTATTCTGGAAGTTTCTGGAAGGAAACATGTAGAAGGTTCCAGATAGATGTATTGCTTAATAATGGATGGAACTGTGGAGAAGGTTCTATTCTAGATGGTTCTAGAAGATATGGGCTGTGTTACCAGCCATATATAAAGGAGAGAGTTGAGACATTGGACAACTAACTCAGTCAACGCAGTCAAGCTGTCTTGAGTATTTGTTGTATACCTTTGGCTGTGTATCTATCTACCGTGTTCCTTCCATAAGTACTCTGTGTGTACCCAGACACTACTTGTAAGTTTCCTGTCTCAATAAAGCCTCTCGCCTGACCATTCCGGTACTTCGGCAGTACATCGGTAAAGGCCTACGTCTACCGTCGTCCGCCAGCCGGTCTAGCTAGGGGAGAGCTTTGCACTAGGTTTGGGGTGGTGGTCGCAACCTGCTTTGTTCGCTGCACCCTGCTTTATTTGTTCCACTCACTGCATGACAGACCCTGCTTTTCTTGTCGCATCACTCTCCCCTGCTTTGATTACCTGTACCCAATCTCCGAACCATGAGCGTGGGGCAAAGAACTTTAGTCGATTCATATCCCAAGTGCGGACTTAATGAGTCTGCACCAAGTGGCCATGTCATTAAACAACCCCTCGAGGTCTGGTACATACTAACGAAGCTGCGAAACCATAGAACGGGGAGGATGCCTCGCTTGCAGGTTCGGGTCATGGCCCAATTGAGTGACTGTGTGTTGACGCGATGGTGTCGTAACTTTGAAGGCACATGCAAAAAACAGGTGTCGTAACTTTGCCAGAACGTGAAATTACTGCCTCTAGGTCCGGTGCTAGGCGCTGATGCATCAAAGGCGCCTTCTGGTTCTTCACCCTCCGACGGGCTGCCCAAACTAAAGTAAGCGGTGTTGCTGGTGTTTGCCACTTTTCACCATGGCTCATGTGGCCCTCGTGCTTGCTGTTTTAGCAGTATCTCTCTCTAATGCCCATGCTAGGGAGCTTTTGGTGAGCCAGGGACCATGCGACCTGGACGTTAAGCCTGCCACGCCAGGAGCTGTAAGGGTACGTTGGTGTGACATGCTTGATACTCTCAGGGTGCAGATTGCAACCTTAGCACCGTCTCTCGGTGCCTTCAGGTGGTAAGCAACCAGTACGATTACGGCAGCAACAATTCCAGTAAGTGCGAGTACATGTCAGCAGGTGCGGCATTATGGCATTGGGTGTCGATTGTTCTAACCGCACATATGTGGCACCTGCAGTTGTGAAGATCGCCGTGGATAACCCCACCACCAGCAGGTTTGTGATCTCCATTTCCCAAAAGCTTCCGTTCTCGCCTGCTTTGAAGCAGCTACGTTGTTCCAGTTCCGCTGACTCTTGCCAACCTGTGTGCAACTGATGGCTGGACATGGGCTCTGTCCCCGCGTTGAACCACCATAGCACTGGATGTATCGACGTCTGGTCGTAAGTGGGGCTGTTGTGGGTTGTAGGGCCGATGCATGTCAAGGTGCGAGTGACTATCCACTTGCTGGCACTAGTGCTCCAATCAACCATGAACCGCTGCTAGTACTAGTATTGTAACTAGTGCCAAAGCTGGAGAAGTGAAACATCTCGGCCACATCATCACTCCACAAGCATCCAGCGGCTCAGTAGTCACAGGGCCACCCATGCAGGTCAGGTACAGGCCAGGTACAGGCCAGGTAGAGTACAGGTACAATACAGGTCCTTCTGAAAGCAGGCATGCCAGGCCACATACACATTTCTGTGCTGTATATGTATGATGGCCACCACCCGGTACCTTGCATTACAACTCAACATCTCCTATCTGCTTTCTCCAACCCTGAACTAAGTATGTGTGCCAACAAGGTACTAACCAACCCCATATTGCATAATCCTTACAAAGTATAAATCCTCAAGGGGGTGTTATGCTGCTCTTAAGGATCAATCTTCTTCTGTGTGCAGGCTGGGTGTCCGGAACAGCCAATACACCAATGTCGGCGCCACCTACAGCGTGGGTTCCAACCCCAGGCAAAACCCTTATGTTGCCACCCTCTACCTCACACCTGGGGAGCTACACACAATTACGTAAGCTTCATCTGGGCAGGGGAAATGCTTTATTGCAGCATTGACCATGACGTAGCATTGACCATTGGCCATCATTGACCATTGCAGCATTGACAATTGCCCGACATTGACCATTGACCATTTGCAGCACCGTAACGTCTTGGCATGGGCACTTTTACAGTCAGGAACATGTCACAAAATAGTATGAGATCACCAATTGTGGCAACTACCAGGCTCTGTGTGACAATCAGTATTTCAGTTTGTATACGCTATTCTGCTGTTATGTATGCAGCGGTGTTCTGTTCAAGACCAAGAAAGGTCAAGTATCCGACCGTGCCTTCCAGGAACCATTGTATGTGATGGGAGTGCCATTTTGTAATCCCAATGCCATGTTTCGGCACTTGTGCACTGGCTCGGCCAAGCGGTTGGTCGAGCGTGCATGCGATGGCTGCGATAAATTTTCTGTCTTCGTGCTGTCTGATACCCAATCCACTCCTGAGAATGATCCTGTAACTGTCCGTGGTGCAGTCGGAAGGCCCTGGTCCTTTTTGCAGTGGTGCTTGGGCTGCTGTGGGTCTTGCTGGATGCAATGTATTTGAGAGAGCAAGGGTCGCTTTCCGAGATAAGCAACAGATATTCGGTGCAGACGGAAGTAGTGGAGGACCTACAACACCCAGCTTATGCCCTGGGCTCCCCATTGCTGAATGCTGTGGCCAATGCCAGCAGTAATGACAGCAATCTTCCCCAATGTGCCTGCACATACCCAAATTCCACATATGAACCGGCTGCATGGCTTATCGTCAGCAGCTTCGGGCAAATCGGAAGCAGACCCGGCCAGCAGTGTCCATCAGTAGTGTTGGCCAGTTTCTTACCACCAGAAATTGATTTCTATCCTTCTCCGCTAGCACGATTGACTAAGCAGGCTGTGAGACATTACTGTATGTTGCTTGTACACCACCCTCGATTTGTGATCGCACCCCGCGCCAGCTCTGTCATGCTGAGCAGACAGCAGTGGAATTCTGCACGTGTCTTAGCAAGTGAAGGTGAGTTTATTTCCATCTCTCTTGGCTGGGGGCAGGGGGCTGGATGAATGAAATAATGTTTACTAAGCACCTGCAGCAGTAGGTTAGTCATCTCTCTGAATGGATCGCACCTTCCTACTGCTTTTTGGGCACTCTGGTGGGAATAATGTTGGTGCCCGCTTGCGATATTACCTGCGTATGGCCTAAGTAAAATGACCTTAACCTAGTTAGAAAGCAAAACGCAGGGGTTCAGATCAGCAGATAAGCAGGTTGAAGGAATCAAACATGGAAGCCTTTGAATAGCTTTCTGGATAGCTTGCTGACATCTCACCTGCTGGTATGCTGCAGACCACTTGATTAGCACGTACACAACCACCATCAGCCACTTTCTCCTGCAAGCAGCAGATGTAGAGATCCCTGATGTACCTGGCCGGCTGCCCATCAGCGCTGTAGAGTACCTGACGGGCACGCTTGCCGACATGCGCACAAGACTTCTCTGTGCAGTTCCTGGCGGTGACGTGCACCAGATCACGCACGACGGCACAGTGCATGAGTGTGACAGCACGAGACCTGGAGTAGGCAACATTACGATCACGTATGAGGGGCTTTGGCTGAATGGAACCACGGGATTTGTGCCAGAACCAACTGAGGCGGGGTACGATTTTTACCGTATTTGGTGCGCCCCCAACATTTGTTTGACAATCAAGAAGAAGAGCCCTTACCTGCGGGTGGTCGAGACTGTAGGCCTGCTAGGGGGTCTCTACAGTATCTGGTTGTATATCCTTGTCAATGTGTGCTGGAATGCATGCTTTAAAACAAGCTTCATGTGCCTGAAGAAAGGCTTAACGCTGGAAGCACCAGCACGTGGCCCTCCTCTTGCATCATGCCCCTATACGGCTTGCAGCAACTCAAGCAGCAATCATGCAATGCCAAAACCCATTGTGAGCTTCTGTGACCAGATGAGCAACCGGTCTGACTGCTAGCGGAAAGCAGGGGCGGAATAGACGTTTGGTTGATATCACAGGGTAGTAGCAGTGCTACATGGTAGGGTCATGTGCGGAGGCACAGCTTCCAAACATACTTTAATATGTATTGCATTAGTTACATTGCTGACAGCGGCCATCGATTTGTTCAGTGTGTGGCACAGCCTAACATCAGATAGTGCGCGTGACATAGCGCATGCATGGTAGTGCATTACCAAGTGGCTTATCATGCCAGAGGCAAATGCGCAGGCAGGCAGGTCATGCTGTGGTGGTTTGAGTGACAAACAAACAAACAAACAAAAACTTAAGGTGTGGCTGCACCAGGGCAGCTAGGTTGAAACGGCCTAGCTGCCTTGGTG
Source organism: Pseudopediastrum boryanum (assembly GCA_963556185.1). Taxonomy (NCBI): domain Eukaryota; kingdom Viridiplantae; phylum Chlorophyta; class Chlorophyceae; order Sphaeropleales; family Hydrodictyaceae; genus Pseudopediastrum; species Pseudopediastrum boryanum. Next base: position 6,006,186 of record OY744507.1, read on the forward strand.
CCAGTGAATGAGTGCGCTCGTAGGTAGAGGCACATAGTGTACATATATATGCAGCTTGTGTACAAGAGCGTCATGCTTGTTTGTATAGGTAGGGTCAGCAGTGGTGCCTGCAGCAAATGTGGCTGTACTGTACTGTTGTAGCATGTTTTTATTGGTTGATCTGGTCAGTTGCGGGCATAATTGGCGGCCCGCATGGGATATGAAATGATTATGGGTCACTGCATGGACCATGCCTTTCAATCAAGCGCATGCAATGATGAGAGGTCATGGTCACCCTAGTGCACCCATTTGATAGTGGGGTCTCTTCCAGGCGGAGTTTGAGGATTGCACTGACCAGCCACCTGACCGAAACATTGCTTGGGAACAGGGAACAATGGCAGGAGATTGCCGCGCATGCTACATGCTTGAAACGTTGAAGGCACCATTGGTTTACCAGGGGCTAGGGGCCACATCATTCACATGCTTGTTTGCATTATTCAGCATGCATAAGCCCAATGCTTGAAGGCAGACGGGTTACCGGTATGTAGTAAGGCTGGTCATTGATTGCTGCCATGGAAGTGACAGCAGGGTGAGGCTGCTCTCTAGGCTGAAGCCGCACTGGAGGTGCTTTGGCAGTGAATACAGCAGCAGTGTAGCAGAGGCTTCCATTGCAAAAAGGGTGGTAAGGCTGGCCACCTTTGTGCCATCTGCAACAAGCATCAGCATTTGGTCCTAGGCGAGGGGTAACAGTTTGATTTTTGTTTGTTTGTTTTTGTTGTGGCCAGGTTAGCAGAGGTCTTTCTGCGTGACTAGCAATCAGCGGCCTCTTGCAGCTGCCGCAGCTTTGAGTTTGTGAGGAAGACTTGTTTAGAAACAAGTCTAAATGTATATGAGTATGGGTATGTATATGTCATAGAACTATGAGGAGCAATGGCTGGCTGTTTACGGTACATTAACGCACAGATAGACTATATGTGTGGCTTGCAGCTGTTATGTGTTGTGAGAGCACCGCACATGCTAATTCGCTATCCAGTGTATCTATGGCAGGGGGATACTCAATATAAAATCACTCTGAGGGGAAAGCTTCATTTGGAGGACCCCTCTGAGCACCAGGGCCCTGTGGGGATAGAACAACTCTAGAGCTGGGCATTAGAAATTGGGAGGGGGGCACCAGCGCTGCTGACACTAGTGACCGGTATTTTGATAATCAATGAGACTTTTGCATCAAAAACATGAATGTTAATAGGGAGAGAAGTCCTCACTTAAAAAAGAAAACGCTATTCGACAAAGGGAATCGAACCGGGGGCCTTCTGAATCTCAGCCCGCCTCTTCATCTGCCGGACCCGGCAATGCCAAAACCATACCTACTGAGCCCTAATGCGGACCGGTATTTTAAGAATCAATGAGACTTTTGCATCAAAAAGCGATTTGCCAATCTGATGCATAATTTAGACTTCAACCGCAACAATAAATACGCATTTGGCATGCTAACAGACTTTTCTGCGACGAGTATGTTCCAACCGGGAGTCGAACCCAGTACCTTCTGATTCTCAGTCGGCCGCTCTAACCAACTGAGCTAGGATGACAACAACGCAGCATTTTTAAGCTAACATATCTGAACAGGGTTTAGTAACCCCCCCCCCGGGAGCCTGAAATCCACCTATGGGAGCGCCCTCTGAAAACCACCTATGGGACCTCGCCCCTTAGGAAAATCATCAATTCAGTCGCGGCACCCACGCTAGCATGCATGGCTTGTCCCAACCCCCACGAATGGAATAGCCTAAACCATGTGGGGGGGGGCTGCGTGGTGTGTAGGCTTAGGCCTGCAGTTTGGTTAGTACTATGTGCGGAGCCCCTGGTGGTGCGCTGCCCTTTCGAGGGTCGTGAGACGGAAACACCATGCTCTCGCGGGAAGACCAAGCTGTAGTGTCGTCGTGACTTTTCATGCATGCCCTAACCTTGAGGTGTCTAGGCGGTACTATCCATCACCCTGCTGTGGTCCCGCAAGGGACTTCCGTTAGACGGGGCACCGGTGGATTGTATGTCTGTCCTGGCCAACGGGGATAAAGGCCTCTGCACTAACCAGCCTTGGGCTCACAACCCATGGGCTGATTCGTACCTGGCACCCAAAAACTATTCCCCGCCCCCACTGAAACAATAAGCCAATCCAACACTGCAACCTTGCGCCTTGGGTCAAGATCTCCCACAAGCCACATCTTCTCACGTGGGGTTTCGGCCCCAAAAGAAAAGATGTGATACAGCAGATAAATGAAGGTCTTACAGACCCACCATCTGCTGGTAAGCTCGAGGGAGCCCTCTGCCAGGATAACAGTCCCGCCATCCCTGCTGCACCGCGTCGACGGAAGCCACGCCAGCCGATGGATGATCTGGGTGCAGCAGTTCACGATGCCGGCATATGTCCCCAATGTGGATCAAAACAACAATAGCTTCAAATGGAATGGGACGGAATACCGCATCCATGCCGGTCGTGGCAACGGTCAAGACATTGCTTGGCAACTGGGTAGTGTGGGGCTGACCACAAAATGGTCATACGTGGACCAACGGTTTGTCTTCCAGACCGTGGGGCAGCTAGACCTCACCTCCCCCGACAGTATTGCTGACCTACTCGGCCTGGACCGTAAGGTTCACAACTTGTCCCCCGGTAATATGAGCACGAAGGCTCCTGACCTGCATTTTTTGGACTATGTGTTGGTTAACTATAGCCTTGCAACCCACACCCATATCTGGAACGAAGGTACCTTCAGCCCCAATACTCCAGTGCTCTGTATGCTTCCAGTGAACGTGTCTAACAATACACCAGGTGTATATGAAGATTCAGATGGATGCGGGGCGATCTACTATACCACCAACGTGCTGGACACCTTTTGGATTGCTGTGACAGACACCTCTTTCAACATGGTCCCCAGCCTCCTGACTCCATGGAAGGCCCGTATCGTAATCAAGGAAGTGATCACCGACGACCTCCCAATTAATATTGGGAGGCTACTTTCAAATGGCAAAGAGAACGAAAGCGAAGCAGCCATCCAAGAAAAAGAGCAAGGGAACCACTAGCAGGAGGAATCCTGTGAACAACCACCGGGGGGCCCTTGTCGGCATGACACGGCAAACGGTACTCCACAACATCTTGAACGTTCATCCCATGCAACCACCCCCGACGCACAACTGGGTTGCCCCGTTTGTCCCCAACCCCATGTGGGGCCCAGCGGCGCATGCGCCTTGTGCCCCTAGCCACCACCCAATGTCCACCCACCACTCCAGTGGTGCCCCTAGCCACCATGCAAACCAGCCGATGTCCATGAGCCACCACACTGGTGCAAACCAGCCGATGTCCATGAGCCACCACACTGGTGCAAACCAGCCGATGTCCACTGGTGCCCCTAGCCACCATGCAAACCAGCCGATGTCCATGAGCCACCATGCCCCAAGTCACCACGCAATGCCGAGTGGCTCCAATAATCCTGTGATGTCTCGGTTCCTGAACAGCCTACCGTCCTCACGTGGCTCAGTCGCCCCTGGCCCAAGGCAATCATCTCAAGGTCCAAGTTCTGCACCCTCATCACGTGGCTGAGTCGCCCCTGGCCCAAGGCAATCATCTCAAGGTCCAAGTTCTGCACCCTCATCACGTGGCTCAGTCGCCCCTGGCCCAAGGCAATCATCTCAAGGTCCAAGGTCCCATCAAGGCTCTGCGCCATCATCACGTGGCTCTCTGTTTGGCTCGGCCGGCCAGCTTTCAAGGGTTTCTGGTAACCGGTTGCCGACGCCCCCAAACAGCAGCCTATCAGGTAGTAGTGTTGGGAATTAAAGAATTCTCGCATGTAATAAAGATGGAGATCATCAAGGTACCCAGATATCAAGTGCAAGCACCCGCCAAGAAGCCGAAGCACGCTTTTGCTGTTCAAACGCCTGAAGATGGCATCCCGCTCCACCAGCTCGGGCTCATAGTTGGCCGAAAGGGTGGAGGCAAAGGGTATGCTTTGTTTTCAATGTTGCGCCAGCTCAAGAAGGAGGGTTATGCTGACCGGATCTGGGTGCTCTCGCCCACCTGTCAGTCCAACAAAGACCTGTACCAGAGCGCTGGTGTTCGAGAGCAGGACATGATTGTTGATGCAACAAACAATGCCCTCAACTGGGTGCTGGCACAGATTGAACAGGAGAAGCGCGAATATGATGAATACCAAAAAGCAATCAAGGACCGCAAAGCACTCATGAAACTGCTGAAAAACCCCGGGATCCCCATAGATAAGATAGATCCTGAGCTGCTACTGAATGCTTATTCCAACAACACGTTTGAGCAAGAGCCTCCCCCCTACAAGTATGATTTAGGCAGACCTGCTTCCCGCCAAAGGCTCCCCCCAGTGCTGCACATAGTGTTGGATGACGTGCAAGGGACCGAGCTGATGGCTGGTTCCTATAAGGCGCCACTCCACAACCTGGCCATGAGACACCGCCACGTGGCAGGTGGTCTGGGATGCTCCATCTGGTTGGTTTGCCAGTCCTTCAAGGCTCAGGCAGCTGGTTTACCGCGCAGCATCCGAGAGAATGCCTCCCTGATAGCTCTTTTCAAAGTGAAAGACAAGCAGATGATCAAGTGCATCCAGGATTCCTATGCTGGAGACCTGGGGGAAGAGCAGTTCATGAAAGCTTATGAGTACGCCACCAACAAACCCTTCGGTTTCCTCGCGATCGACTTTGGCTCCCCGGAATCCCGTCGGTTCAGGGCTGGTTGGGACGAGATCCTGCGGTTCCCCGCCGGCAATACTTTGCCTCTGTAGAGTAATGGCAGGCAATTGTTCGCGTAGCTCACACGGAGCTAGCTTCCCCGTCCGCATCAAGGAACTCCGGGATGAAGTCCGGGCCAACTCAGAACTGAACCGCATGCGGATAATTTCCGTGCATAAACAGCAGAAGGATATACAGAAGACCATGGCCCAACAGCAAAAGCAAACGCTACAGAAATTAGAAAAGCTCCAAAAGGATGCATCCACGCAGTACCCCGAGGTGGAGGAGCAGTGCCAGGAGGACACCAGCGAGCCAGGCCCTGATCCCGAGCTGATGCTCCGCCTCGAGGCGGTGTTTCCTGATTTACCGCGGGAGGTCCTAGAGCTCTGTGTCAGTGTTCACGAATTGTTCACCAAGGAGCACGGCACCGAGGATTATCCGGTTCATTCCGCTTTAGATAATCTTGTGGAGCGGTATACTAAGCGAGAAGATGTTCCCGAGCCTCAGTACGAGACCCAAACTGAACCTGATCCTGAGGAGCAAGGATTCACATTTGCGGACGGCTGATGACAGCGGGGCCACCTGGCAGCTGCCACCTACCCTAGACCTGCAGCGGTTTGACCGCGTCCGCCTCGCCTGGTTCAGCACCGTGTTTGGTCAATATGATGTGGACGCTGAACCTGGGCCCAATTGGCCGCCGGAGCTAGGTGTGGTGTGTCAGGAGCTTACTCAAACCGGGAGCTACGACACGGCGGAATCCGGTCCTTCCCGCTTGCTGGGGCACCTTTCCATGATTGATTCCGACCCGGTAACCGGCAAGGTATCGTACTTTGCCGAGCAAGAGCACAACGTGACCGTGCCGGTTCAACCTGGGTCCTTCGAGACTTTTCTGTCTCTGCGCCTTGTGAATCTGCTGACGGGGGATCCATTTCCCACCATGGAGGAATGGGTCCTATGCCTTGAGTTCACTGGATGTTAGGGACACTCTGTTTTGAGTCCCCCAGGGGGCTCATAACAGGATGCTTTGTCTTGACATTCGCTACCACTTATGGGACCAGAAGGGATCGTTAGTTCCGCTGGGCACGTGTTTGCCTGGAGCCTTGGAGTTCAGAAGATAGCCTTGGGTGCCAAAGGTCACGCTCTCCTGACCCTTGGGCAGGTGCTGGATGCCCATGATGGGGTATTTGGGAGTGTTGTAAGGGGCATAGCTACCGCTTCCAAGCACAGGGATTGGACCCTTGGTGAATATGGCATCTTCATCGAGTTCCAGTCGTTGCTTGCTATTGTACCAGTTGGAGCCTGCGAGGTAACCTGTGCCGTAGCCGTCCATGTTGTATACCTTTGCTATCAGACCATTATTGTAAGTAGCCAACAATCTGGCCTTCGTTCACAACGCATTGGGATGTGGTCTCCACCACCAACATGGCGCTGTGTGCAGGCGCACCTCCCTGCACCCTCACGGTGATAGGCACGGGGTTTGCCAGGGTGTCCAGGCCGCTCAGCGTTGGGACCTCCCCAAGCTCAGCACCGTGCTCAAGGGATTGCACAAACACAAACTTCCAATCACGCCAGTCTTCGATGTTCTTCACGGCATTGGTGTACAAATGGTTCCTGCCGCTGCCGTTGAGGGCTTGCTTCATCAAGTAGTAGGCCAACCTAAAATCAGCAGGGAAGGTTGGCAGTTGAGTATTGTTGATCACGAGACTGTATTTCACGTTCATGTCCGTAGTTCCTGGGATGGAGCACAGGTGCTTTGACTTCAAGTAGCTGCTGATCTGCTTGTCGGCTGTCATCTTGCCCTGGGCCGCCTGGTAGCCCACGTCCTTGAACATGGTCCACACAGCATCGATGCACTGGGAGCCTACGTGGATTGTATGGTCTGTGTCACCGTTGGCTGTGCTCAGCGCCGTGATGTACTGCTTGAAAGGGATGACCAGGCCCGATGATGCAACCTTCTTTTGAATCATTGCCCAGTAGAGACCGTTCCCAAAATCGATGGTCCTCACGTACAGAGCCACATCATTCACTCCATAGTTAGTAGCATCCACTTCAATGTGTGCCGCAAGCACCTGTGGCTGTGCAAACTGGATGTCGAGCTGCACTGTACCGAGGACTCCCGTGTCCAAGAACCGCTGGTGGGTGCCCCCAAGGATTGTTCCGTGGAAGCCGTTAACGCACCAAGGCCGTCCACTGTTGTAGTCATATGGAATTGGCGTAGTCACGAGGGCTCCATCTACCACAGCTAAAAACGGTTTTGCCCAGATATTGTAGTTTTCGATGATGCTGAGCTCATTGCGCTTCTCTTCTCCCATAGTCAAGTTCTCCAACATGGCAATCACCTCGTTGTACGAAGATGCTCCAGAACCGATCTGTACACCGTTGGAGCTCACCGAAATTCGCTGAATGAGACCTGCACCAAACCCGGGCCCGCTGCATGCCTGTCCATTTCCGTTGGTATGGAACATCCCCATCAAGGCAAGGGAGTGCAAATCGATCACCTTGTACTGAGGCAACCGGATGGAACACACGGACCCAGGAGTGAAATCCTTGCTGTTGATAGGGGTGATCTTGAGGGTGTTGGCCTGGTACTGGCTCAACCTCTGCACGATGATGGCAAGACTCTTTGGGATTCCCTCAGAGATGGTCATAGTGGACAGTATACTTTGTCCTCCCAAAATAATTTCAGGTGGGTGCGTGTCGAAACTTACAACGCTTGAACGAGCCGGTTGATTGCGTTCACTCCTGCGGCCACCGCTTCGCTCGTGCCTTCCGTGGCGGGCGCCAATGGGCCAGCGAGGGCTGAAGCCACGCCTGCGGTAATTGCAGCCGCCTTCTTCAGAACCGGGATGGCCTTGTGGGTGGCATTGTTAACCTTCCTCATGAACTGGTTGAAATTTGCCATTTACCTTTATACAATGTCATCCCAAAATATTCTTCTAAAGGAAGTTCCCCAGAGAGTGGTGGTCCCGCCCCTTTGCCTTGACGTAGGTGACCCTGGAGGTGGGGAAGAACCGAGCCATGGTGCTGACCGGGTCCCTCCCGGAGATGTAAATGTGGTTGGAAGGCTTGCTGTAATTCTCTGTCGCGAGCATGGGTATGTGTGGGTTGAAGGCGTGGGACTGGACCCCAAACCGGCTGCTAAGGTGGCTAGCAACAAGGCCCCCCGCGCTGTGCCCCACCACTGCTGCCTGCTCCAATGACATGCTGTGCTTGCTCAATGCCTTTTGAAACACCTGCTCAGCCTTCTTCTGTCTGGCTGTCACGGGTGCCAAGCCCACAGCATCCATCAGGTTGTTGGGCCAGTCCCCCGCCCTGCTGGTCCCTCTGTGCCCCAGAACCAACCTGGGACCAGCTGGTTTCTCTGCGAGGGGTCGCATCGTCCACACCTTGCTGTCCCTGTTGGATAAACCGTAGTCCATCTGGTAGATTGGGTGCTCATCAGCCGATGCATTGGTTTTGTAGGCCAGAGAAGCCAGCTCGGCAGCGGTCCGGGGATCCAGTGCATACGCCTTCTCTGGGTCCACAATCCCTAAAATTTGTGTAGTCATTGTAGCAATGAATACATCACGCCAAGCTTTTATTCCCAGCTTGGTAAACTCCAACGTCAACTGCATCCCGCCCTTTGAGTACGCCAGCTCCCTGCAGGCCCTGCCTGATGCCAAGATCCAGGTGACCTACTATGATGAGGTAAACGATGAGCATTGGGAAGACACCCAGGACCTCTTGGTGCCTTCAGAGAAACTCACCGGTAATGTGGTTCTATCAACTGCAGCCATCACCTTGGATGCACCCGAGGAAGGCACCGGTAACAGCGCGCTGACCCTGAGTACCATGATGGCAACGGGGTCTCCCTCCCAGTCATTGGTGACGTTTACCCCAACCGAGTGGAGGTACATCCGTGAGAAGTATATCTACGCTCGCGATGCCGAGCTGGAGCGCACCCGCAGGATGGCGGAGCTTGGTGCTGCGGCCTTTGCAATCAGCATGGCCCATGCTGGGTTTGATATTGCTACATGGTTCATGGATAAATTTCAGATACCAAAACCACCGCTTGGGGACTTCGATCCGATCCCAGGTGAGGAGGATCCTGCAGTGACCGTGCTGTGGGACAACGTGCAAAACAGGCCCCTAGAGTGGAAGCCCCTGCCTCAGATCATGTACAGTCCCTACGCGCTAAAACATATGCACCCCGGGCAGTTGTTCCTCAAGGATGCGGTCTGGTTCATCGCTGAGGACAAGTGGCTGAACAACTACAACTTGTCTCAACCAGGTATTCCTGCGGGCTTGGAGCCAGCTGATGACTATTACAACGCTCAGAAAATGATCCTGGATCCGCAGGCAGACACGGTCTATGCCTCGGTAATCAGGAGCCGGGCAGGGGACCTTTCCATCATTGGTAATGTTGCTTTGAGCAAGGATCTCTCAGTTGCCGGTAATCTGGGAATTACCGGACCATCAGTTGACTTTCTGGTAGGAGACACCAACATTTATTCCAATCTCCGAGTTGCCAATGCGGAAGTCGTGAGCATTTGGGGCCAGGATGTCACCATTGGAGGAAAGATCAAGCTGCAGGGGGAGCCCTTTGACCCCCTGGGATCCGGGAGACCCCTGGTGCAGATTGACGGGTGCAACTTGGATATCACGCCAGCCTCGGCCAACGACGCAGCTACTACCGTGAGGGGCCAAGTCCCCAAGCTGAGCTCTTGGACCAACGACATCCCCTTGGCCAATGCAAACACTTGGGGATGGTTGTCTGCAGCTGACTCAAGCACCCTTGCAAATGCACAGCCTAAACTGTGGACCAACGTCAAGTCCTATATTACAGTGAGCAATGGTGCCAATGGCACTCCTGCGGGTTACATCAAGGCAAACCTGGTGCAATCTGATTGGACCGAGGTGGCCATCGGTGATCCTGCATATATTCTGCATAAACCAACAAATCTCTCGCAATTCACATGTGATCTAAAGACGGCCAATGTTGCTGAACTAGGCTCCTTGTACTTCACAAATGCAAGGGCCCAGGCTGCCATCACGGTTGCTTCCTCCAGTGGGCTGACCTATGCCTCAGGGATCCTCAACACAGCTCCTGTCTCTACGACTTCCAGTGGGGTTCTCACCCCTGGGATGTACTCAAACCTGCAGCAGAAGGTCTCTGCTGGCAATGGGATCACCGTAAGCGCAGCCAATGTGATATCTGTGGGGAATGCCGTCTTCACCAAGCAAATTACCGTGGGGCCTCCCCCATCGGGGCTGGCTTTGGATGTGCAAGGCCCCAGGGTCCGGCTTGGCACGGATGCTGGCGCTCAGATGTGGCTGTATGCAAACACCTCCGGCTTGGCCAACGGGGTGCACTGGCTCCAAGGGATTCCGTATCAGGGGGCAAAGTTCATCCAGTGGGCCCCAAACAGCGGGTCCGATGTCATGCGGCTCACCCAAGATGGAAGACTGTCCCTGGGCAAGCTGCCTGCCGAGGTGGCAGAATCCACCAACCAGCTCACGGTTTATGGCAACACATCGGTCACGGGAACCCTCGTGGTCAACAACACTGCGGTAACAGGATCTTACACAGACCTCGCCAACAAGCCCACCTTATTTGATGGGAACTACGGCAACCTTTCTAACAAGCCCCTTGGCCTGAATGAAGCAGGGCAATGGGTCACCACGGGGGCCGCGCTGGCCTTGGGAGCAGGAGCATTTTACTATGCAACCACAGGAGGCGCCCAGCTGAGCCTGTGGGACTACGTGAAAGAAGCCCTTGAGGGAGGCGACCCGGACCACAATGATGCCAACACGGACCCCATCACCATCAAGACCGACTGGTACAACAATCTGACAAGATGGCCTCTAGCTGTTGACAATGAGATCAACAAGAACATAGGCACCAAGGCTGATCTGTATCTCTCTGATTACTCTGCAATAAATATTATCCCTTCTAGCAAGATCCAGAGCGTTGGGGACGACGTGAGGTTTGCTTCGGATTACACAAGCTGCGTGACCCCCTTGATCACCTGCAGCGACAGAACATTCAGGGGCAGCCTCGTGGGGCCCGCGGTCACATCGAACATTGGCAGCATTGGGAACCTGCTTGTTGCGTCCAGCGTCAACGTGGGTACCAGCGGTCCTACTCCCGGGAGGGTGACCATCAGCGGAGGGCCCTCAGGTGGTGCAGGTGCCTCTCTGAAGCTCGTGGGAGGCGGCTTTAGTGGAGCCCACGTGAACCTCTACTTGAGTACCTATGACACAGGCAATGCCAAACCCACAGGGGCCATACGAGCCACCGACAGCAGCTACAGTGCAGACATGGATGTGATGACCAAGACCCCAGGGAACCAAAGCAATCCCTTGGTAAGTCGGTTGCGCGTCGCGGCTAATGGAAATGTCGGCATAGGCACGACGGCTCCTGCATACCTCCTGGACGTGCGCGGGAATGCAAATGCTGCTGTGCTCCGGTGCACTGACATCGTGTGCCCTACCTTGGCAGCTGTGGCAAAGACCGGGGCTGCCGCAAACATCACGGGCCTTGCAACCGTCGCGACCACTGGTTCCTACACAAACCTTGTAAACACCCCAGACCTAGCAAACTTCTCTGCCACCACCGTGACCACTACAAGCGATGTGACCGTGGGCTCACGTACCAAGTTGTCCAGCAGCAACTATGGCTACCTTGCTCTCAACCAGCCGGGGAGTATGTGGGCAAACGGGTTGCCTTATTATGGACTGGGCATCACCAGTGGGGGTGTCTCGCACATCCACGGGTACTACGGAGTGGAGCTGGGCGTAGGGACCCAAGTCCCTTTCACTCTAACCCCGCAAGGCAAGCTTGGTCTGGGCACGACCACACCAGATGCAAACGTGCGCCTTGACGTGAACGGTGTGGTGAAGTGCACCAACTTGTGGGTGGGCTCCACGCCGCTCGCGACTGTCGCGACCTCTGGGTCCTACACAAACCTCTCCAATGTGCCTACATACACATCTAACAAAGTCCTTGTGGGGCCCGGCCCAATCGCCTCCACCCTCCACTGGGACAACACGAACGCTTGCTTGGGCATAGGGACGACTGCGCCGGAGTCCAGTGTGCACATCCAGGACTCAACGAAGGAGGTGCGATTGCGGCTTCAATCCGGCGGCGGGGAGCTGTACCTCACCAGCAAGGCGGGCAACAAGCAGTCCCTTGCATACTACGGTCTGCCTCTCACTGTTGGAAGGTCATCAAGTGGGAATGACGTGGGCAACAACATCCAGTCGACGCTCGTATTGACCACGGGGGACCAAGTGGGTATCGGAACGTCTGCTCCGGGGGCCAAGCTGGACGTGAACGGGAACATCAAGTGCACTGCCCTTACGGTTGGGTCCGTCCCCATCACAGGAGCTTACGCAAACCTCACTGGGATCCCAGCAACCTTTGCTCCCTCTGCTCACATGCATTCGGTTTCGAACATAACCGGTCTTGCAACCGTCGCGACCACTGGATCTTCCACGAACCTCACTGGGATCCCAAGCACCTTTGCCCCCTCTGCTCACACCCACACCATGACCGAGCTGGGGGCCCCCACGGTGGCCCTCGGGGACTTGGGATTCGGTGCAGCCTTTGGGGGCACCAAGCACGCAAGTGCAAACACCTTTGCGTTCCTGCAGGGCAACGGCTCGACCATAAAGGACACCTTTATCAACGCGGTCGCGGGTGGCGTCATCAAGTTCCGCTTGAACAACTTGGAGCAAGCTGAGATATTGCCCGGCTACGGAGCGACGCGGTCTAGCATCAACTTCCCAGTGGTTGACCCGGGGCGCATGCTCCAAACCTACTACAGCGCCGGAGATGCCTACGGGATCGGGGCATGGGGTGGCGGGGCCTTGCGCCTATTCTTGGGCAGCTTCAGTGGCGCGACGATCAACTTCAGCAAGTGCACGGCGGGCAGCAACACCGCATACACCGACCTAGTCACGATCGATACGTATTCCAAGATCTGGATCAAGGGGTCCACCACCTCCGCCAGTGGGATCTACTGGAACTATGGTGGCTCCAAGATTTACGACAACGCCAACTTGCGCTTGGACACCGATGACGTCATGCATTTCGACATCAATGGGGCTGCCGTGGCCCAGATTCTCAACAAGGGCTTGCGTGTCATGCCCGACAAGGGCCTCCGCATTGCCAACTACACTAGCGGGGGGCAATTTTGGGATTGGGATATGTCCTGCACCTATGAGTCGGACAACAACTTTGGGGACTTTGTGTGGTCTATTTGGTGGCCCACAAGTCCAACATCCGGCGCCGGTCAGTCTGGGGAGAATATTGCCTACCTCAACAACGGCGGTCTGGACGTGCGCAGGCTGAACTTCACCGGGTGTCACAGGTGCGTGGCCTCAAGAACAAGCGGCAGATCAAGGAGGCCGAGGGACTCATCGTGATTGCCACGGGCAAGTACTGCTCCTTGCTCGGGGAGAAAGTCAAACCTGGTCAAAAGAACAACATCACTATTGATGAAGCCTTGCCCACTGTGGAGCTCTGCACCAAGAGGCGGGATAAGCGGGTCTTTGGGGTCGTGTCTGCACCTGACCACCTGGTGGATGCCGAGGTGATCAAGGGGGAGGACGGCAAGGTCACACGCAAGGCCGGCGGGAAGAAGAGGTGGGTGTTCAAGCAGGGGGCCTTTGCCACATGCGCGGCATATGATACGGACCGAGTAGAGATCAACTCCCTTGGTGAGGGGGCCGTGTGGGTCTGCGCGCGCGGGGGCAACTTTGAGAATGGGGATTACATAACCACTTCAGATTTACCGGGGTATGGTGAGAAACAGGAGGAGCCCTACGTGTGCGGGTGGACCCTTGGCAAGATCACGTGTGATGTTGATTGGTCACGGCCAGACCTGGACAGAGACTTTCATGTGCGAGAAGTGGACAATTCCCTTTGTGCATTCGTCGGCTGCGTGTATGTCTTGTGATTATTTAAAATATCAGTGGTGATCAATGGAGCCACAGTCAAACACAGACTTGAGTGATGCTCGTGAGCTCGCGAACACTGGTCACTCAGCCAAGCCCAGTGGGGTGAAAGCCCCTTTATCGGCTGAAAGGTTACAATCCTTGGCTATGGCCCGACAAAAGGCGGCTGAAGTTCGAAAGCAGAGGGCGGCCCAGAAGGTTGAGTCACGCGAGCTTCAAAAGCTTGAAGCAGAGGTAGAACGGCAAAAGCTCACTCAGCGACGTCAAGAACTTGAGTCAGCTCTGAAGGACCAAAGAGACCAAAAGGACCAAAAGGCCCAAGAAGCACCCAAGAAGAGGCCCCCCTCACCTCCATCATCCGATGATGATGATGAGCCCCCACGCCGCCTTGACACACATGTATACAAGGCTAAGCTACGGCAAGCAAAAGAGGATGCAATATATAGAGCTCTTTTTGGTTAACTCAAGAGCACCCTATCATATTCCTCTAACAAATGCAACAACGGTCCACGGGTGACCATGTTGAGTGGGACGGGGAGCTCTTGCCCATCATCCTGGAGTAAAACATACCTTTCAGTCAAAGATCGCTTGATCACAACCTTGACCTTGACTGGTTGGACATGACCCGGTAACGTGTACCGCTTGGGCGGAAGCACCTTCATCTTGAGAACTTCGCCTTTGCGCACTTCCTCCAAGCGTCGGTCAAACCTATCCATTGCCGCAACCAGGCCCGGGCCGAGATCATCCGCATTCGAGCCGTCCATGAACCGGCCAAGCAAATGTACTTGCGGTCCCGACGTGTGTACGACATACCATGCTAGTTCTGGCTTGTTGTCAGGGGACCACTCGGCAACGTTGCGACCCACAATGCGCTCGATGTTGACAGAAAGTGACAAGTCAGACCGGCGCTTGCCCTTGCGGGTCGAGGTGCCATTGAGCACACTTGTGAGCTTATTGCTGGCACGCACCAGAAGCTCTTGCATGTTCTTTGCTAAGATATAATTAGACCCCTTTCTCCATCACATATGATGACACCGGCACCCGCACTTCGCCATTGCCGAGTTCCGTGAGGGACCGCCCCTCTGCACGGTCGTTCTCATCATAAAGCACTTTCAAAGATACGTTGCGCATTTGCACCACGGAATAAACGCAGCTCTCAACTGGGCTCTCTTTTAGGAATGTGGTATAGTCTACCACCCAACCACGGAAAGCCTCCCACGGACATTGTGCGCCAATGCGTATGCGGTTCTTCATCCCGGGGTATGCGGTTCCGTCAGCAGGCTGAAACTCCACTTGGAAAGACTCACCGATTTTGACGATTGCCATCACCGTTGCTTTAAGTGCATTGTCATTGCTGAGGGACCGTCCCAACGCCTCCGAAGTGAACCATGTAGTATGCATCCACTTTTCATCCGTGTTACCGGGGCCACCCCAATTGAGCTTTGCGGACCCTTGTTGTAAGTTGACGGCATCTACCGGCACCTCGACATCGATCTCTGTAGTAATCTCGTGGTAGACAAGGTGTGTGTCTCCATCAAGTGCTGGGTAGCCATCTTGTATACCGGCAGGACCTTCAACCTCGTCACCTTGCTCTTCCTCGTGGCCGCCTTCCTGTGTTTGGGTCTCCTCGGATGGCTCTGGGCTGGCGGGGGGAGGCGGGGGGGCGGGGGCGGGGGCCGGTGCCGGGGCTGGGCGTCTTGTCACCCTGAGGGCTTCACGAGCTGCCTCATACAAGCTAGTGTCCAAATCTTGCATACCTTCGTGCACCTTGAACAATTCCGCACGCCTATAGGTGTTGTTTGGGAATTCTTGCAACTTGTACAAATCATGGGCAACATCCGCCATGCTCACAGTGGCAAGTTCATTAAGATTTTTACGAGGCCCTTTCATCTCTGCAGGTGCAAGTACAAGCACCTTGTCTCCAACCTTCAACGCGCCTGCAACACTCCGTCGGTACTCTCTCTTTTTCTTCACAATGTTTGCAATTTCCTGGTCAGAGATGGGGTTTCCATTTGCATGGCGCAGCCTTAAAGCTCTCACCTTTTGGTTGTGTTCAACTTTATCATGCACGATGTCCCATATGGCATCTGGGTAGTGAAACACGTAGTCAGGAGTCAAACCCCCCAACTCGGAGTGGGAGTGGTCATTGTTGTGTTGGCTCCGGGTTTTTCTTTTTTCAAATGTAACATTCAAACCGTGTTGTAGAAATCCATAACATGAGGGAGGGCTCTAACCCAGTCCGTCTCTGCATGGTTGATGAGGTAGACACGCAAAAAGTGTTTGAGTGTCCTCGCAAAGGCATTTATAATACCAAGGGGGTCTCCTGCTCTATCCTTTGGAGCATTGTGAGAGGAGGTTGCATTTACTGTGCGCAGGATAATGTGGTGATCTTCAGCAAATTGCTTGATGGGAGCATGTGAGAAATCCATGTCCCCAACCAATCCCAAGAACAAGCCGTGGCTGGCAATCACCTTGTTGCGAAGGTGTGTTAAAGCATTCACTATTTCTTCATCGGTGCCATCCGGCATTGGCTCCACATAGGCCTTCCGTGAGTAGATCTCAACTAAAGCCAATAGCTTATACCGCGAATCCTCTCCACCTTGTGTTTCCATGAAGAAAACATCAATTTGCCAGAATCCAGGGGGGGCAAGTATGTAAAGACCAAGTTGGGGAACCTGGGCTCTCAAAATTCGGGTTTGAGTGGTGCGGAAGTGGAGCCGGACACGCCGCACTCTACTGTCGTGCCATGCAGCATTTGCAACCATCTGGGTGGCCCCCTCTTCTTTCAACAATCGGTTCTTAAATGTCTTCTCGGTCAACAAAGCATACCGGGGATTGTCTTGCATCCACGTGACTGCATCCTCCAAGTCAAAGTTGGGTCGGTCATTGAAATTTGGCCGCCAAAATTCGTCTGCAGCCACATTTGTCACGCCGAGTGCTCTAAGAGCTCGCCGGAACTTGAACCTGGTTTCCGCAATTTCCGGCCGGGCCTCAACCAAATCAGAGATTACAATGGATGGCATCCTTTAAACACGACCGACAAATTTTTAGCCTACTCGGTATCCTCAGGTTGAAGGTGGCTCCTCTCCGGGCGTTGAATATTGCACAGGTGGCAATAGTAGGCAACATTCCCAAACACGTGACCAAGCTTGTTGTTGAGCCTTTGGAAGGTCATCTGGCGGGGGTTGGGGTGCTCCAAGTCAATGTTCTTGCGCATGCCCATGCGTTGTTCACAACGTTGGCAGCAAAAATCCACCTCATGAAGATCCTTGAGTACCTTGCTTGCTATTGGGTAGTCCTCCTTGGCATGCTTGAGACCACGGCGCTTGTCTTGGTCTCTGTACCCCTTGATCTTGCTCTTGATGAAGGTGAGGTGCGCTTTCTCGAGGTTGGTGTCCCTCTCCTCCAAGTGCCTCAACTCAGGTGGTGGTAGGTGCACTTGAGCAAACCGACGTGCCCGCCCAACCGCTGTGTAGAGGACCTTTTTTGGCATGAGCTTTGTGTCCCAAAGCGTGAAGTTTTCGGTGAAAGTTGCACCTTGAGCACTGTGGGTAGTCACACAGTAGCCCAACCGGAAGAACCGGCGAAGCTCACACTGAGGCACGCTCACGGTATGTGTGATGATTGCCATGTCGCGGTCGCTTTGAAATTTCCTCTTGGTCTCCATGACGACCGCTCCTTTTGCAACTTGAGTGATGGTGTAGATTTCTTGATTGGCAATGTAGACTCCCCCTTCACCCATTTTTTCATGCTTGGAGAAGGGACTCTTTTTGGTCTCTTGGCATTGAAGGCGCACACTTGGGTACACGTACATCTCCTCATACTCATCCTCAGCTACTTCAAGGTGGGGGATGTGGAGGGCTCCCTTGGGTACATCCCTTTGATTCATGTACTTGTTTACTCGGAGGCGGGTCTCGTTGAGGAAGGAGATCATGGTTTCAAAGACGCCGGTTGGAATGTCCTTGCGGAACGCTCCGATGGTCACACCTCGTTTGATAGCAAGCATTGCTCGGTCAAGCTCAGCACACAAAGACCTCTTGTTAACCGTGAGGTGCACTTGGTTGTATCCAGCAAGGGCCATGACCATGGGGTGGTCAAAGTAGTCCGGCCACCTTGTTTGGTGCTCAAGGGTGACCCCCGGCTCCACATACTGGCATTGGTGACGGTCACCCACCAGAAGGAAGCGAAGGTGTGGGTGGAAACGGCGCAAGGCATCCAAAACAGCGAGCGTGTGGCCCGGGATAAGAGAGAGCTCATCCACCAGGTAGATGTCGACGTTGCCCGCCGCCTTGAGCCACTTGGTGCTTGGGCATGTGGGAACGGAAGCATCATCATCACAATCCGTATTGCGCTTGAGGTAGAGTGTTCGGTCAATGGTTTTGCCCTTGTTACATCCAAGGTTGAGTGCTGCTGTGTTTGTGAAGGCCATGTATCCCACCTTCAATCCCATGTCTTCGCACCTTCCTGCCACATGGGTAGCAAGGTAGCTCTTGCCAGTGCCAGGGTCCCCCTCGATGAGAGCGCCACCTTCTCTCATGAGGAGCTCCACGGTCTCTGCAATTTGGTCACTATCAAAGATGTTGCGGTGATGGACCCATGGGATACGGAGTGGTGGCTCCATGTTGCTTGGGGAGATGGGCTTGGTGACGTTGAATGGATCCGCATCCTTGTAGGTCCCCCAAGTGGAGATTGCCTTGCACACCACAGGGTCGGGATGGTTGCACCCCACACGGGAGGGAAAAGGCTCCCTTGGACCAGGAAAGGCAATTGTGTGGTCGGTCTTGCGAACAAGGACGGTTCCAAGTCGTTGCTCCAGCTCATACAAGCGGTAGTTGTTGTTGTCCAAGATGTGGTGGTAGAGATGGAGGCACACGTCGGAGATTTGCGTCTTTGTGGAGGTTCCAAAAAGCATGTACTCTGTGCCCTCAAGGAAGGTTGGCGGGATGGGGTCCGAGTTGGCGCCATTTAACCACTTGGGAAAGAGCTCCACTTGGGTGGAAAACGTGGTCATGACAGGGGCACGGGCCATCGTGCCGTCCCTTTGGAGCCCCCATGCACCCGTGACCTTGTCGTGGGAGCGGCTGAGTGCAGCAAAGCGAGAAGCAAACACGTCGGGGTCGCTTTCCACATACATGCGGTTGCTCTCGTAGTACTCTTTGCCAAGTGTTCCCGAGAGGCGCACCACCAATGCATTGTAGAGCTCCGGATCGCCATTAGATGCCTTGACAAACCCTTCAAGAATGGGCTTGAACAAATTTATGTCGTGGATCATGCTGCACTTGATGTATGCCACCACCCGCAAAGGGATCTTGTCCTCTCGGGCTCTCACAACGTTGGCTCGTTGAAGAAGGCACGTCCCCTTCCGGAATAGGGCACATCCAGCAAGCAAGCCCTCACACACACACCAGCTGTGAGGTGGTGGAGTGAAGGTGAGTTGCAGGGATTCGGGGACGTGGGTCAAGCAATCATGTATGCTTGGGCCGTAGAAGTCCTCCACAGGATGATACATGCACGCTGCGTGGGCTTTGTTGATGTCCTTTGACACAAAGGCGGCGGGAGGGGAAAACCCGTCAACGGAAAGGAAGGGCTCTCCAAGGGGCGTGGCTCCATATTGTGCTTTGTCTTTAGCCCCGGCTGCACTAAACACAGCACGCACCTCAGGGTTGGGTTGGCAACTCGGAAGCCCACCGCACTCTTTGATGATTCGGTGCATAACGCCATTGAGGGTTTCCCCATTCCACTGTTGCCCAAGATTGTTCACCAGTTGCTTTGCCGGCGTGAGGTCTCCCACAATGTAGAGCTTGCCATCGGCTTGCCACCCCGTGATGCTCCCCTCGTTGTAGAAGATGAGGGACCCATCTGGTACGGTGCGGGACAAGGAGATGTGCCGTGCCAAAAGCTCCATGCCCGACATTCACTGGCACTCCATGGTCAACTTGACGTCGCCCTCAGGAATGACCTTCATGCCCACCTGGACGTATGGCTCCTTGTCCGCCTTGAGCTCAAGGATGTGTTGAGCTGTCCAGCGGGTAGGGGTGTCCTCCTTCTCCACCTCGGCCATGGCCTTGGGAACGGTGGCCTTGAGGGCCTTGCTGAGACAATTGAAGCGCTTGGTGTCAAGATCCACATGCATGTGGTTCCCTTGGATACGGTATATGATGCTCTTTGCGTTTGTGTGCCGCTTGGGGGGTTGGTAGTACTCAAAGCAAAAGCCGTTGGCGTCCATGGCATAGAGGGGAATGCCGTTGGGCACACATATTACGGTGATGAGGTCGGCTGTGCAAACACCGTGGCACAAAGGGTCGTAGCTTCTGTCCCACCCCGGTGGGATGGGGTCCAGACGGTTCATCTTGCCGATGTCATCCACTCCAAGCTGTCGGATGTCGTAGGCACGCTTAAACTCGGCCACAAGGCGGTCCCTTTTTATCTTCTTCTTCATGCAAGCCTTGGCGTGATTTTTGTAGAGGTAGTCCAGCACATTGAAAACACACTGGCCATCACGGGGGTCGTTGGGCAACCCCTTGACGCCATCGATGTCAAAGTATGAAGCTTCCCGCATGAGGACCTCGCGCATGCGTCGTTGGTTCCCTCCTGCCAAGTCGGCGCCTTCAAAGTGCATGCTCCCTTCCACCTCGACCGACTTGATGGGGCTGTTCTCTATGAATACCTCCAAGTATTCATGCACTCGGATGCGTACCTCCTCCTCTAGCGTGGCCATGCTCAGGGGTGGGAGATCGATGTCCACCTTGAGAGTGAACTCGTCATCATGCTTGTTTACACCACGTAAGTCAACGGAGACCTTGCCAGAAGCCCAAAGCACCCCATCCACGTCGCCGGGCTTCAAGTCATGAGGTGGGGCTTCATTTCGCAAGTGGGCTCGCGCCATCCGGGCCATTTGGGCCACTCGGTCACGCTTCATGGTGGTGTAGTTGAGGACGTTGCGGGGTGGGACCAAGGCCTTGCGTTGGGCTGAAGTCATGTCGTCAAGCTCTTGCACGGTGTGCTCGTAGTTGTTAGTCATGGCCAGGGCTTGCCAAAGGGCCGTGGGATCAGGGGAAGCCGGATCAAACAATCTCACCAAGAAGTTATCAAAGGCGAGGCGAATTTCAAAGCCGACATGCCGGGCCTGCCTGTTGGTGAAGCTTGGGGGCCTGAAGTCGCGGATGATCTTCCATTGGGGCTTGCTAAAAGATGGGGGGTCCATGTTCACACTTGGTAGAATCACAATTTTATTCATCGCGGAACGACCCATAGGTGGTTTTCACAGGGCCCTCCCACATGTGGTTTTCAGAGCGCGCGCGCGAGGGGAGGGGGCGGGGGGGGGGGTGCCGGAAGGTAGGCCCGAAAACCACCTATGGGGGGAGCCGTCCCAAGGTAAAGCAAGTTCTTCACCATGGCCTCACCTCCAAGCAGACTTGCAAAGACGGCAGCCGCCAAAGGATTAGGTCAACTTTCGCATCCAAGCGCAAGCCTTCCTTGAAGCCTTCTCTCTGGAGCCATCTACCCAATGACTTGGCCCGCCGGATATTGATGCAAGCCGTGTCGTTGAACAAAAAAGAGAAGCTTGAGAAGTTGGCAACCAAGCTCTTGAAGGCCTATGCGGCAAAGGCTCGTCAGTATAGGGCCATCAGAAGAAAGCTCTCGAGGGATGCATATCAGATTGGAGTGGACAACTGGATTGAGGTCAATGAGAGGCGCGAGCGCATGCGAGAGCAAAGAGATGAGCTATTTGATGCGGTGATGTCTAATAGCAAAAAATTCCTAGCCGTTGTGCATGAGATGAGCGATGCACGGATGAGTGTGAGATATCTAAAGCAGATTTTACCAATCATGTCGACAGTGAGTACAATCTGACTTTTTGGTGTAACGAGTGTAAAATGAGTGCAATAAGAAATCAGCCCATGGGTTGTGAGCCCAAGGCTGGTTAGTGCAGAGGCCTTTATCCCCGTTGGCCAGGACAGACATACAATCCACCGGTGCCCCGTCTAACGGAAGTCCCTTGCGGGACCACAGCAGGGTGATGGATAGTACCGCCTAGACACCTCAAGGTTAGGGCATGCATGAAAAGTCACGACGACACTACAGCTTGGTCTTCCCGCGAGAGCATGGTGTTTCCGTCTCACGACCCTCGAAAGGGCAGCGCACCACCAGGGGCTCCGCACATAGTACTAACCAAACTGCAGGCCTAAGCCTACACACCACGCAGCCCCCCCCACATGGTTTAGGCTATTCCATTCGTGGGGGTTGGGACAAGCCATGCATGCTAGCGTGGGTGCCGCGACTGAATTGATGATTTTCCTAAGGGGCGAGGTCCCATAGGTGGTTTTCAGAGGGCGCTCCCATAGGTGGATTTCAGGGCGCGCGCGCGCCCGGGGGGGTTACTAAACCCTGTTTTGATATGTTAGCCTAAAAATTCTGCGCTATTGTCATCCTAGCTCAGTTGGTTAGAGCGGCCGACTGAGAATCAGAAGGTCCTGAGTTCGACTCCCTGTTGGGACATTCTCATCGCAGAAAAGTCTGACTGCATGCCAACTGCGTATTTATTGTTGCGGTTGAAGTCTAAATTTTGCATCAGCTTGGCAAATCGCTTTTTGATGCAAAAGTCTCATTGATTCTTAAAATATCGGTCCGCATTAGGGCTCAGTAGGTATGGTTTTGGCATTGCCGGGTCCGGCAGATGAAGAGGCGGGCTGAGATTCAGAAGGCCCCCGGTTCGATTCCCTTTGTCGAATAGCGTTTTCTTTTTTAAGTGAGGAATTCTCTCCCTATAAACATTCATGTTTTTGATGCAAAAGTCTCATTGATTATCAAAATACCGGTCACTAGTGTCAGCAGCCCAGCTTCTGGCGTGATTGCAGGAGGGTGGTGGGACAGGGCGGCGCGCAGCACTCACCTGCTTCTTGTGCTGAGAACTTGCATCAATGTCCCAACGGTGTCGCGCGATGTTTGCCTCACATGTTGCGTAAGATTCTTCTAGTAATCGGTGAGGTGAGTCGTATAAACATGCCCAATAATACAGGACTCGCCTGCCCCATGCTTCCGCAACTGCTCGTTACGGAGGTGTGGTTGGGGGACTATTTAAACGAATAGAACTAGTGTAATTGCAGGAGGCAGGTTACTTGTCTGACAACAGCCCCTCCCCAATGCATGCTAATCGCTGTAAGACTTTTCAAAATCGGCACCTTCAAACTCCTGCGGAAGCTGGCAGTACCGTACCGGATCATCCTGGTACAGTACTGCAATGAGGCTCATGGGTGGAAGCGGTATCCGGCAGTACGGTATCCTGAACCCTTGGTCCTGGTCAAAACGACAAAATGGGGTATCCTGGCACCAGGGGTCCGGTCGGGGGGGGGGGGGGAAGCCCTCCAAGCTAATGCTGGTATCCTGGATCCAAGGGATATCCAGTCTCACACCTGTGGGACCAATTGCAGTGCAGCTTACACTGTTACATCATTTCTAGCTTCTGGCGCCCCCAGACCCCCTTGTGAGCAAGTAGTACTAACAGCAATTCAATAATCCGGCTTGCGGCGGCACTATGACACAGTTGGCAGCCATGGTAGTCCCAAGGTCATGTTGGTACCCTTGCTCAAGAGAGTGGCAAAAGTGAGTAGGTTTCCCGCATTGTGCCAACTAACATTTCTCATCCCAAAACCTACCAAGTACCAATTACCAGATGGCCCTGTCAAAGCAGGGCGCCGGTGGGGGCAGCGCCACCCACAAGGAGCCAACTTCTAAAGGCTCCAACGGCATACTCAAGTTCCTGTCCAAGCTCAAACAATCGGCTGCCACCAGCCCACCCTAAATCCCTTGCTAGCCAATGTATGTCAGGCCAGCCCATTTCGACTTGCCATGCGCTGACCAGTTGACCCAGTCAACAGCAAGCCAAGCAGTTTTATGCCTAGCAGCAAGCACTGGTATCCGGCTGGCACTCTAATCGAATTCCCCCCCCCCCCCCCGCGTCCGGGGACACAGCTGCGGCTCGAACTGCCATTACCGAGGCATCTGTAATTGTTCATGTATCCACTATGAAGAGAGCAATCAATAAGCATTCATTTTATAAGTATGGAAGACAGAAGAAGAGCCTGACTGCCAACAGGGCAATCCTAACTTGCCATTTATGAAAAGCAGGGGCATCCCTTTGCCTTTGCAGACTGCTGCTTCAGCGTTGTGACATCCATTTGAACCAATAACTTAGACCTTGTTGGGCTGCAGTACTTGCCTGCACTCTCTGCTCCAGGGCAAAGCAAAATCCTGAAGTGCAAGCAGTGCCAGCCAGCAGTCACGCACAACCAGGCCATGGTAGGCAGATTGAAGCATCAGTACTTGGAATTCTGGAATTTTTGCCTTAGTGAGGTTGGCATGCAGGCTGGAGTCAGCCTCACCCGCATATGGAGGTGGTCAACTTCTCTCGCTGCCAGGGTTTTGAGTATGTACCTGCTCCAGGCTACACGGTATCCTGGGGCCAGTATCAAG
The DNA here is from genome assembly GCA_963556185.1 of Pseudopediastrum boryanum. Classification (NCBI taxonomy): domain Eukaryota; kingdom Viridiplantae; phylum Chlorophyta; class Chlorophyceae; order Sphaeropleales; family Hydrodictyaceae; genus Pseudopediastrum; species Pseudopediastrum boryanum. The sequence continues at coordinate 6,030,318 of OY744507.1, forward strand.
GCCCAAAATGGCTCAATTCTGCACTAAAATACACCAAAATCGCTTCGCCCCAGACCCCACCAGGGGGGGCTGTTCCTCCCCCCCTGGACCCCCCGCCTCCTCATTAGCAGCCCGCTCCGCGGGCTGCCTGCTAGGGTATCCTGACACCTAGGGCTTTGCCTGAATTCGGGTATCCTGGAACCAGGATACCGCTTCCGAACCCGATCATTGCAGACAAGCTCCTGCCGCCACATTCCTTGAAAAGCGCTCAGGTGAGCTCCCTTACGTGATCTTCAGACGGCAAATGCATTTGCAGTACAAGTGGTCTGAATCAACATGCATCTCGCCAATGCCAACACAGGAACGGCCACCTTATACACAGGCGCGAAGATCCCCCTGGTAGGATTGGGAACGTGGAACTCGGAGCCTGGAGAGGTTGCAAAAGCAGTCAGGGCCGCGCTGAACAATGGCTACACGCACATCGACTGCGCAGCTATCTACGGCAACGAGCCTGAGGTGAGCAGCTGGAAATTCCTTTCCAGGTTGCGAGGTCCGCGCAGCTTTGAAGCGGACACGCAGCATGAACAGCTAGCGCAAGGCATGAAGAGGAGCCACCTCCGCAGAAGTACACGAGCATAGAACCACTCCTTGTGGCTGCTTCTCCCGCTTACTTAGGGCTCAGTTCCGTCTGGCTCTGCTTGTTTGCATACACCTCCCAAGATGCAGCTTTATAGCTTATGTGTTGGGTAATGCATGTTGTACAGCTCATTATGTATAAACAAACAAACATCTATTGTGTGGTCTGAATCACTGAGTTACATACTATAGGACCATTGCTATGCCCCTTGGCCATGCCATCGAAAAGATATTGCCGGTGTCCTAGCATTCGGTGTGGAGGGCCCCAAAATGTTTGGAGTGCATGGAGATCGTAATTTGCAGCACACTTGGTTTAGCTCATGATGGACTAGACATACTTACGCCACAAGCGTGTGCTTACTCCATGCTCTCAGCAGGATGATTTGCAACAACATCTGTTCTTTGTTCTCACCCCAATGTCAATGTCAAACCTTGCAAGAAGATGGTCACTACCGTGCACGAATACCCCATGGGATTCTCCTGCAACCTTCAGTACTCCACACTGATGCTCATGTATATGTCCTATGCTTATGCCGCGCAGGTTGGCACTGCCTTTGCCGAGATCTTCAGAAACGGCAAAGTCTCCCGTCCTGACCTTTTCATCACCAGCAAACTCTGGAACTCCAAGCACAACGAGTCAGACGTGCTCCCCGCCCTCCAACAGACCCTGCAAGACCTGCAGCTTGACTACCTAGACCTCTACCTCATCCACTGGCCTGTAACTAGTGACGGCCCCCCTGGCCCTGAGCTAAACCCTCCCCTGCAAGAAACCTGGCAGGCCATGGAAAGGCTGGTTGACCAGGGTTTAGCTCGCCAGATTGGGGTGAGCAACTTCAGCATTAAGAAAGTAAAGGACCTGCTAAGTTACGCACGGATCAAGCCGGCCGTTAACCAGGTGGAGGGACACGCCTACCTCCGTAACCAGGAGCTCATTGACTACTGCCAAAGCCAGGGCATCCACGTCACTTGCTACAGCCCCTTAGGGTCACCAGGTTTCGTTGCATCCCAGGGGTTACAAGTGCCACCTTTGATCAAGGACCCCTTGGTCAAAGAGCTAGCTGACAAGTACGGCAAGACCACAGGGCAGATTCTGATCCGCTGGGGTGTGCAGCGCGGTACAAGTGTACTGCCCAAGAGTGTGAACCCTGACCGCATTAAGTCAAACCTCCAGGTGTTTGACTGGGCCCTGGAGCAGGAGGACTTTGAGCGGTTGAGCAAGATGCCTCTGAAAGTGAGGAGTGTGGATGGCAGTTTTTTTCTGAACCCTGAGGGGCCTTATAAGACCATGGCGGACCTGTGGGATGAGCCAGGGGCAGATGAAGAGCAAGAAGCTGCACTGAGCAAGGGGGTGAGTGAAATATCCTTACACTAATGGCCTAATCCCTTTATCTTACGCCGGAGGGCAGCTCACCCCCCTCCTTGCGTAGATCTCACTTTCTCTCTAGGGTCCCATGATGAAGGATGAGGTTAAGTGAAACAGTATGAGGCTCATTCTGGACGGGTCTATGGTACTAGAAGGGCAAGTTCTGCTTGTCAAGGCCTGCTGCTGCACATCTTGTGCAGACTTTTAAGGTTGATGTGCATGCACCATGGTTGCCACATTTATCTGCCTGCTATTTGCATTGCTGTGTTTGGGTGTAAGATTCACCTCTGAGCCCATCACACTTCACTTGATGTGCCATAAAAATAACTGCCATTTCCTACCCTCATATCTGTTGGCTGCTATTTATTTGTAAGCATGCTCAATTGGTGACGCGCTGCGGAGGAAAAATGTGGCTCTTTGCTAGCCATCGGCTTTGTATTACCGTCCCAGTCTGCAGACGAGTTTATATCTGTACCTTGGCATCTAGTGCATACTTTTTACGAGGGTGGACGGAGGAGTGATCAGTTTGTTATGTTGGGCCTTAGTTGCGCCTGTAATGGTCGTCACATGCCGTTCTTTATGCTTTGTACCATCTGACAGTTGCACATGCATGAATGTCTGCTGATCACGAGACCATGCTGTTGGAATCCTAAGTAGAGTAGCGGTTGCACTAAGCAAGGGAGATAAATGAAAGGTATCGTGCAGGATGAGGTCCAGTGAATTGGTTCCTAGGCTCTGGTGGCTAGAAGGGTGAGGTGTGCTGTTCCGCAGTGAAGGCTCCCGCTGGTCTCCATTTGACATGGGTCATTGACGAAGTACCATATATGTGGAATCTGATCGATTTCATTTAGTCAATGGCTGTTCTTACACCTGCTTTAATTTGGGTTATTCACATACCGGAGTAATTGAGCCGGGATCTATGGGTTCCAAACAGGCTAAGATTGTTCTAACTCTCTGTTCTAACCTTAGATTCTTAAGCATGGTTCGGTACTGCTGAGATAATGCACTTGGGGTCGGTCACAAACAGATCATCCGTATTGTGTCAAGACCCAGAGATAGAGAGAGATCTACGCAAGGAGGCCGTGAATTGTTCTCCGGTGTCAAGACCCAAATTAAGATGCGGAGCTGCTTGGATCTTCTGAAAAATGAGGGATCCAGTCTTATCTGGCTCCGCTAGCGGCAACAGTCAGGTATAAATGGATTTCAGCCTGTGAGTGTTGCACGCTCCGTCAAAAGGCCGAATGTCGTACGAGCAGATTACCGCCTACCAGATCATGGCCCCATAGCTGTCACCATCTGGGACCATGATATGATATCAGTGGCATGGTGACAGCTTTGGGGCCATGATCTGGTAGGCGGTAATCTGCTGGTACGACATACCATCCTAAATATGATACATAAACCACACCAACACTAGCTGCAATCGGAGCTTGCTGGCTATAATCACCCCACGACATATGGTACAGCAACACAAACACGCTGTGCGGCTACTAAAGAAAGTACCGGTCCCCTTAGCTTCCTACCACGCAGCAGCAGCCAGACTCTGATGCATCACCAAATCTGCACTCACACCTTCTCCATACGCATCAACTAAACCCCACCCACTACTGCTGCCCGCCTGGCCCCACCCCTGCCCCCCATCACAAACCCACATCCCATCATACATCCCCACCAACCCCACCTCCCACTTCTCCCTCCCTCCCTCACCCTCCCCCACCCCACCCCCTTGCTCTAAACCCTCCCCCATCTGCTGCCCCTGCAACATCCCAGGCACCGCCATCTGCTCCATTAACCCCAACACCTCACCCCCTTCTAACTCAGCTTCCGCAGCATGTAGCAGCTCCTGCAGATAAGCCCTCCGCAAATTTCGGTCCCGTGCTGCTGCCCCATTCTCCTCCACAGCTGGTCCTACAGCCCCATTCCCCCTCACAGGCTGGCAGATCACCAACTTATCAGCAACCACCACCTCTGAAACCCAGAGCTCCTCAAGAGGTCCTGATAAAACGGCACTAGGTTCACCTCCTGCCGCCTCCACTGCAGCAGCAGCAGCATAGATATTGCCACCACCAGCCACATAACTGCCACCACCAGCAGCCACAGCACCGGCACCACCATTGCCACCACCACCAGCAGCAGTGATGGTTAACACATCCACCATCTCTACGTCTCCCACATCTGCCGCAGCTGATCCGCTTGCAGCAGGACGCCCTGCCAGCGCACTACCATCCATAAACAGGTCCCATGCACCAGCATCAACCCTACACAGAATGCAACAGCATGGAGGTTGGTACAGGTACTCAAAGCAGGGGGAAGTGCACACAAGAATAGCAGGGTCTGTCATGCAGTGCTGAAAACGAGAAAAGCAGAGTGCAGTTATCAATGCGATAGCAGGAGGTGGGGCATGGGGCATCAGCACCTTTTGCCTTGTGAGAACAATGCAACTCACAACATCTGAAGCATGTAGCATTACCAGCAAGAGAGGGAGATAAGGTACTACAGAGAATGCAGCAGCAGAAGGCCCAGCATCAGCAACTTACATACTCGCCAGTGAATGCTGCCTACAACTACGTATGGTGAGTGAAAGAGAGGAGGTTGGCATAGGACTTGGGACATAGGTGAAGGCTGCGAGCAGGGTCCCAAACAAGCTGGCAAACATGTAGATCATACCAAGACAAAAAGATAGACCGGTTGCGGCCACAATGCCGAAGCCATTGTTGCAGAACATTGTGGTGCCCCTTTCCCTTCTTCCCCCTCCCTCCTCCTATCCTCCCCTTTCAACCTTCTCCCATCCTCCCTCCACTACCCATCTTCTCAGATCTGACCTTAGCACTCCCCCTCCATCCCCCTCCATCCTCCTCTTCCTCCTCCTCCTCTCCCTCCTCCCCCTCCTTGTCTCCCCTTCTCAGCTTCCCCTTCGCCCCCCCCACCCTCCCTTCTCTCTACCCCCTCTTCCCTCCTTCCCCTGTCCCCCCTCCCGCCTCTCCTTCTACTTCCCGCCCTTCCCCCCCCCCCCCATCCCCTCGAATCTACCAATACCCCTCACCTCCTTGTCGTCTGCATCAGGCTTTCCTCCATATCCAGCCTCCGAGCAAGAGCATCCACTTCTCCAGCATCAACTGCCAGCACCCCACTCCCTAAACCCTGCTGCTGCTGCTGCCTTCCAGCCAGTGCACCTGCATCACATCACCAACATTATAAACTCACCATAGGCAGGTTTAGGTTATGATTTAGGTTATGATTTAGGTTATGGTTTAGGTTATGGTTATAAACTCACCATAGGCAGCTGCTAAACCTTCATCATTGCCATCAACGTCAACATCAACATCATCATCAGAATCAGTGTCTTCTTCATCTTCCTCACTATCAAACCCCTGCTGCTGCTGCTGCACCCCTACCCATTGCTGCTCCTGCTGCTGCTGCTGCTGCTGCGCTTGCACCCCTACCCATTGTTGCTGCTGCTCCTGCTGGTGCTGCTCAAACTGCTCCGGTGCTGGCTCCCCCATTTGCTGGATCTCTCTCCAACAATTAGCTAGCCACTCCGGCTCCAGGTGCTGCTGCTGCTGCCCCACCCCACTCCCCCCCGCAGCCCCGCCTCCCCTCCCTGCCAAGCTCCTCTTCCTGCTGCTCCTCACCTTCTCTGCAGCTACCACCTTCTCTTTGTACTGCTGCAGCTGCCGTACCGCTTGCACCAGCTGCTGCCACTGCTGCCATTGCCCCCACCTGCCCCACTCCTCCATCAACAGCACCACCTCTCCTTTCAAAACCAGCAACTCCCCACGAACAGTACGTCTCAAGGATGGTACTAACCCCTGTTGCTGCTGCTGCTGCTGACTCCCGCCTCCATTTCTTCCTCCACCACCACCAGGCATATCTCCTGCGCCAGCAGCAGCAGTTGTCATAGCCGCTGCTCCACTACTGCTGCCGCCCCCTCCTGCCCCACTTCCCCCATGACTCCCACCGCCATTTGAAGCACCCCACACTGCATTACCACCGCCACCACCAAGAGCAGCAGCAGCAATAGTGGTGGTGGTAGCTGCAGGAGCAGAAGACGACAACACCCCACCCCCCGCACCACCATCACTCCTACCCCCTGCTCCTGCATTTCCATTCCCCCCTCTCCCAGGAAGGAAAGGTTGTAGCAGCCCAGGAACCCACCGATGCCACTTGCTACGTCCACCCCTACCCTGTTGACCACCACTGCTACTGCCAGCCCCAGCATCACCATGGCTGCTCCTGCTGCTGCTGCTGCTTGTAGAGTGGAGGTTCTCCACCACCACACTTGGGTATAGCTCTGCATGCAGGGATGAGACACTTAAAAAGCCTCTGCCAGCACCAGCACCAGCCCCAAGACCAGCTGCTCCTGCAGACGCGGCTGTTACGGAGCCTCCATGCCACCCCTGTACCTCCTGCTGCTGCTGCTGCTTCCCCCCTTGCTGCTGCCGCTGCTGCTCCATACGCTGCTGCTGCTCCCAATTACGTTTCCAACTCTCAGCCCCCCTCACTGCTGCTGCTGCTCCTCCCCCTGCGCCCTCTGCTGCTACCATCTCCTCCTGCCCCACTCCAATCACATTTGCCCTCCCACCCACACACTCCTCACCCCCCAGTAACTCCCCCACCTGGCTGCCATCCATATGCCCCCCATACCCACACCCCACCACCCCAGAGCGTGTCACAGGGAGCAGCCGGCCCACTGCGGGGGAGGGCAGGATGCGGCCAAATGCACCCACATAGCGGATGGCAGTATAGAACAGCATGTCCTCAGCCTGCTTCTGATGCTTGCCATATAACCGCAGCTCAAGGTACCTACGGCAACAATAGAAAATGGGTCAAGCGGGGGTCAAGCAGGGGTCAAGCAGGGGTCAAGCGGGGGTCAAGCAGGGGTCAAGCAGGGGTCAAGCAGGGGTCAAGCAGGGGCCAAGTTGGGTTCATTCAGATGGGACAAGGGTGCTAGATTAAGGGTTCTTGCTGATAACATATGTGAGCAAGGACTCGCGGGACCTCAGCATAGGGTTCACACAGAGCATAACCCCTAAGCACGCACTCCAAGACCCCAAACCACCCATCAGTCGTCTGTAGGAGGGCGGGAGCTATCCCTGAGCAGCACTCTGCAATCTAGCCCCCACCCCTCAGCCTGACCTTCTACCTCTGCCTGTGGCCACGTTGCAAAAATGTCTGCACATATTAAAACACCATTGCAAGCTAAAGAACCCATGGTTGCAAAGCTAGCCATGGAGAAAGCCCATAGCCATTGTCCGGAAAACAAACGGCTACATGACAATGCCATACGTTGCTACTTGTCTCTAACCCAGGCATTGCTACTTGTCTCCCTGATGAACTTCTCTCAGCTCACCTTCTCCTACTGCTGTCTTAAGGCAGGATGCAAAGGTATGCCCCGCCTCAGAAGTTGCAAGCTGGCGGACCCATAGTGCAAGGCCACAGAATCCATGGCATTTGTCCAAGAGCAAACATGCACACAATAATACCACACAATCACCCACCAGAGACAATGCAGGTAGCTTCACTAACAAGCACCACTGCTAGCGTGTTGGTGTTATTACAATAGTGTGAATTCCCTGCTTACCTTCCCACTGCTGCCTCTGGCCACAATGCAAAGGTCTGCATGGCTTCTGTCATCTGCACCCGGAACACCGGGGAGGCTGGATGCATCTGGTGAGGGGTGGGGCCACACCACACTTGAAGCTGAATGGGTGGATACACAGGGTGCCTGACACATCACAAGGCATATTGGAAGGCACATCAGAAGACATTGTGCATCAAATGCCGCCACTTCACGGCATGTCCCACTACAGAGTTGAAAGCTCTTTGCTCTACTGTTGAGCCACGGGTGCCGCTGTTCGCATACCATACGTAACTTACCAGTAGCCACAACAGGGATGGCATGTAGCAGTACCAGTGCTAGGATGCAGGGAAGCAGACCGGATGGATGCTAGCCCCACTCTTTGCTGCATACAAAGCTGTTGTAGCCGCAGCAGTCAGCACATATTATGTCAACACTCTATGGTATGGCCACCTCTTTCAAGGTATGCCATGTCAACAATCAAAAAAAACAGAAATTCTTAGGCAATGGCTGCTCCCCTTTCATGCTATGGTAAGGAAGGTGCCAAGGCACGTACCGGTATTTGCCCTTGCCATGTTATGAGAGGGTGTCAGCATGTACTAGATCAGGTGTATGCTGGGCACCTAGAAAGATAGCAGCAGGTTGGGACCAGCGCACATCCATAACAGATGCACACACCCTTTTCCCGTACTGCACTCAGTGATGGATGGCAACTTGAGCATCTAGTCAGGTAAGGCAAACTCTCTGCCACATGTCTAGTTCACTTGCTACTGGCCGCTCTTTGCCCATCACTTCGAGCTAACATAGATCCACCTTTGATCCACCTCTTAAACAACCTCTTTTACACTCCCATCTGATTGACCTCTCAAGCCAAGTGCCTTTGCTGAAGTTCATCCCTTTGATTCAAGCACTCACCCTCGCTGATAGTATGCTCTGTACACCGCCAAGCGTAGGTAATGCACCTCAGATGCTGGGCCAGCTAACTTGTAGATCAAGTGCTCGTGACACGCTTGGGTCCTGTGTGCTGTGCTTGACCAGAACATTCGGTCATTGTGAACAGTGCTGTCTGCAAAGCAGCAGAGGGTGAAGCTGTGGTGAGATGGGCTGTGTTGTGTGCTACGTGCATACAGGCCAAGCAGTGCAGCACCGCAGCATGGAGCAGGCGCATGTAATATGCAATAAACCCATGTCTGTAAAGCAGCAGAGGGTGCAGCTGTGGTGACTGCACGTGCCCTTCCCACGCCAACCCATGCTGAGCCTGGATCAAAGTGCTTGAAGGCAAAGCACCCAGCAAGAGCATGAAGATAAGAGATGGATGCAACAAACACATGCCGCAGCCGAAGCAGCAGAGCAGGAACAGTGAGTGCACCTGCCTCTCCAACCTGTGATCAGCCACGAGCAATGTGCTAGCAGGAAAAGCACGAAAGAAGAGCATGAAGCAAGCGAACATATGCGGTGAAACAATGATGCAGCAAATGCACACTGGCAAGCAAGCGTATGGCCTAATGCAGTTGCTTAAGAGAGGTAGTCCAACCGCTAAAAGAGGGCCTGGTGCATGGAGCATAAGCAGGAAGCCGATGCAGGCACACAGAAATGCATGCACACAGCAAGAAGAGCTAGCCAATGCACCCATAAACTGCATGCAACATACGCCTGCCGGAGAAAGCATGGTACATCCATGTTACAAGACAGACAAAGTTCAAGACAAGGATGTAGGCATCTATTGCTGTCCTACTTCTTTATCTGCTCTTGCCCTTGTCTATGCTCCCTCAGCTCCCAACTATAACAATTGTCCATACCTATGGACTGTGCTGGATCGTCAGTGGATGATGCCTCAACCGCTTCCACTATTAAGCTTTGGTAGCGGTTGCTGTCCAAATCCCATGCCTCCCGGACTGGCTGGTAATCTTCCACGATCTCCTTGATCCGGTGCTCCTGGTCGTCACAGAAAGCGAAGCCATGGCTCCGCATAAACTGCCTCTGAAGCTCACGAGACATCATCTTGGCATATGGTCTGAACTGGGTTGGATGCTTCGGGTGGTCTCACAGGCGGTCGGAGGGCTTTCGAGTGTTTTGAAGCTGCAGCAGCTGATGGACTTTCTAGGGCGAAGCCAGCGGCTGTCAGCTGGCAAATGTCTGCCAAGAAGGTCCTTAAATTGATGTGGCAGCTACTCGAAGCTGCACTAAAGCCCACTCAGCAGGCATTCACTTCCAGCAGGGCGCAAATGGTGTTTAAGACGTAACAACAGGCCATCATCGCTATCAGTCGCTTCTAAAGAAGGCAGTTGCTTCCCACTAGGGCAGCCGGGAGGACCAAACACATCCAAGATGCTAATACTGAGGTGCAAACGAAACCAGCACAGCTGAACCCTTGGTGATACAGGTTATCTATAGACCTCTCTTAATCTAACACTACTTATCCAAACAGCTACACACGCATATATAAACCAAGTACCGTGCACCCACCGGATGTGTCTGCCTATGAAAGGTGCAGACTGCAGCTCAGCCGCTTTATTCTTCAATCAAGATCACTCATAGCCGTATCAAGCCGTTTACAGCGCTCTGAAATGTGAGCAAAGCCGGCAAAGAAGCCAGTGCCGAAAAGTGTGTAAAGCCCAGGTTGCAGATCCACACTAGGACGCTATCGGAGATGCTTCATCGTAGACTACAACCGCTGTAGCCTCTTGCGACAACTGCTCTCGCTGCCCGCCTTGCCCTCCGCCGGGCTCCAGCAGAGTACAAATGCAAGTGAACAGCTTTGGGATCTTCCCTTTTAGATGCCTTTGGCACAGGTCCTAAGTAGCAACGTGATGGACGTGTGAGCAGGGCCGCCAAATTCAAGGGGCGAGTTTGGCTGGAGATCCGCTGCTGGGTCGTGCCTCCCCCTTCTGCAGAACCTCGTGGCCTTCTAAAGCAGAGGCCAGGTGCATCGGCAGGTGCGTCTCGTGGTCCTGACTCCGCGATGATGGGACGAAATTGGACACGCTGTAGTGCGATATGTGATAAACGCGCCTGCAAATGTCGTATGTATTACGTAGAACTAATCGTATACGCACAGTGGATTGTCCAAAGGGAGCTGATGACTTTCAGCGCCCGGTATTACGTGTTATTGTCTTGGTCAGCGCATCAGCACCATTGTCCGGGAAGGGCGAAGATTCCAGACGGGCATCTGCGATGGAACCTACCATCTCTTCTTTGTAAGTGACAATATTGGCTCTGGAATGTTTAAGGATGACCATAGCTTCTATAGTGTGCTCCCACCTTGCCGATTGTATGGATGGCCCTGATTGCACGGTTACCTCGATGCTTATGTCATCTTGCTTTACCTCCCGCGTGCAGATGGGGAGGCTCTCAAAGCGCACAATTCAATGCCGTGCGGCACGGAAGCAGCGCGACCTGCAAAGCAGCAAGGATCCTTCGCAGCATTCAAGCAGCAGTAAGTTGACTGGACGACAACCGCTGATAGCTCTGCTGGCCCGCGCGCTAACGTTCAACTTACCTGAATGTGCATTAACACATGCCTACGGGCATCCCTATGGGTTGATCGAAACTGCGTACGCCCAGTTCGTCCCTCTCGGGCACTACATCAGCTGTCGCCCTGGGCTCTCGAGTAGTCCAAGAAGCGAACTGCTTCTACTCCGAAAGACGTGACAGAAATCATTTCTTTGCAGGCAGCAAAACAGTGGCAAGGCTATCTGTCTCGGTGAAGTCATCTGGAAGTAGTGGCTCGGTAAGTTGGCACAAGGCCACATGGCTTACAGGGTCAGCCAGCTGGATTTTATTGCAGGCCGTGGCTTATCACCCGCATGCTCTTTCAAGCTTCAGCATTCCAGCAACACCTCTTGCGCCAGAAGCAGTTCACTGAAGCCATTTTCTCCCTTCCCTTAGCCTATGCTCCCATGTTCCGCTTCCATACCTCTGTGCAACTTGCGCAAGGTTGCACTCCGAGTGCTAGCATCAATCTCACATCTTCGTGCCTGTGTACGCAGACCATCAACTTTGCCAAGCTTGGAGCAGCGTCCCTTCGCAGATACCAGCAGGCTTATGGGCTGGATCTGCACCCAGGCTCAAACAAGGATGACCTGGTGTTTGCTGTGAAACATCATTTCCAGTCAACAGGGGTGAGTAGCAGTTGGCTCTGCAGCTGCAGGAGCAGCAGCAGTAATTGTATCCCGGATTAGCAGGTGCAAGGGCATGAGCCTCCTGGGAGTGCTTGGCTCAGGGCAGCAGGGGTGTCAGCAGGAGCAGCAGGTGGCGGAGGGCGAGGATGCGCAGTTGTTGCTGAAGGGCAGGGACAGGGTGACAGCAGCCTGAGCAGCAGCACTCGATGGCAGAGGGTCAGACCTGAAGAGACAGTCAGTCTCAGCTAACCATAGCAGGAGCAGCAGCCTCTGTCTGAAAGCAGCAGCCTCATTCAGAGGGGCAGACACTATCAGATCATCTGCAGCAGCCTCACTTAGCAGCAGCATAGCAGCAAGATGACGACTGAAGACGACCACAGCGGCAACAAGCAGATGTGGCAGCACGTCTCGCGGAGCATGTCCGTCAGCAGTGACAGGAGCAACAGTGGGGGAGGGGTGAGCAGAGTAGCAGTAGCAGCAGGGGGCCACTTGCAACAGCAGAAGAAGCACTGTTGATTCCGTTTGAGGGCACTGAGCAGTGATACACATCCTCTAGCAGCAGCAGCAAGTTGAACAGCAGCAGCAGGAGCTGCCACATTTGGGGCAGCAGAGACTGGGCAGGAGCAGCAAGACGAAGAACAGCAACAGGAGCCGGAACACCTGGGGCACCAGGAAGCAATGCAAGAGCAGGAGGGAAAGCAGCAGCAGCAGAATGCCTAACAGCAGCAGGAGGAGCCACAGCAGCAACATTTGGGTCAGCAGGAGGCAATGCAGCAGTAGCAGCAGCAGGAGGCAAAGCAGCAGCAGCAGGAGGCCAGGAAGCAGCAGCAGCAGCAGCAGGAGGCAAAGAAGCAGCAGCAGCAGGAGGCAAAGCAGCAGCAGCAGCAGCAGCAAGCCGAACAGCAACAACAGCATCGTCTGGGGCAGCATCATTTGAACCATGAGACACAGCAATTGCTGTTACCACCCCCCCCATCATGGCAGCATTAGCTGGAAGTGAAAGCAGCAGCTGTATGCCATGGGGACCTTGTCAGTCTTCTGGTTGGGTGCTCCAGATAGGAAGAGATATGTACCAACAACAGGCAGCAGACTGAACAGAGGCTATCACTCCCTGTGTACTGCATGCAAAGCTCCTGCAGCTGCAGTGCACCTCTCTAGAATTGCATGCTGTGAGCAATGCAGCCAAGCTTCATGCGCCTGTGCTAAACGATGCAGTGTCTCGTTGCTCAGATATTGCAAATGTGACATTATGAAGTTAGACCCCGAATAGGGTGTTTCACCTTGCTGTTTTTTGTGACGGATCAAGGTGCGGGGCCTAAAGCATTTTTTGCTATGGCATGTCATGAAATGTGATATGAATAACTTAATGGCTTGGTCTCACTGGTGCGCAGGTGGTGGACGAGTGCAGCATCTTGTTGGGCTTTGCTCAAGCTCTACGACGACGGGACAGCTCCTCTGACAGCAGCACTACAAGCACGGAAAACAATGATTAGTGTATTGCCTACTGCAGCCTAGCCAGCAGCCACAGCAGCTGGTCACTACCTCCTTACCTCCTAAGCAAAAGGTGTCTCTGGACTGCAGCAGCAGAACAACAGCAGCAGCAGCAGCCCGTGGTTTAACAACAACAGCTTGATGCCTTGCTCTGAGCACGTGCGGAGGCGCAGCGGAAGACATGCAGCACAGCAGAAGACGCACAGCACTTCCAGATGCCTTGATCTTAGCATGCGCAGACGCAGAGCGGGCGTTTCCCTGAATATGGGTCTCTCAAAGCCGCTATGGAACGGCAGAGAGACGTCATCGGATGTGCAAGTGATCCAGGGTTAACAGCTTGGCAGCATGCCATGTCAAGGTTCAAGTGGATACCAAGCGCGGGATGCCCATACTGCTGTGATAGTAGCATGCAAGTGTCTACGCAAAGCAGGCTACATCTGAGCCGACATGGAGGAGGGGTTGTGACTAGCAGCTGTGGATTTGAATAGATTTGGTCAACGCAATGGCCCCAAAGGAGGGTCCTCAAAGGAACGTTGGCCGTAACTTCTGCATCAGCAGAGTTTTAGGGTACATTGGCCACGATATGAGTATTTGTGATTGTGTTGATTGCTACCAGCCATGGCTGGTTTTGAGTTGGGGCTACGTGCCTTGGCGTGCCTTAGATGAATTTTGATAGATCAGCAGCTATAGAAGCAGCCCGTTGGATGACGTCGTATGTCATCCTCCTGGGTCCTTTTTGGCAGGGGGGTACTAATGGTTTAGGGTCTAGGGACTAGCCTAAACCCTAGACCCGAAGCAAGTGCAGCAACTAATTGTGTCCTTTTTGGCAGGCGGGTTGGTGCAGCACCAGCTGTACCAATGGTTTCGGGTTAGGGTAAAGGGTCTAGCCTAAACCCTAGGCCCTAAGCAAGTGCAGCAAGTAACTGTGCCCTTTTGGGCAGGCATGTAGGTGCAGCAGGTGTACAGCAATTGGTTTGTGCAGCAACTGTGCTTACAGTGCACTGCCGTGTTAACAAGACTGTTTGTATGTGATGGGCAGCCATGGTGTGTGTTGTACCATCGGTTGCATGTGCTTTGTGTTGGAATCCATGTGCAATTAATGATGTTTGGTTTGGAGGGAACCTTGGATTCCATGTACGTGCAATGGTGATGGGAGGTTGTGGTGTGTCTTTGTGTGTGTCATGTGTGACCATATGCTTGTTGTGTTGCAGTGAAGTCTGGGGCATGGATGTTTTTTGTCTGCGTGTGTGAAGAGACGAGAGCACCAGATGCATGCATGCGTGAATGGAATGCATGATTGAGCATGCATACATGTTCAGAATGCATGTCTGAGCATCTAGAAAGTACATGGTACTGTACAGCTGCTGTGTAATGCCGACGTCCTGATCAAGGACAAGGACAAATCTGCACTTTGCAGGACCTTTTTTGGCTTTTGGTGGACTTTTCTGTGCCGCACGATGCTGTGGTTCCGTTTCTGACCCTTTGAAGAATGGTTAGCCATGTTTTTGCATGTCGTTGCTGTTGCTGCCCCTTTGAAACAGGTCATTGTTAATGTATGTAAGCTGAGGTATGTACCGTATGCAGGTGTGAGGGGTGTGTGTGCAGTGACAGCAGTCTCACTCTTGCATACCCAGTTCTGTTGATGAGCTGGTCTGGCTGCAAGGTATGTGGAGGCACCTGAGTCGTGCAGTGTGTATCTCTCACGTACTAAGTATATATGGTCAGTTGTCTTTGTCTGGGCTCTAGTTATGAGCAGAGAAGCACATCTCGTCAGTGCTTGGGGGCGTGTGGTGCTTGTGTTGAAGTAGAACCTGTGGTGGGGGCTCTGCAAGTCTCTGAGTGTAAGGGGATTGTAAGGGGGGCCCTGTAAGGGGCTGGGAGGTCCAGGGCACGATGCTTCTTAGGCGCTGAGCAGTGTGCCAAGTACTTTGCAGATCTCTGCATGCTGAAAGGGGAAGTGGCTTTGCACCAGCTGCATTGGGTGATGTGCAGGTGACGTGTGTATGTGCATGTGCACCAGCTGCCTGGCTGGCATGTAGCATGTTGCAGCTGCACTGTGCGTACCTTACTTCATACGATTACGATTACTTCATGGTGTAGTGACCGATGGTGTGTTTCAGTGCACACTATGTCAACAACGTATTGGTGCATGGGGGCCTCTTTGGCTCCTTATGTAAAATGTGTGTGTGTGTGTGAATCTTACATTGGCAAACCCATCGGCACGCGTGCGGTGCCACAGTTCACCACAATGGGCCGTGTGATGCTCTGGTGTCGGTATACGGTTTTCTCCTTTTTGTCCTGCCCATGGGAGGTTCTGATGGATACAGATTATTCAGTGGGCTCTTTTGTCGTGAAGAATTACCTTGTGGTTCAAGCACGTTGAATCTGGATGCGTGGCTACTCACACGTGTCCGTCGGTACCTGTGTGTGTGTGTGAATCTTACATTGGCAAACCCATCGTACCTGTAGTACATGTACTAGCCTGTAGTTTATTGAAGGTTCAGGGCTGCTACAGCGTTAGATCAGGCCAGCAGCTTTCGTGTGGACTGGCAATTGCCACAAGAAGGACAGGTGCAGGGCCGCAGAGTACTCAAAACTCTGTGCGTCCCTCCGTGCTTCGTCCGTGCTCGTCGTCACTCGCTTTGTGGCGATCGCATCCAAAACTCCCGCCTTGATCGACGTTCGGTCCACGTCCCCATATGTGAACGTCACCCAATCCCACTCAAGATCCGGCATACGCAGCAACTTCCTTGCAAGCCATCGTGCAACCCGAGGCATCCGGTTCGAACTTACCCACGGTGGGAGAAGGACCAGATCTAGAAACGGACATGGCTTCAGCATTAACTATCCATTGTGTGGAAACTCTTGCTGTGCTGATCTCTCCTGCACTGTGTTTCCTAGTCTTCCGCCTTCACGGCCATGGGGCCCACCGATCCCCCACCACAAGGCAAGGAACCATGCACCACGACACTGAAGCTGTTAGATGCTATCCAATCACAACTGAGGGGGGATGATGACGTCTTCCCTGAAAGCGAGCCTCTCACGGTCATGCTTCGACGGTTGGTCCAGGTGAGTGCAGACGGAGGCTCCCACAAGCTCACACAGACGATGTGCTTCGGTTTTCAACCAAAACCGAAAGCATTCAAACAAGATACCTCACTTTAAAGCTATGGCCTTTACATAAACACAGGTGCTGCGCAACAGCAAGACGGCAGCACCCACGTTCGCAGCTGGCGGAGGCTTCCAAGCTGCCTTACTCTGCTTCTCCGAGGGCCACTTGGCCGAATCCTTCCAGCTGCTCCACGCAATGCTGGCGGACACTACCTGCTGGCCATCGTTCGTGATACCTCGCCTGGTATCTCTTGCAGTGCAGGCGGGCCATGAGGTCCAGCAAGATCTGCTGGAAGGTAGGACTGCCCATGTGAATCCTAGCCCTAAGCAGGGACTATGAAATCCTAACTCCCCTGTCCACTACGTTCACACTCCGTCAATGGACCGGGGGAGAGGTTGCAAAGGACCCTAGCATCTGCTGCTGGAGACGATGGGTGCACTAAACCATCGCATCTACCCTCTCCTTCCCTCCCCCCCCCCCCCGCCCCGGGTGTGTAGAACTCAATTGTTATCACCACCTGATCACGGCAATAATTATCACCACCTGATCACGGCAATAATTATCACCACCTGATCACGGCAATGATGCATCTCCTAGATCTATCAGATCAGATAAGCTGTCCACACAGTACAGGACAGAGACCTGAAAACTGGGATAGTCTGAAGGAATGGATCATTCGTGCCTGTGTGCAGGCATCCTGCAGCTCCTCGCTGCAACCTGTGCAGCAGACCCCCTGCTCTCTCAGCTCCTGGGTGCTTCCGCAAACTCACATCCCTGCAACAGCAGCAGCAGTAGCGGTTGCACAACAGACACCACCAGCAGTACTACCAGCTGGTCCAGTCTTCCTGCTGCTGTCGCTCCGGCTGCTGCTGCTGCTGCTGCTGCTGCTGCTGCTCCTGCTCAGTATTCAGAAACAGCGACCAGCGGCAGCTTCAGCAGCATTTCGAGCACTGAAGCCCCTATGAGCCAGAGCAGCAGCATCAGCAGCACTCAGCCATGCAGCATCTCCTCTCGTGCAATCAGAGGGTGTGACCCTACAGCACCTATAACAAAGCTTATGGCTGCTTGTAAGGAGGAACAGTGGATGAGCACGCTGTCTCCTGCTGCTGCTGGCGCTGTTGGTCAGATTATCATGAGGTATGTCAAATTTAATCAAACAAACTCCTCTCTGTCCTGTCTCTATCTCGAATCTTACGCACTATGCCATGGGCGCCGTACGGCCCAGAAGCTGTGCACTAATATCTCTCATAATCCAAAGAGAACTGGAAGTGGTAGAGATAGTGAGTATGGACGTAATAGCTCTTGTTTTCAGGGCTTCTTGTTAAAATAGCCCAAATGTTATTAGGTGTACCGGTGTGTTGCAGGCTTCATGACAATGAGGACATACAAAAACGTGGGTAGTTGAATTGGTCATGGTCAGTATGTTTGATACCTACTTGCGCTGTTTAGGGCCAATGGTTCTTTCTTCATTGCCAGGAGTGGGACGTTACCGTGCTAGGTTAGTGTTTAGGGCCAATGGTTCTTTCTTCATTGCCAGGAGTGGGACGTTACCGTGCTAGGTTAGTGTTTAGGGCCAATGGTTCTTTCTTCATTGCCAGGAGTGGGACGTTACCGTGCTAGGTTAGTGTTTAGGGCCAATGGTTCTTTCTTCATTGCCAGGAGTGGGACGTTACCGTGCTAGGTTAGTGTTTAGGGCCAATGGTTCTTTCTTCATTGCCAGGAGTGGGACGTTACCGTGCTAGGTTAGTGTTTAGGGCCAATGGTTCTTTCTTCATTGCCAGGAGTGGGACGTTACCGTGCTAGGTTAGTGTTTAGGGCCAATGGTTCTTTCTTCATTGCCAGGAGTGGGACGTTACCGTGCTAGGTTAGTGTTTAGGGCCAATGGTTCTTTCTTCATTGCCAGGAGTGGGACGTTACCGTGCTAGGTTAGTGTTTAGGGCCAATGGTTCTTTCTTCATTGCCAGGAGTGGGACGTTACCGTGCTAGGTTAGTGTTTAGGGCCAATGGTTCTTTCTTCATTGCCAGGAGTGGGACGTTACCGTGCTAGGTTAGTGTTTAGGGCCAATGGTTCTTTCTTCATTGCCAGGAGTGGGACGTTACCGTGCTAGGTTAGTGTTTAGGGCCAATGGTTCTTTCTTCATTGCCAGGAGTGGGACGTTACCGTGCTAGGTTAGTGTTTAGGGCCAATGGTTCTTTCTTCATTGCCAGGAGTGGGACGTTACCGTGCTAGGTTAGTGTTTAGGGCCAATGGTTCTTTCTTCATTGCCAGGAGTGGGACGTTACCGTGCTAGGTTAGTGTTTAGGGCCAATGGTTCTTTCTTCATTGCCAGGAGTGGGACGTTACCGTGCTAGGTTAGTGTTTAGGGCCAATGGTTCTTTCTTCATTGCCAGGAGTGGGACGTTACCGTGCTAGGTTAGTGTTTAGGGCCAATGGTTCTTTCTTCATTGCCAGGAGTGGGACGTTACCGTGCTAGGTTAGTGTTTAGGGCCAATGGTTCTTTCTTCATTGCCAGGAGTGGGACGTTACCGTGCTAGGTTAGTGTTTAGGGCCAATGGTTCTTTCTTCATTGCCAGGAGTGGGACGTTACCGTGCTAGGTTAGTGTTTAGGGCCAATGGTTCTTTCTTCATTGCCAGGAGTGGGACGTTACCGTGCTAGGTTAGTGTTTAGGGCCAATGGTTCTTTCTTCATTGCCAGGAGTGGGACGTTACCGTGCTAGGTTAGTGTTTAGGGCCAATGGTTCTTTCTTCATTGCCAGGAGTGGGACGTTACCGTGCTAGGTTAGTGTTTAGGGCCAATGGTTCTTTCTTCATTGCCAGGAGTGGGACGTTACCGTGCTAGGTTAGTGTTTAGGGCCAATGGTTCTTTCTTCATTGCCAGGAGTGGGACGTTACCGTGCTAGGTTAGTGTTTAGGGCCAATGGTTCTTTCTTCATTGCCAGGAGTGGGACGTTACCGTGCTAGGTTAGTGTTTAGGGCCAATGGTTCTTTCTTCATTGCCAGGAGTGGGACGTTACCGTGCTAGGTTAGTGTTTAGGGCCAATGGTTCTTTCTTCATTGCCAGGAGTGGGACGTTACCGTGCTAGGTTAGTGTTTAGGGCCAATGGTTCTTTCTTCATTGCCAGGAGTGGGACGTTACCGTGCTAGGTTAGTGTTTAGGGCCAATGGTTCTTTCTTCATTGCCAGGAGTGGGACGTTACCGTGCTAGGTTAGTGTTTAGGGCCAATGGTTCTTTCTTCATTGCCAGGAGTGGGACGTTACCGTGCTAGGTTAGTGTTTAGGGCCAATGGTTCTTTCTTCATTGCCAGGAGTGGGACGTTACCGTGCTAGGTTAGTGTTTAGGGCCAATGGTTCTTTCTTCATTGCCAGGAGTGGGACGTTACCGTGCTAGGTTAGTGTTTAGGGCCAATGGTTCTTTCTTCATTGCCAGGAGTGGGACGTTACCGTGCTAGGTTAGTGTTTAGGGCCAATGGTTCTTTCTTCATTGCCAGGAGTGGGACGTTACCGTGCTAGGTTAGTGTTTAGGGCCAATGGTTCTTTCTTCATTGCCAGGAGTGGGACGTTACCGTGCTAGGTTAGTGCTGTAATGCCTGGTCCATCTCGACGATGGCGAGTACTACATGACATGACATACTTGCCCAGGTGCCTGTTGGCCCCCAAGCACAAGCAGATATTCTTCGCAGCTTGTACGTCTGACATGGACCCATTTGTTACCCGACCTGATCCTGAGATTGTGTGTTATTTGACATGACACTGTTTGTTACCTGCTTGCATAGGTGCCTGTTGCATCCCCAACACAAGCAGACATTCAGTTGCAGCTTTTCCCTATCACATGGCCTTGTTTGTGCCCTACCTGATCCTGGCCTTGTGTCCTTGTGCCTTTCGAAGCTCTTCTACTGCTTGTTGCCTACTTGGCATAGGTATTCAGTTGTGTGGCTTCATGCTTGTGATAAGGAGGAGCCCTTATCTTTATGGCCTGGCTTTGTTTCGCCATTGGCATAGCTGGTGCATTCTGATTGATTGATTGATTGATTGATTGATTGATTGATTGATTGATTGATTGATTGATTGATGAATTGATTATTGATTGATTTGTTATTGACTGATTGATTGATTGTTTCATTTCACACTTGCCTAGGTGCGTTTTGCACCAGCAGACATTCCTGGCAGCATGCCCACACCCCCTGCAGCTGCTGCTGGCCCTATACTCACGAGTGGACCCACTAAACCCTAAGTCCCACAACGCCACCCCCCACAATCCCCTAAACCTGAGCAGCACCACTACCAGGAACAGCAATAGCTGCAATTGTTGTGAAGCTGCTTGTCAGCTTCTGGTGGGGGCTAGGATAACAGTGGATACAATTTATGGGAGGAGGAAGGCACATGGTGCTGCTATTCCTGCTGCTGCTGCTACTGGCAATCATGCAGAGCTGGTGGGGCTATTACCAGGTACGCTGGGGTGGGATAAGAAGGTGCGGTCGGACTTGGTCTGTAGTGCTTGTAAGGTTAGTTGAGCATTTGCTGATAGGTAAGAGGGGAACATGCTGTGCCGCTGCTTGGGGTGTGTGGGTCCTAATAAATTGCTGGCCATGTGATAGCCAGGTGATACTCTGTGGTGGCATGTTATTTTTTATGTCAGTTATGTTTGCTCTTTGCTGCTGCTGCTGGTGCAGATGTTTATGCCCTTTTGCAGGCGATTGAGTCAGCCTCACCCAAGGGCCTCAGCCCTCAATATGGTTGGGATGGACATTGCTCTGGATATGAGACCACGCCAGCTGCTGCTATGCCTTGTGTGCCTCTACAACACAAGTACCACCAATACCAGCAGCAGCAGCAGCAGCAGCAGCAGTGGCAACAACAGCACCACCAGCAGCACCAGCACCAACACCAGCAGCAAGAGCAGCACAGTTACTACTGGCAGTTCCTGGAGCAAGCTTGTTACAACCAAAATGACAGGCTGGCAAAAGACACAGGAGCAGCAGCAGTAACACCCACTGCTGCTGCTGCTGTTGCTCGTTCTGCTGCACTAGATCACGGTCACTGCTTTTCCAACCAGCCCGTGCAGCAGCAGTTGCAACAAACAAAACCTCCAGGCATAGCCAGCAATCTTAGCAAGTGTGGACTTAACCATAACCATACCAAGGCCACCCCACCCTTACTCGTTTACTCCCTCCCTAACACTCTGCTAGAAGCGTCTTTGGAGCTCCTTCTTGCATGTTGCAAAACCCTAGGCCCTACAGCTTCCAAAACCCTATACCGGTTGAACGCCAGTGCCCTACTAAAACGCCTAGGGGGGTATAGGGAGCCAGCGGTACGGATCCTGTTGCAGCAATTGTACGGGCGGCTGTGCCAGGGTTTTGCAGGGTTTAGGGATGAGGTCTTGCAAGATGGGGATGTGTTGGGGCTTAGTGGGATGGTGAGGTTTAGTACTGCTGTAGGGGTGAAGCAGCTCGGGTTGGAGAAGCTGGCCCAGGTTTTGGATGGGTGGGGGGGTGGGGAGTTTTTAGGGTTTTGTGGGAGGGGTGGGGGTTTAGAGGTGGTGTATGGGATGATGGTGGGGTTTAGGGGAAGGTGGGAGGAGGTGGAGAGGGAGAGGGAGGTGTTGGGTGATAGTGAGACAGGTGAGCAGCAGCAGGAAAAAGAGGACAGCATAGCTGGAGAGATAGGGTGGCAGGAAGGCGAGCAGCAGCGGGAGCAGGGTGCGCAGCAGCAGCAGCAGCAGCTGCAGAAAGGAGAGGAGAAGAGCAGCACGTTGGCCGAGGTAGCTGGACAGCGAGCCAAGCAGGAGCAGGGGCCTGAGGGGACACAGGGAGAGCAGCAGCAGCAGCAGGAGGCCTCAGCCAGCAGCGGGAGGCGCTCTACTGCATCAGTGGAATCGATGCAAGTCAGACAGCAACTACTTGCTTGTTGTGAGGTGAGGATGGCAAAAAAAATCCTCTTCCATGGTTTTGTCTGGAGTGGAGCAGGAATTGAGGCAGAGCGGGGCCTCTTTTCTCGGCTTACCTATGCAACAAAGTCTGTGCTTGTTAGTGTTTTGACATTTTTTTGCTATAAGAGCAAGCAGGGTTCAAAAGAGCGTGGCATCAGCTGCTTGGCCCACGCCATAAGCAGCCTCATTTTTCTACAGGGGTGATGCCAACACTAGCTGGCTGATCGATTCGATTTGAGGACTTTACACGAGTGCAGGATGCTTACTGGAAATGCGATCAAAAGATGCACACCCACACAATAAACCCCCAACTAGCTTGCTGATCACTACACAATACCGCTGAAGCCACGGCAGTGTGCCATTTGTTGCATACAGTAAAGGACGCATAAGAGCGACCTTATCACCCTTCCAGATCGAGAACTATCGTTCCTATGAAAATGATGGTTGTAGGTTCAACTCCTACCAGGTACATATTGGATGCTTTTCTATTTCTTGATTCAATAGCATGCATCATTTCTCTTTACTTTGTTACTTACCGGTAGTTGCGACAAAAAGTTGCCTGATCGAATTATTTTGGGTTACTGCCCACATCATGCGATTGCTGCAGGTTTTCCTCACCTGCCTGGATAGGGCTCGAAGAATGGCAGCAGCCACACAGCCCCCTCTGCCCCTAATTACCCCTGCACAACACAAGCCAAACCCTAAACCCCTCCCTAGAACTGGATTCTGGGGTTCTATAAGCCCTGCGGTCCTCCAGCAGCAGGAGCACTTATGCAAGCTCTTCATTGCTGGTGTCACTACCGCAGTAACTCCAGGTGTCACTAGTGACACAATGGGTGCCGATGTAGTGACATCAGGCTCTGCAGGAGTGCGAGAGCCAGGGGCAACAAGAGTTGCTGCTGCTGCTGATGGTGGCGGTGGTGGTATGGTTAGGAGGAGGGGAGGAGGAGCAGCAGGGGGTGGTGGGGTTTTGGGAAGTGGTAGAACCGCTGGGGCAGCTAGAGCAGAGGGGACAGCAGCAGCAGCAGCGTTAGCAAGAGTTGGTTGTGCTAGTGAGAGGTCTCAGTTGGCTGGACATAAGGGGGCTGGCCTTGAAGTTTGTGAGGAGTATGACGAAGATGGTCTGAGGTAAGCACTGGCTAGAACACTATATCATAACTTCATTTCATTTCCAGTAAAGACTGACATTGCTCTTTACCAGGGTGTGCCCAACAGTGGTCCATTTCCTGGCTCTGTACAATTTGAATCCTTGAACTCATGAGTCATGACACTATCATATATGCATACCGTTTTTTGATTACTGCTGTATAGCTTTTATTCTTTACATTTCCTTGAAACCTTTAAAAACTGCAGTATTTCTGTTTTCACTGATGTATCATAGTTAGATTTCAGAGCTGTTTTAAGATGATATTCATGGTACGTAGATCCTTCTCCTTGATGCGTTGCTTGTTTGTTGGTGTTTGTTTGTTTGATTGTGCTTTGGTCGTTTCGACCTAGCAGCCCTTTGCAGTTGCCGCACCTAAAAAGAAATGTATGTTTGTTTGTTGTAGGGTGGTATGGGACAGTGGTCCTTCTGCCTTAATACGTGAGGTGCGAGATGCTTGGAGTGCTATACCTTTGAGGGACAAGATCAGCTGGAGCCAAACCATGAAGGATATGGATGTGCGCATTATACTGCCACCAGGTGGGGGTTAGGGTTATACTGCCACCATTTAGTGGTTTAGGGTTTAGTGGGTATTTATTTTAGTGGTTTAGGGTTTAGAGTGGTGTTATGATAAATATCATTACATCATGGTATGCCATAGCAAAAAGTGCCATAGGCCCCGCACATCAAGCCGTCCTAAAAATAGCGAGGTGGAACAGAATATGGGTTGTCTTCGGCATGCAATCAGAAGTGATGCTAACGTAACGTAGATTACACACTAGATTACACACTAAACCCTATATGGATGTGAGGGATGATACTACCTCCAAAAAGTTTGATTCCTCCGGCGATTGCAATGCCACTTTCTGTTCTAAAAATACAAAACACCTCCAGGTGGGGAGGACTTTGAAGTTCCCGCCAAGAGAGAATATGCTCCCCCCCGGGGTTGGGGAGGGGGCTTTAAGTTGAGGGAAGCGAGTGGGGTGGGGGGGTGGGGGGGAGGGGAGGTGAATCAACTACCACCAGGCATTAGCGGGAGTGAAAATTTTGAGGTTTGTGCCTGTTAAAGGACAGTGTGGCCCCCTTGGGTTGAGGAGGGGGGGTAGGGGCGGAGGAGGGGTGTCAGGGAGGGGGGGGGGCAAAAAGGGGGGTGTTGGGGGGAGAGCAGGGGTGGATGGGGAGGGGGAGACGGGAAAGGGGTCTCACAGGGGGAAGCATAGGTGGGTGGGGGTGGGGAGGGGATAGGGGCCCAGGGGCGGAAGGGATGGTGCAAGGGAAGTGAGGGAGGGGCATAGGTGGTGGGGCGGGGGAGACAGGTAAGGGCAGAGGTGCGTGGGGGAGAGGGACAGGGGAAGTGGGGGAGGGGGCATACCACCAGAAGTTCCAGACCACCAACCAGTATTGATACTCAAAATGAGCTCAAAGCTGATAAATCAATGCTAATAGCATTG
This sequence comes from Pseudopediastrum boryanum, assembly GCA_963556185.1. NCBI lineage: Eukaryota > Viridiplantae > Chlorophyta > Chlorophyceae > Sphaeropleales > Hydrodictyaceae > Pseudopediastrum > Pseudopediastrum boryanum. The sequence goes on from OY744507.1 coordinate 6,055,120, forward strand.
TTCTTCATTTTGACTCTGCAGGTACCCGCAAGAAGGATGTGATAGTTGACATTCAAAGGCATCGCCTCACAGTACGACTGGTGTGGTATGGACGGGTGGTGGATGGACCTCTATACCGCAAAGTAAAACCCTCAGAGGCCTGCTGGTCCTTATATTCAACCCCACTACCAACATCAACAGGGGCAGGGGCAGCAGCAGGAAGTGGTGGAGGGGGGAGTAATAATACTAGTAGTAGCAAGAGCAAGGGCAGCGAGAGTAGCGGAGGTAGAGGGTCCAATCAGAAGTGGTCTGAGTTGATCATTCTTCTTCCTAAGGAGGATGTTGGGCATTACTGGAGGGGGCTGTTTGAAGGGGGAGAGGAGAAGAGCCATTTCCAGGTGAGCAGATTTGGTAGGCATCGCTGGTTTTGCGTTTTGATTGAGGTTTGGTAGGCATTGCTGCGATGCCTTGTAACCTGCACTGGAGTGAGTGACCAGGACCTGGAGTGATATGTGCATTCCAATGTTCAATACTCCTGGTCTCTTCCTGCTGTAATGCATCGGCAGTGTTTTTACTAGCTTGACCTTGTTGGAGAACAGGGCGATCGTAATTTGCATATCTTCTTAGCACAGACAAACAAACAGACATTGCAAATAAACAAGTCATCGAGTGTAAAGCGACAAGAATGCACCCATGCAACTTGATACCCAATAAATTGCAGAGCTTCCACTCAGGCTTGCAAGCCTAAGCCAGAGGTAGTAACACCCTAAAGATTCATCAGGGAACATTAGGGTTTTACTACCTCTGCCTAAGCATATGGTCTAGTGGTGCCTTGTTTGTGAGCATGATGCTGAGGGCGGCTCCTGTAAGGAAAATTATATGCACATATGATTGAAAATGCTTGCCCTGGTGTATACACTCCCTCGCTACATACAAAAAGGGTGGAGGGTCTTGGGAGCTGGTAGATGGGGGGAATGTCGGGTTACATGCACATGCTTGCCCTGATGGCTCTGACTTGCCCTAACTTGCCCTGCAAACTTGAGACCAGGAGGTTGTTGAGGAACCTCCCAGCTTCAGGGTGCAGGCCTGTGGCAATGCTTCTGTGGCAGGTTGCGAAAGGAATGGTAACCTCCCAGCCAGCAGCCCTATGCCTCTTGCCCAACAACTGCTTCATGCTTCTGCTGTCATGTATTCCGAGGCAAGCGAATGGTACTGCTGCCTTGCGCTCTGCAGATCTTGAAGGACGCTGTGGATTGCGAAGAGGATGCGCTCGAGGGGCCTAGTCTTGACGAGCTAGGTCCTGAGGCCCAGCTGCTGCTGGAGGAGTTGAGGGAGAGGCAGGAGCTGGTGGTTAGCGGTCAACTTGACCTAGAACGCAGCTTCGATGACTTCAGGATTGCCATTGGAGACGACACGTTGTGAGATCAGATGTCTTGTTTAGCAAGTAGCGTCACGGCAACCTAGAACAGCAGAACTGCAGAAGGGCAGCGCGACAGGTGCTGGCAAAGGCCCGCTATGAGATCCTTGATGACAAAGGCGGAAGCAGGGGAGGCTTCAATGGCTTGGAAACCTGTAACGTTGCGCCTTTACTATTGTTGGCAGCCCTATGGCTTCTGATGGCTCCTCTGGTGACACCAGTACTGCCATGTGAAGCAATACCCTTAGGCGGTGTCTGCTCCTGCTGTGATAGACGGTCAATTGCCCGACTTTGGATGTGCATAAGATATAAGGGCATGCTAGGCCCTGCTTGCGGCACATGACATGCTGAGGACCTTAGCTAAGCAAGTTCATGCCATGGACTAAACGGCCCTTTGTCTCGAGGCTGTACCGATTGAAGCGCATTGACCACCTGGACATTCTTTTGTAGTCTGAGATGAACCTGATAAACACTCAATCCTTTGGGACAGTTCAACCCGCAAGTAAACGTCCTGGGCGCAGCTTTCGACACAGGGTCCCCTCTGCAGTATCCCCTGCCACGACAACCTTACCAGCAGAGACCGATCTGCGGAATTGCTCGAACGATTATGAACGCTTAGGGTTTCATGCCGGGGTGCAGACAGCTGTCAGCGTGCAAGCAACGCCTCTGGGCCGAGGCCTGGTAACGTGCACCGACGTGGGCAGACAACCTCTGGTGTCCGTGCCAATCGAGAACTCGCTGATAATTGCGGATCAGCCCATCGATGCTATAAGCATATTCAGCGACAGGCACCACCGCGCGTGGCAAGAGATCCATGGCGAACTGCCACCGAAGTTGCTGGAGTTCCTTCAGGGTGAGTGTCATGTTCATGTTTGCTCAGAACAAAACTCCAATGGCATTTAGGCACTTTCTATCCTTGTAGATGTACTGTAGCAGGTATCGTCTTCAGGGCCATATGTACTTAAGTTGTGAAGCTATACCCAGTCGATTTGCCACTGACACAGCAGCTGCAGCAGCATCAAAACCACAGCAGCAGCAGCAGCAGCAGTAGAACGATCAAAAAGCGCAGCAGTAGCTGCAGCAGCAGCATAAAGAACCACGACATCAAGGCCAGGGGGACCAGCAGAAGTGTGCCCTACCACAACATGACATGGCCAGGCTTTTCTATTTGGGTGTAACTTCATTAGGCCCTCTGCCGTTTCCCAATTGAAAGCCTAGGTGTCCCATTGCCTCATGAATCATTTGCTAGCCTCTATCTCTATGTGATCCCTGCATGTGCCTTTAGCCTGTTCTACCTCGCTGTCTTACTAACAGATTGAGGTGCGGGGCCTATGGCACCCTTTGCTCTGGCATATCACGGGATGTAATACCGGTAATAATAGCCTCCATTTGCATTGATGTATATGCAGCTTATAATTTGATCCCCCCCATGGCGCCGAACGGGCACCTAAATCTTACACCCTAGAAACCCCAAACCCACCTGCACGGCCACCAAAATCCTTCTGTCAGCCTGCATCTGTGTTTGTGAGTTTCCTAGCTGGATTCACGTTCAAATGTCAACACTGGTTGGTGGTCTGGAAGCCACTATCTTTGGATCCTCCAATGGTGTGTTTGGTTGGCTTGAACTTGAATGTTTGTTCATTAACTGTAAAGCTCCTGCCAGGGGAATAGAGATTCCACCGATCCCTGTGCTGCTTTCCAAGTGAGGTCCCTGGGTATCATCCAAAGGACTCCTTAACCATTTTCCTTCCATTCTGCAGCATGTAACAATTCCAAGTTCAGTTATCCCCAGTACCGAGTCTGCCTATACACGGTCTAGATAGAAAGAGAGAGAGGTGCGTAAAGTGATTGTGTGTCTATCTCCAGGGTGTGTTTGAAGGATAAGTGCTTTAGTGTAATGATCAGCTTGTGCGCCTGCGCCGTACAAGGGATGTCCTTACTAATTCCCAATCCGTCTGCATCTCCTCCGCTCAAGGTGAAGGTCGCTTGGCTCTCTGTATGGCTGCCTTGTTTCCTATGCCTACACCAACTACCATATGTAGTGGACCAGAGAAATCCCCAAGCCATCTTCGACACTAAAACAGCGGCACATGCAGCTCTGATTGTGCAGAGGCATTCGTCTTAACTGCTTGTACCTGACTAAGCACCCTTGTCTCCCTCTGCTGCTTTCAGGCTGGGGTCTATAAAGAACTCCTGGGCCCTTTCTGCCCTTCTTGCCTGTAATAACTTTACCTTGACTTATCGTCCATACCTGTACACGGTCTATCTTCTCTTATCTCCAATGCCTCTATTGGCTTCCAAGTGAAGGTCACTGGGATGCAAAGGAACGCCTGAACATGCTTGTACTTGTAGCCATCCTGCCTGTGATAAAACTTCACTTATTCCCAATACTTCTGCATGTAAACTGTCTATCTTCAATTATCTCTAATGCCTCTTATATCTGCAATGCGTCTTATTTCCAATGCTTCCTCAGGTGAAGGGCGCTGGGATGTGCGTATGGCAGCCTGGTTGCTGTGGGTATACCAGCTGCCCACCCCCCTATGGCGCAGCTACCTCTCCATACTACCTCAGGAGCAGGAGATCTGCTGTATGTTGAATTTCAACAAGGAGGAACTCCAGGAGTTACAAGTACCAAAGCTGCAGGTAAGCTCCCTCCTTTTCTTGCCCACCTCTCTCTTCTGCCTCCGTCAACTCTCCTCCATCATCCCTAGTCCTTCCTCTTCTCCCTCCTAACCTAGCCCCCTCCTGTTCATCTTCCCTTCCACCCCATTCCGCACTCCTCCTGCGCCCCTTTCCGCTCGCCATCCTCTCGGTAGGAGATGGTTCTACCAGAGATGTGTTGAGTAGAGCATAATGCCCGAAGGATTGGTCCAACCTTAGCAGGTTTAGGGTTTAGGGTTTAGGACTGGTGCAACCTTAGCAGGTTTAGGGTTTAGGACTGGTGCAACCTTAGCAGGTTTAGGGTTTAGGGTCTAGGATTGGTCCAACCTTAGCAAAGAGCCCTTAGCTCACCGCTTGCGCCTGTGGACGCTAACTCTTAGACATCTACATCTCTGTTTACCATCTCCCTGATGGTTGCTGCCACTCAGTCACTCACTCAAAGCCCAGAGCCAGGCTTGCCAAAAGTGCAGTGAATACCACACAGCACATGGTTTCCTATCCTTGTGCTGGTGTTTGTGTTTGTGTTGTGTTTTCAGCATGGCCTAGGTGGACTGGTGTGAGCCCCTCCATGATCAAAGCCACACTGGAGAACAGAGAACACAGAAACATACAAGAAACTCCTCTTTTTGTGTTGTTCTTCAGCATGACGCCAAGGCCTAGCTGGGCTGGAGGTGTGCACGTTCATGGACAAAGCCGCATTTCTTGTTCTTCTTCTTCTGACACTTTATGATACAAAAGTGTGATGAATAAAAAATGTGCCTCTTTCAGTCAAGAAAAACCAAGACAAAAACACATACAGAAAAATAAATGGTTTCTGTGTT
>OY744507.1:6060197-6195613 GCA_963556185.1 Pseudopediastrum boryanum
CGTATCTTTGCATGTTGCTGTTTCATATTCCTTATGATGTTGGTGGGGAGCTGCTTACCCCGGCCAACATTTAGGCCCTAGTCACTTATTAGAACACCATAAGAGTAAACACGGGTTGGGGGGTCCACCAAAACCTGCATCTCACCTCCCTCTGATAGCCTTGTGGGCCTCCCCTTATCTTTTGTGTCTTTCTGTGTGTTGCTGTTTCATGTGTCAGAATATGTTGATGGTGAGCTGTTGGACTCAAGGTACAGTTTAATAATCTATGTGGTAGGGGGTCGCAGAGTGAGTTCGTAACAGCACACGGGACCGAGCGACCGACATTGGGGTAGCCTAGAAAGGCCCACATAGCCATAGGTGGGCCCATCCGCATGAGTAATCTTGGAGTGTCATTGTGTGTTGCCTTTTCAGAGGATGTTGGTGGGGAGCTGTTGACTCTGATGGTGCCCTTTGCTGACCTGGCTAACCATGATAATGACAACAACTCCACCTTCAACTTCAACACAGACAGGACCAGGTGAGAGGCTGAGGGGTGGCAATGGCAGAGCCCATGGCTGGTTGTGACCAACTAGTAAAGTGCCTGGTGTGGCTGGTAACGGGGCCGGGTGACCAGCTAGTGACTGATTTGTCTGTCAGCAAGCTCTCAAAATGGTTTGAAGGTAGCCCTATAGCTCACCTGTGTCGGCCTAGTCTAGGGTTTAGGGTTTTAGGGCACCTAAAACCCTAAAGCCTAAACCCTAAATCGTAGCTCACCTGTGTTGACTGTTCCTCGTTATGCGGGCATTTTGCAACCTTATTAGACCGTACAGTCTGCAGGGCCCTATAGCTCACCCTGTGGTCTTGCTTGCAGTAGCTAGCAGAGGGTTTGCAGGTTTTGTCATATATTGTCTTACGACGCGATTTAGCGATGCAGGTGGATGGGGACATAGGGGACATCCTATGTCTCGGTCAGCCAGCATGACAGTTTGCAAGTATTACATTGATCAAGTGTGTGCCTACCTGCATGGCTTCACCACAGGTTACGCTACATGCTCCCGGAACACTTTTTGTTCCCAAACACGTCAAGGGGGTTGGCTCGTAGCCTTTTAGTTTCTGGTCCATGCATCATGCTCTGCAACCCAAGTACCGTAGTATGTGGTGGTGGGGGGGGGGGGGGGGGAGGGCCAGCCTAGTGGGTTGGCTTTTGGTAAAAGATATGGGACACAATGGGTGGTGTGCATGTTAAAAGGAAAGCTCCAGAACCATGCGTGACATAGTTGAACGTTGACTCACAATACAGCTTGGGCATGGCATGCTTACCACACGCTCACCACTCCTTTGTACCTTACTCTCATGATCAGTATCGGCTATTGCGCTAGAGCTCAGCCTAGCGCTCACTTTGTCATGGGAGGGTGTGCCTGTACTACTCCTATGAAAGAGGATTTCATGACAGCATCAGTGATTGCATCCTACCTCGTTTCTTCGGAGATTTTGCACAAAATCTGAAATTTTCCGAAATTTAGATCAATTAGCAACTGGTTCGGAATCCAAAACGAGTGGAAATTCCTCAAATCCTGAAGTTTGACAACAGTCCATGGGGCTTTTCGATTCGTTCTAGCCCATTCGCAATCGTTTTTGGCCAAAAACGCAGGCAAAAAGCAAATTATCCGAGGCCCCCCGGGGATGTTCGCGATTTTCACCAAAGGTTGCAGGGGGTTCTTCAGAAAGTCTGCCCGAGGATTTCATAATAAGATGCAATCACTGGACAGCATCAGCTGTTCTCAACATTAGAAAGCTATTTTCTTTTCTGTCGCTATTTCAATTTAGTTTAAATGGTGCACAAAGACACTTCATTTTGTCTTTTTCTAACATATTCTTAACTTCATGGTTTTCTTTATTACTTTATTCTAATTTAACACGCCAGCGGCTCAACCAACTGTGCTTGTGTATGTACAGGTTTGAGCTCAGGTCTCTACGTCCTCTTAACAAAGGCAGTGAGCTGACCATCAGCTACGGGGAAGCTAAACCCAACAATCATCTGCTGCGAGATTACGGCTTCATCATCTCGGGGAACGAGTGGGACAGAGTGGATTTTGAACCGTCAAGCAGGAGCAGCAGCACCAGCGGTAGCAGCAGCAGCAGCGGTAACAGCAGCAGCAGTAGCAGTAGCAATAGCAGAGATCTGCATGGGCTGAACCCTGTCAACCTATTAGAGGTAAGGGAGGTTGATGCCGCTGTGAGTGCGCAACATGGCTTTATTTTGGTATTATAAACCCTAAACCCTGAACCCTACTACCTAAACCCTAACCCTAAACCCTAGTAGCTTCGGTGAGATAAGGGACTGGACATGGTCTAGTCTTGCTGGTCTTCGCTATGATGTAGAGTGCAAGAGGGCCCATATGATCATGGGAGAAGGGTAGAAGCAGCAGGGGGAGATGCTATGCGCTGCAGGAGGGGAGGAGGATCAAGGAAGCTGAGGGGAGCAGGCCGCCTCCTGTTAGAAAGAGCACCAAGATATACTAGCTGGCTCTGCAATGGCATAGGTAGCATCCCTCTGCATGTCTATGTTTTGTAAAACAGGTAGAAATGAATTTTTACTTGTTTATGTAGGCCCTTGTTCCAAGGAGAAGTGGAAAATTGAACTTGGGCAATTTTCTAGAATCATTGTTCTAGTAGATTTGTTGGCATTTTTCCTGGAATGTTCTAATAGCAGAGTCAGAGGAGCCGCCTTTGTTTCTTCAGATTCTGTGATGTGCGCTCAAACAGCTGTGCTGTGTTACGTTTGACTCTGCAGGCAGCAGGGTTTACTGGAGACCTGGTTGAAGGGAGCATAAACCCTAGCCAGCACCTCTCAGCAACAGACCACGACAGCCTGCGCTGGTCCCGACGCCGTGCTGCGCTTCTGTCGTTGCCAGTAACCGCTAACAGCGAGTCACAAAGAGCAGCAGCAGCTTGGCCTGGGGAGAATCAGCACTTGAGCGAGCGGCCACAAGTGATAAGAAGAGGCTGGGGAGGGAGTGCTGGTGGCGGTTCAAGTGGGTTGTTGTCGTGGTTGGATAGTGCGGCAAAACCTTGGACGCCGACGGGGGAAGCGGGGCCGCGGCGGTTGCAGCAGGGGGAGGTGGTGAGGGAGAGGGTGGCTGTAGCGGAACTGCAGCGGCAGCTTTTGGGGCAGATGGGGGGGTTGGGGACGAGTATACAGACGGATGAGGTGCTGCTTGCGGCAGCTGGTGCGGGGCCTGGTCCTGGATTTGAAACAGGAGGGGTTGGAAAGGGGGGAGATGGAAGGGGTATAGGGATGAGCTCTAGGCGAAGGATGGCAGTAGCTGCTCGGCTGGAGCATAAGCTACTGCTGAGGGAGGCTCTTGCTGTGTTGCAGCATTATGAGCATCACCTGGAAGATGGCATTACACTGTGGTCATGACACTTGCCGTGGTGTTCTGTTCTGGTGACTCAGCAATCATGGGATTGTATCAGGGGGTTAAGCTGGCACTGTGGTGAAGATTGCCACTGAGTATGTCTTGGTAGTTGGTTTACATCCATGCACGGAAACATCCCAATAGCAATCCCCACCACATTCCAACTTAACCCGCCCGCTTCGTGTTCCTGAATGTTTGTTGATTTGCTCTGAGACAAGGAACAGGCAGGGATTTCTTCGTGCATGCAGCGTGTTGCGTTCGGTTGCTGTGTCGGGAGAAGTCTGGACAGGCAGTCGTTTGAATCTTGCGAGGTCACTTGGACACTACGTGAATTTTCTTCAAGGAGCTGCTGTCATGTGACGCATCTGGCAGAGGTTTGGTAGGACATTCAGCTGCGCTGCGCACACTCTTGACGCCTGATCGCCCGGGTTGGTCTTGTTTCGACACTGGCTCCCGCCCGCGCGTCGAACAACCTCATCCTAGGGCACTGTGACTCCTTCACTTGGACTTCCCTAAGTGGACCTACTCTGCATAAGGTCACATGAACCTCTTTCCCATGCCTAAGGCTAGGTTTTGCTTTGTTAGAGCTACTGAAGTCAGTGCAGTGCAGCCATGAGCCTCAGCATCACTGTGAGCGACTCACTTGAGTCACTGGCCCGCACCCGTGCTGCACGGACATATGAAGTTCAAAGCACCGTCCCCACTTTAACCATCATGCACACCTCCTTTACCACGCCACCCGTTTATGTGATGAAGCACTAAGCGCATCTTATATGGTATTGTGACACCGCGTAAAGGCGCTTGATGCCACCTCATGACCACGTTCCAGTTACAGTCGTACTGCTCAGCATATCAGAAGGCGCATGTCTAGCATAGCTTAATTGGGTTCCATATAGCGCTGCTAAGCTTGGATATGCTTTTGTACTGTCGTTCTCGGTGAGGAAGGGAGCTCTTGTCCCTCCGCATTAAGCTTCTGCTGCTGAGCTGGACTCCCGTTCTTACTGAATTTACGGTGCAGGAACGACCATGGCACAGCCAGCCCACAGCATTGGTCAAGTACAATTAATGATGCTGTCAGGAGGCCAGAGCCTTGAGAACATCCTCGCGTACTTGCCCATCCACAGTGGTGAACTAATGCTCTTCAATTGCCCGAGTCCCACGGAAGCTGCCGCTGTACAATTCAGATACAGCGCTACCAGGGAAGAGGTCGACATTGATTATACAAATCAAACCCGCAGCGACACAACGCCTGTTGTGTACGTCTCGAGTACCAACTTCACTTACAGCAACCAAAGCAGTCTCCTGCCCAATTCGTACACCCTCCCCAAACCAAAGGAAGACCGCCTGCTCTTCATACAGCCGATGATTCGAGCTGAATTTCTCATCTGTAAGAAGCTCTACGATGGGAGGACGCAAGTGACCCTTGTAACCCCATCCGGAGGTTCTGTCAAGAACGCTGCTGCTTGGATCCACAGCTACGGACTACTGGAGTACGAGACAAAATCCGACGGGCAGGTCATTGGCAAAGCCAAGGAAGGAACCTTCATGTGGACGCCATACAACTATCGAGGTTCTAAAAAGCAGAATCGCTGCAGTGTGATTGGGCATTGGTCAGCATCAACTAAAACCTGGACCCTCTACGCCCAGGTCCTCGGCATTTTGAGGAGGCAGAACAACGGTAACACTGTGTACCGAGTGAAGAGGTTTGAAAAGATCTGGGAGTCCCAGTGTGCATAAAGAGGCACTCAGCAGTGTCACTTCCACCTCCATCATCAATCGTTTAGCAGTGGCGGCGCAATGGCGTGCGGTGTCGGAAGAAACCATCAGACCATGTTGATGGTTAAGAAGGTAAAGGTGACAAGTTGGCATTATCCTTATCTATATCATGAGTGCTGGCATTGACCTTAATTCACCTCGCTGGCAGTGGCTGGCAAGGGTATGGATACAGCAATGAGTTTATGAGCCTTGCCATGGGATGCCCTTCTGGGCTAGTTGGTAATCTGGTAGTCCGGTAATCAGCAACGTGATAGCTAGCCCCTATCTTGCTTGATTTTTGAAAGGAAAGTGTTGTCTGTTGGGATTGTCTTGGAATCTGCACCACTCACCATACCCGTGTGTGACCCAGAGGACCCTAAAAGATGTGCCAAGCGTTTAGAGGCTCCGCCAAAGGGCGTGGTGTGATGTGTACAGCAGGGTGGTCTCACGCTAGCTGGCCAGGTCTATCTCCCTCCCGGAGCAACTCACTAGTTCACAGCGAGTGCGCATGTGCAGTGGATGTATTGCGTGCTGTAAGTTGGGGAACTAGGGAGCTGCTTCCTGCCCCGTTGATATTTAGTAGTGTTTGTCATGGGCATGCAGACAAGATAATCCTTTCCATGTGCTCTCCTGTGGAAAACAGTTGCGACCTTAGGTTGTGTGTCTAAGTGGGACCAATTTGTTGTAATGCGTGTTCGGTGTCTATATGATGCTGCAGGACATTGATGGCAGGATGCAGCAGTTCTGCACGATTGGGGTGGCTTGACGGCTTTTGCTGTATATTCTTCCACCTCGCTGTAATAGTAAGAGCTTGAGGTGCAGGCCCAATGGTGCTTTCCACATAGCACTTTCCGCGGCATGGCATATCACAAAATATAAAAGGGTAACAATGTTCCAATTAAAGTTGAAGTCTCCTATCTGGGCAGTGACTCCTGTTGACTGGCCAGCAATGTAGCGGCAGAGTGTGCCTCCTCCTGTTAGCGGCCGTCTAGCTGAGCTGCTGCTGCTGACTGTGAATCTGAACATCAAGCTTGTGCGTGATTTCCTTCACCACAAATCAGCATGAACAGCCTTCTTACATTCTCACCAGTGTGGGCAGCTTGTTCGTGCTGTTTTGTAAAAGTGTGGGCAGCTTGTTCATGCTGTTTTGTAAAAGGAAGTTCTATTGTTTTGTGGCTCAAGAGCCAGTGTCTTTGGATTGATCCATCCGATAGGTTGGTGTGTTTGTTCGGTCCGACCTAGCAGGCCCTTTTGTGGTTGCCACACAGTCTTGTACGTTTGTTTGATCCTGCTTCGATTCTGAAGGCATGTCAGGCCTGTCAGGGTACTAATTTTCAGCTTCGAAACCAGCAGCATGCATGCTTTACACCAACCAAGCATCCAGTCAGTCACCGCCTAAAGACCAAGTATGCATGGGCATCTGTTTTCATATGCACTGCGGCTGAGGGCTTAATTGAGATGCCCAGCCGGCATTGATGCCACACCTTGAATGTTTGTTTTTGTTTCTTTCTTTCAATTTTTACAATTTGATGAATTCTTGATGGCGTGGCAGAATAGCTAATATTTGTTTGATGCGCATGGGAAGTCACAGTAGCAGGTAGGCGCCTCCAGGGATTGAGGCTTGTAAATTCAAATGTGGTGCTGAGGATAGCAAACTTGACTAACTAAGACTGCAGGGTTGTATAAGGGCGTGCAGTTGTTGCACATGAGTGGGTGCCTTCTGTTTTACGGGTGCTGGAGTTGTCTTAGACGGGCTGCTGGGTCGAACAAGCGGAGGAGATTGAGCACATGGCTGACAGATGATAACAACACTACTAAATCAGGGTTCTGCATGCATCACACCACTCATTAAACAAAAAAGAACTACGCAGAGAAGGGGGGACGGCCCTTCTTGCATACGTTAAGGGAGTGGGCCCTTGCCTACTATATAAAAATAGGCCACTACCAAACTAAGAATATTTAATAATAAGGTGTGGCAACCGCAAAGGGCTGCTAGGTCGTGCACGCACCTGACGCGCTGGGTGTAAGTGCACAGCGGGCGGGGGTGGAGTGGGTTCAATTCCCCTGCTTATTGGCGCCGGGCGTTGCCCACCTCGTACTGTGTGAGTTTGAGACTGGCACTGGCTTGCTTGCAAGCCGGTGACTACCCGCCAGGCCTGGAACGTCGGCCCTCACGGGTCGTGGGCGATACCGCTGTTCTGGTGGTGGTGCCGTCTCCTTACCTCCAAAAAAAAAGGTCCGAACGACCAAACACACCATCGATCGGATGGATCCAAACACAATGTATTTCAGACCACCAACTTACAGGAATACCCAACCATGTATACATCCAGGGAACTTCAACCAGTTCATCAATCATCATCACACACATCGACAACCAGTGATCGAACTCGGAATCAAAACATATCCAGACTCTTACTTTCCGGAAGCAAGGCGTCTGGCAAGTCCACCACATCACTATCACCACACTGGTGGCAATACCAACAGACACGAACGCAGACGGCGACATACTTTCAGACCAACGCCCTAACAGGACACGGAATCACCACTTAGAAGTAATGGCTACCTCAGGTCAATGGTGCAAAACCTATACTGTCCATAACTGCCATACAGCCACCCTAAGGGCTTCATAGTCCTGAACACTGCTACCTGAGCAAGGCAGGCTCACACATAAGGCTACATTGACCAAACCCTACAACTTAAGCATGGTAGGCTACCCATGGAACGTCCTTGCGCATCATATCAGGTTTGTAGCAAGAAGTCGGGCAATTTGGCCAAGCACACGTGCAGTAACTATTAAAGCACCAGAAGCGGCTAGCTAGATCAACTGCTTAAATCTCTGGTTCCCACCATTCTCCAAAGGATGCAAGTGCCATGCAGTGCCTCCCCAAGCCAACATAAAACATAATACTTGTATTGCCATGAAAAGAGGATGCAAGACCATGCGGGAAGCCTGCTTGTGTTTTAAGCACAAGGGGGCATAACGTGTGAAAAAGGCACCAGCTAGCCACTAGCAGAAACAGGGAAGTGTCTGTCATTTAAATCAGATTTCACTCGCAAATAACTTTACACATTACTTGCAACCTTCTTACAGACTACTTCCAAGCCACTTCTCACAAGCAAGCAACTTGCCACAAGCCATTTACCAGGCTTGAGAACCACAAGCTACTCAGAGAGTACTTAGCCATGTACCTCAATAAGTCCCACCCAGCGGCAGCTACATAATGTACACAGGTGCACTGCTGAACACCTGCTCCTGATACATTTGTTATATCTGCCAACATGCCCCACGGATCTGACCTATCGTCAGAGCTTCAAGTCACAAGACAAATCCCTTGCATACCTATCATTCTTAGTACTGCTCACAAGCAATGATCTACTCTTCAGTACCTAAACAAGGCTACACCAACCAGAGTTTTCACTCTCTTGCACTCTTCAACTGAGTGAAGTCATTCACACCAGTCTGAGACTCATGCTGCAAAGGGGACCCCAACAAGCGCCTCCTGGTCAGCTGCAACATGGCATTATTTAAAGCCCTCTGGTTATGACGTGGATTGTGGGGCACCAGACACAGCAGCAACAGGATGGTCAGATGGCATGAGGTCAGACATTCCAGATCAACTAATGAATCAGATTGCAAGATCAGTTATGCCAATGCCAAACAAGCCCAGGCCATAAAGCACAAAGCTCATTGCATATATAATAAATCAGATAAATCAGTAAAATCAAATAAATCAGTATATATACATATATACTGATTTATTTGATTTTCATTTGCTAAGAAGCTCACATGTCTGCCTTGACCTCATTTGGGATTATATGCACCTACCAGCCGAAGCTGCAGGGAGACTACTTGTACACACCAATGCTGCCTATGCATGGAGGACAGCAACCCAGTCCTGACCCAGTATAGACGTATTAAAGCAATATCGCCACAGGTGTTTTGAATGTGTGCAGATCATTACCATCCTTTAAGGGAAGCAGCGAGATCATGCCACAGCCATCAACTGCATTACCACAGAGGGAGCCCCCACCTCGCCTCAATAGAACTTCCTTTTACAGAATAATGGGCACGAGAGCGAGCAGAGAGAGCATCCTCAATATGTTGTCGTAGCACACTCCAGTCTTACACCTTGGTGGAGTCAACCTCTTTGCTGCTGGTAGAAGGTCCGCACATACATATGGCATACTACAAATGGTCTTCCTCTTTACCATTGATCACACCTCCAACTCCACCAACCTGATTCAGCACGCCTAAGTTAGTTCAGAGTCCCCCCCGCATAAAATGTTGCCAACTTTCCAACTGCACCTCCTTCCAATGCTTTCTAATCATTGATACTTCTAAGTAGCACTTCCTATGGATGGAGCAGCATGGGGTGTGGTGTGCAGCGGATCCCCAAGGTATGCATGGATATCATGCAGTGTGATAGGGGAGCATCGTCTTCACTTGATGTGCACCCTCAAAGAGTTGCCACTTTGTGCAAAGGACACACTGCTCTTCAACATGTGACACATCATTTGTGAAAGAGGCACCAGCTGGCCCAAAAGAAGACCTGCATGTTTCAATCCGCAGGCTATCAACAAACAAGCCCAGCCAGCAGCCCCTGTTAGGCCAACCCTGGCAACTAACTTGGCAACAAGGGGTGTGTGCAAGGATGTAGAGCAGCACATAAACATATGGTGGGGCTCCCTGTAAGTCTTACTACCCAGGACAGACTGCTTGTCCCCCCTTGACCCATAATCTTTACTGAGATTTATGCGGGGCTCTCCCTCTCTTACCAGGGGAGGTAGAAGACAGTGGGCTAGGCATCCTTTAAGAAACACAATAGCTCTCCATCCAACTTATGTGGGCTGTGACTCTGTCACTGCAGCCCAGCTTGTGCCCCCCTGAGCCCCCCAACCAGCTGGCGTTCCGTTGCATGTATGTATTTACACTCTTGCCACACAAATGTGCAGCCAAGGTGGTCCTGAGGCAAATCCAACCAAACAGAGTACCAGATGCTGCCAAGATGAAGGCTCCAGACATACGCAGGAACACACGACATGCATGCAAATGCATGGTAGCCTGCACACTACGTACCCACCCGTCAACCTAGATATTGATGTTGATTGATTGATAGCGCTGGCTCCTTTACTACCACATACAGAGAACATAGCATTGCTGGCATTTTGGGTATTTGCTTAATCTTAGCTGGGCCTGCCTTGTTAGCTTGCCTTTTGATAAGCTATGGCAGCTCTATGTACACATGTTGGTCCTGGTCATCAGGACCTCACACAGCAAATTCCATTCCATGGTCCGCCCCTTTTATAAGCTCAAAGTTGCCATCCACAAGGAGGAATCACCCCTGACTCTTCACATCAACCAGAGCAGCTGCAGTGCCTCACACTTACACTGTGAATGAAGTCATTTAGACCGGAACCATAACATCAAATTCAAGTTCATTACACACATTGATGCATCAGACATTATGCAAAGGGAACTCCCTCCCTCCAATAACCACCTCCTGATTTGATGCTATTATTTGCTATTACTGCATTCAACCCTGGGTCTTAAGGTGACGGGGAGCTCGGGAACCAGACACAGCAGCAATAGCAGCAGCAGAGTAAGATGCATCTGACACGATAGCACGAGGACATAGATTCTTCCTTTGTTTCTACCTGAGGACGAGCTACATGTCTGCCCTAACCATGGGGTGGTATGCGCCTCACTACCACCTGAAGCTGCAGAGAAACTACTTGTACACAGTAAAAAAATGCTGTTCATACATCAACAACAATTTCAACCCAGTCTTTACCCGGTATAACCATATATAAGCAACATCTGCCCCTTCTCCACAAGAAGCTACTACACACAGACGTGTGGAACTCATCATTGACATGGTTTCAGAGAATCGCAGGATCATGCCACAGCCATCAACTGCAAGTACAGGCATGCGTGAGGAATCAACACAACCAGCAGCATCATATTGCAGCAGCAGCAGCAGCATCGACAGTTAACCAGTGCACCAGGGCAATCTCAGCCAGCCCATAAGCTAAGATAATCACTGTGATCAACCCAGTGACAATGTACTCCAGCATAAGGACTGCTACTGACTGCTGCACATGCACCCAGAAGGTTGCCTGCATGATAAGCTGCGGCATGTCCTTTGTGATATAGACAAACCCTCCTGAACAGGTTGAACTTCCTCAAAGCTTCTTTGTCATCCCTGTACATCATTCACTGCATGACTCAGGCTTCCAACGGCAGCCAAAAAGTACAGTGGAGCTGCGATCCCAACTAGCAGACTGCTACTCTGGTTCCCACTCCTCCCCAAAGGATGCAAGTGCCATGCAGTGCCTCCCCAAGACAGAATACTTGTACATGCCATGAAAAGAGATGTGAGACCATGGGAATGCTTTTGTTTAAGGACAAGGGGGCCTAACGTGTGAAAAAGGCACCAGTTGGCCACTAACAGAAACACGGAACTGCCTGTCATTCAACCCACATTTCACTTACAAGTAACTTTACACACTGCTTGCAACCTTCTTACAGACTCCTTTTACAAGCCACGTGACACAAGCAAGCAACTTGCCACAAGCCATCTACAAGCTGCTTATAAGGAACCACAAGCTACTCAGAGAGTACTTAGCCATGTATCTCAACATGCCCCACCAAAAGGCAGCTATACAATTTACACAGGCGGACGGCTGAACACATACTTCTGATGAATTTGATTGTTTCATTTACCAACATGACCCAGGGATTGTCAAAGCTTTAGGTGTGTGCAGAAATAACCTGCCACCTTCTAGACACTCTCGATTAGAAGGGGCTCATGGGTTGGTGCTGCTGAGTAGCTAGATGGGCCCCACATGTGTGAGACAACCCTAAACAAAAACCCACAAATGTGTCCCTTGCCTGCCTTGAAGAGGACACCATGACTTTAAGTTTCCTGCATGTTTTTCAGGCAGGGAACTTGCAGTGACAGTTCAGCAGCCAAAACCCTTTAAACCCTTAACCCTAATACAAGCCAATAGCACCAATGCACAGCTTGCAAAGCAACCAAGAGGTGGCATGAGCTGCAGCTTTGCAATGCCCCTGCATGTTGCAAAGCAGTAGGTCGTGGTGCACAATGCACATTTGCACATCCACGCAACATCACTTTTGCAACCACATGCACAAAGCTTTGCCAATCAAACCAGCCACCCCAGTAGCCCAACATGCATTCACATGCCCCCCCATTCATACCACAGCCAGCAACCAGTTGGCCCCCCTTATTCCAATGCACCCATATCAGAGCAGCAGAAACTGAAACCCTGAAATCAAGCATGCAGCAGCAAGCACAGAACCCCACCATTGTAAGCCAAGGGGAGACAGCCCCAAGTTACCTCATATATGAGGAATATGCCAAGCCAAAGGGGCATGCATACAAGCAGCTGGAGCCCTGGTTGCAAAGCAAAACATCTGTTACCTTTGCACATTCTGGCAGGTTACTTTTGCACACACCTACTTCAATTCACAAGACACAAATCCCTTGCCTATCCTATCACCCTTATAATGCTCATAAGCAATGATCTACTCTTCAGCCTCTAAACAAGGCTACACCACCCAGAGTTTCTCACTCTTTTGCACTTTTTAAGTGAGTGAAGTCATTCACACCAGTCTGAGACTCATGCTGCAAAGGGAACCCCAACAAGCGCCTCCTGGTCAGCTGCAATTATTTGCTAACATGGCATTAATTAAAGCCCTCCGGTTATGGCGTGGAGCGTGGGGCACCAGACACAGCAGCAACAGCATGGTCAGATGGCATGAGGGCACAGACTCAGACATTCCAGATCAACCAATCAATAGGATTGCAAGATCAGCTATGCCAATGCCAAATAAACCCAAGCCATAAGCACAAAGCTCATCGCAGATATATTGATTTATTTGACTTTCATTTGCTAAGAAGCTCACATGTCTGCCTTGACCTCATTTGCAATTGTATGCACCTACCAGCCTTAGCTGCAGGGAGACTTCTTGTACACACCAATGCTGCCTATGCATGGAGGACAACAACCCAGTCCTGACCCAGTATAGATGTATAAAGCAATATCTCCACAGGTATTTTGAATGTGTGCAGATCGTTACCATCCTTTAGGGGAAGCAGCGAGATCATGCCACAGCCATCAACTGCAACTCCAGGCATACATCAGGAATCAAAACAAGCAGCAGCACCAGGAATCAAAACAAGCAGCAGCATCACCTGATCAGAACTGGTGGTAGGCTGGCCCAGTGTAGTCCTTAGTACCAATGGGCCTCTCCCTTTATCTCACAAGGGAGGGCAACCACACCCCTAGTATCTTTCGTAAGTCTCTCTATCTGTCCTAAGCAGCAACAAAGTGCAGGACAACTTCAGCAAAGCCATAAGCTAAGCTGATTACTGTGACCAACCCAGTGATCACATAAGTCAGCATGGGGACTGCTACTGCCGCATGCACCCAGAAGTATGCCTGCACGGCAAACTGCGGCATGTCTTCTGTGAAAAAGACAACCCTCCTGAACAGTGGGACGCACCTGCCATCATTCCCATACGTCAGGCTTCCAACAGCAGCCAAGAAGCACAGTGGAGCTGCCATGCCAACCAGCAGACTGGCCAAAAAGTAAGTGTCGCCAAGCACAATGGCTTGCATCCCTACCTGTGCCTGAATGAACTGCGCTGTCAATGCTGCTGGGATAATGCTTCCTATCAATAAGATCGCAACCACCGCAACGGCCACCGTAATCCAACGTTTTCGCCAATCCATTTTCAAGCCCCATGCACCCAAGCAGACCAACGCTTGTAGAATGCTGCTCCCTGCCAGCAGAAAGCCAAGCCACACGACAGAATAGAAATTGCCACTTGTGGCAAGTTGCATAATGAACCAGCAGTCAGTTCCGATGTCTGTGAGGTCAAGCAGAAACCGGACTAGAAGACTAAAGCCAGAACAGCAAGAACCGTTGCAAGTGCGCCGTACACAATACCCTACAAACAGGAATACCAGGAATAGAACGACAAACACAAAACAGAAGATGATGACCACAAAGGTTCTATTCCATTGCCCCTGCGGGCTGCAGCCGCCTGACGGGTCTTTCCGTTGCACATTCGCATTGTAGTGCAGCAAAGCACGGATCCGCTGGAGTTCCAGGTCAAACTCCAAATGCAGCTGTTTTTGATGACAGCATGCCCACGTGCCTTTGAAACTATCCATAAACGCGTTGGGAGAGTTGCAGGTACAAGGTCCAGTGCTCGTGCTGTAGTTTCCTTGGGGGGACCTCTCCACACCACTCAGCTTGCCGTTCCACAGCAAGCCACAGACGTACAGGGATTGCTGGGACGACTGCATGTTGGCAATGTTGTGGGACGATAACGCCGGTGGGCCGGATCCGGGGTCGGCCCCAAGGCTTCCCAACCAATACGCAACCTGCACGGCTAGGAACTTATTTCCAGGAGACATCCCTGCTAGGTCCAACTGCACACTGGTGTTGTATAGGTTCACAAGCACGGGTGGGTTATTTATTACTGTTACCGTGTCGTACCAAATAGGAAGCTTCTTGATGGAACCACAAAGACCTGGGTTGTTCGAGAGGTTTGTGTACACCTTTGCTGGAAGAAAGGTGTCCGGAAGCCTTCCCGAGGTCGATGTATCAGCCATTTCGATGTAGTTTTCCACAGCGCCACAACACTGCCGAAGCTTTTGCAGCTCCGGGACAGCATCCATACACTTCTCGCCATCAATAGCAGCGGCACGAGGAGCGTCTACAATGGGCTGTCTGCAGACGCGCTCTTCCTGCAGTCCATTGCAGAATCGGTCGGCTTGTGCCATTTCTTGCAGGGCTGCAGATATCTGAGCTTCTGTGTAGTTTCTCCCTGCGGTTACCCAGGTCTTCATTTCGGATTTGAACGCTGCAGCCAGCTGTTGGTACTGGTCCTTGCTGTAGCAGTGCAGATTCCACCACACGTGTTGCGCAGCATAAGCAGAGGCCCAAGTAGGGATACCACTCTGGCTGCTGGACAGGTAGGAGCAGGAGGAGCTGCCTAAGAGGAGAGGTGGAAGAAAAGGCTGGGACTGAGCCACACAGAACACGGCAGGAAAGCCTGGGCTGCTTGTCCTGCTTTCACCTGCAACAACAAGGGACGACAGAACACAGTTCACATGCTGCCAATGGGCAGAAGAAAAAATGAAGCTATTTGGGAACTTGGCAGAGGGGGCGGAGCCTCCGCTGCAACCAGTGGGTACTCAGATGCAAGGTCCTGACAATCTCCTGCCTATGCAATGAAGAAGCATAAAGGCACGAGATCCTGCTCAGAGCTCAGGTGTCTAAGCACCAGTGAGCAACTCATTCACAGCAATGACGAACAAGCAAACCCATTGCTCAAGGTATACAAATCCTACTTTTTTTGCAACTCCCTTACCTGAAGCTTCCCACTGCGTGCACTCATATTGCCCTCGCCTGCACTGTTGCTTCCACACAGTGCCGTTCGGAACCACTTCTGCATTTGCAATGCACTGCTCAGTGTTGTCCCTACTGAATGCAAGGTCTTCATACAACCCCCGGCCATGTAAGCGTGCATATGCCGTGTGATTTAAGCTGCAAGCTCCTTCAGAGCCCCACTGACAGATAGTGGTTGCTGCAACCGTTGCATTGGGGTCATCTTTAGGGCCCAGGGGGACATATTGTTGGATTTGCTGCAGAAACGAGAAGACCTGCAGTTGGAAAGTGTCGGGAGCATGTGCTTAGTGCGACAACAAGAAAGAGTACACCCGCATTGCCGACAATGGAACGTTTGCAGACTGGCAGAGCCTGCAGTTTCAGTCTCAATGTGGAGGATGCCCCTATGGTACAAGAAGGAAGAAGGAAGGAAGAACAGGTATGCCAAGCTGGTGGAGCAATGCATGCAGAGAAGGGGCTTGCCAATGCCTACCCACATTCCCTTGGCGCCCATGGCCGACAAGGTGCATCTTGCAATCCAGCTATGCAATGCCATGGTAGATCTTTGCTGTGTATTTGAACATGGCTTTCAATCAATGCTATAGCTCTCAATCGTAAGCTTAAAAAAGCTGGCATTGACTGTAATCAGCAGCTTTAGGTTGATCGTTGCCACCCATATTGGTCACACAATGCGGTAAATCGTGCATATTTTAGCTCAACCCTTGCCGATCTTAGTGGACTTTTGGCTAATTGAGCACCTTCTCCAAAGTCCCTGCATTACATGGCATGCTCACCAAGTTTGCGGCTTCAACCCCTGGCTTAGACAGGGAAAAGGGCACTTCTGACTCTGCTGCTCCTGCTGCTGTTACATCTGCCTGTTGCAATGGTGGGGATGCTCCTGAAACTGCCCCTACTGCTCCTGCTGCCCAGTCTGCTGGTTGCAGTGTTGCTGCTGCTGGCAAAGAAAGATTCTCAGGTGGAGGGGATGGTGCTGCACTCGGTGTTTTAGAGGGTTCTTCCAGTGGTGCTGGGAGTATCACTCCTTGCTGCAAATAACGACCTGGAGCATGCGGAGAACACAAGTTGATGGGCAAGGCTTTGGAGCAATGCACCATGCATGCTGGAACTGCATCTTCCATGAGCTATGCAGACCTAGTGTCTATGTCCACGCACTCAGCTCTGAGACGATCCCCATTTTGACTCGTCTATCACTTTCATATATAAGCCAATTTGGGCTAACACAGCTGCAATTAGAGGCTGACTGTACAAAAATAATCATTCCTCCAGTTATCTCAGCTGTTTCTCACCGGGATGATCCCTGCCTGCATGACTGGGAGTGCTGCCAAAGGACAGCGCAAGCACCAACAGTGTAATTGATGCAAGGAACCGTCTATGTACGGCCATGGTGGCTGAAGTCTGTAGAGGACCTGATGTGATGCTTGGTCTCTTGGAACGCTGGACAAGATGCCTTGGGCAGG
Organism: Pseudopediastrum boryanum; assembly: GCA_963556185.1. Lineage (NCBI taxonomy): Eukaryota > Viridiplantae > Chlorophyta > Chlorophyceae > Sphaeropleales > Hydrodictyaceae > Pseudopediastrum > Pseudopediastrum boryanum. The sequence goes on from OY744507.1 coordinate 6,077,258, forward strand.
GAGAAATCTGCAAGGAAGATAATGTTGCAGAAGCGAAATGACGATCCTGCCGGTACCTGCCGGTACATCACGTAATATCCATTATATCGATGCTAAAGCTGCTTAGCATCGGCATCTGGAGGGACTCACGGTTGAGGCTATGAGTAGATGCCTACGGTGCTGCTCCTTCTGAGGTTAATTAGTGGATACACTTGCCGCTTGCCGCTTCCGGTAGATGCTATATCTGTTCACTTCTTTATTCCCTCCTGTGCAGGCCCTTGAAGAGCGTCAAGAGCGGTAGCTGAGTCGCAGGTTGACGAGCTGCACATGCCGAAGGTAAAAGGCTAGCCATACTATTGTGAACATGGTGACGGCCATGAAATCACATTTATTCGCGATGCTGTCCACGCGAATGCTCTTGTCAACAAACTAAAGTTCCATCACACGCTTGTACCAAGTTGAAGTGACCAACTTGGCACTTGCGAGCCAACTCCGCAAGGTTCATAATGGTTGATGGTGGAACACCTTGACTTGAGGCTTCAGCATTTCCAGCATCAGGAGAGCAGACCACATATGTTCCAGGAGCTACCCAGTGGAAAAGGACTGCTGTGGAACTGTGGCGACCTTCAAGTAACCGGTGATCTTCTTCTCCTCTTTGATCATTGCCTCGGAGGAGCATGGGGAGTACATCACCAGCTCTGCTAGAATGACACGGTGTGTATGGAGACACTGCTGGCCCGCGGGACGTGCATCCTTTGTTCGACAAGTGCGTACGAGCTCGACCCTGATGTATGTTTTGCATCATTCTCTTGACCAGCAACGGTCATGAAATGACGGTCATGAAAACCAAGACAATAAACTTCTAAAATGTGGCAACCGCAACAGCGTTAACTAGATAGCGAAGGCTTGTGGGATCATAGTGCCAGCGACCGTCACAGTCTTGCCTACCAAGATAGCAGACTACCAAGTGGCCCCTGAGTACGTTACACAAGGCCCTCAAAACACGCTCTGGGGGCAACCTCCCTGCCAGTACACCACTGAAGGGTTAGCACTTTGTACACTGCAGCCTTGCAACCACATCCAGACTCCACAAGCACGGGCCAGCACACGACAAGAAAGCAACAATGAGGACGCAGAGCCAAAAGGTATGCATATCTTCTGCAACCTGCAAGTGTTTGTATGATCTCCACTTCAGTATCCACGTTCACAACTGAGGAAGAAGTTCCGAATTGGATCCCAGCACTTAGACCTGAGTCAGACATTGGCCAGGTCCACATGAAACACGCTCATGAGGCAGTTTCGACAAAGCACATACCTCCTTCCACATCACAATGTACCTTGTGTCAAAATAAACCATCACACAAGTGAATCCTGCTATCAGCACCAGCGTTTCTCAATGAATTAGACTAAGAACTGCTTCAAACTTCTACACAGAACTCAGGTCTGCCTTGACTTTATAGATGAGAGAGAAAGAGCTACGCAGAGAAGGGGGGAGAAAACATTATACAGCCACGGCAACGGTTCCCAACTCATTCCGCAACTGCACTACACCTAGCTACACCTCTCCTATTCCCCTTGGGCACGTAGCACATCCTGCAGGGCTAGTGGTTGTATCCAAAGCTTCTTGCATGGAGCTGCTGCACCATCATTTGCATCAACAATCCCACCTAAGGACTGCTGCCCTCCCCCAGGGTTTGTCGACACTGACGCTTCAGCGCCTGTAGTACCAGGCAACGGAGCTACCTCAACAGCCGCCACGCTTCCAGCCCTTTGCATTTGCGCGTGCACCTGCTGTTGTTCTTGATGCTGTGACCCAGGAGGCTGCACTTCTACTACCTGCTGCTGCTGCTGTGGTTCTTGTTGCTGTGAGCCCTGCTCTGCCCCCGGCTGCACCTGGGCTACACCACCCTTCCCTGACAATAGCTCCCCAACCCCTTGTCGCCATTGCTCTTCACCTGCATCTCTCTCCATGGATGATGCTGACGCTATGCTTGCACTCATCAGCGGTTGCTGCTGCTGCTGGTGCTGGGCCTCATTCAGATGGAAGGTGTCCGTCTGCACATGCTGTCCTTGCTGCGTCTCCTGCTGTTGGTGCTGGTGGTGCAGCCCCTCTGCTTGTTTTGGCAATGGCTGCGGCTCTTGCCACTGCTGCTGCTGCTGCTGGGAGTACCCAAGTACCTGCTGCTGCTGCTCTTGCGGCGGCTGGAACTGCCAGTTTTTTCCTGGTGAGCCCAACTGCACGATCCCTCCCCTAGCCGCCTGCTGCAGTATCTGTCTTCGCTGCTGCTGCTGTTGCAACACTTGAGCATTCCAGGCCTTTGCCTGCTCCAGCTGCTGCTGCTGCTGTTGTGCTTGCTGAATCTGAGCCTGCTGCCTCTGCTTCTGCAACTCAGCTAGCAAAGCACGCAGCCTGGCTGGATCCATAGAGTCAAGCTGTGAAGGCCCTTGCTTGCTGGCACTGCTGTTACTGCCACTTGTATATGCCACCCCTGCACCTTCAGCAGTGGGAGCTTCTACTGCTGCTTCTGTCGAAAAGGGCTTCATTACAGCAGCCACCTGCCCAAGGGGGTTTGGCGGTAAAGCAGTGTGTGGTCTACCACCACCACCAGCAGCAGCACTGTCAGCAGCAGTTGCAGCCACCGTGCTACTGCTATCCTGCATTCCCAGGGTACTTGAACCACCTGGGAGGATGTCGGACCCCGCTACAACCGCATGGGAAGCTGCAGCTCCAAAGGAAGACGAAAGGGCACTCCCACTACCTGCACCAGCAGAAGCAGGAGTAGTACCAACAGCAGAGGGCCGTGACACAGACCCAGGCACCTGTATGGGTGGTGGCCTCCATCTGCTACTGCTGCTGCCATTACTGCTGGTCCTCTTAACTGCTGCTGGCTGCAGCCCTGCAGCATTGCCTGCTGTAGCTGTACTGCTTTTGGCAGTAGCCATACTTCCTCCACTTACAGTACTACTAGGTGTTATGTTCAAAGGGCTCTTGGTGAGTTGGGTTCCTACTAGGTTAGCTCGGGGGAGGAGGACATGAGGAACTGCTGTGGCAGCAGCAGCAGCAGTAGTGGCAGCAGGTCCCGACTCTAGTATCGTAGCAGCTGCAGTTGCAGCTGAAGATGGTACCACTGCTGCTGATAAGCAACGTAGGGATGCTGCTATGACATCCGATAACGATGCTCCTGCTGGTGACTCAGCTGCCGCCACACCCGCACCACAAGCCAATACTGATCCTGGTTCTGGATCTCTTAGCATCGGACCACTCCCAGCACAGCCTGCTGTTGCTGCTGCTGCTGCTGCTGATAGCCCTGGTGATTGATAGTGCGTATGTGTTGCAGCTCCTCTTAGTACTGCTGCTCCAGCTGCCGCTGACTGCATCATGGACATATGCACCATCCCTGCTCCATTCTCTGCCGCAGGAGCCTCCCCGGCATCCCCAGATTCCCCACTACTCCCCATGACTGCACCTACTGCCGCTGTTCTTGATGACCCTGCCACAACACAAGCAGCATTCCCTGCAAGATGGTTGCATTGCACGCCTGATGGGTTTATGTACTGCGTGCAAGGGCTGGGTGCTGCAGTGCTGGCTTTAGACCCACCAAGCACCTCCCTCTCAAGCTCGTCAAGCATCTGCATGCACAGCTCGCAACCGGCCTCGGTAGAACTGGGTGATGCGGCAGCCACAGGGCTGGCTTCTCCGCTAGTGGCCTCGGCACTGTTGGCAGCAGTGTAGTACCCTTGGCTGCTATAGCTGCTCTGCTGCTGCGCCAGCTGATGTTGCATGAAGCCTCCCGACGAGCTACAGCCGCTGCATTCTTGTGAGAGTTGCCCCTGCTGCTGCAGCTGTTGCAGGAAGCCACCCACCGAGCTGTATTGCCTACAGTCCGTTGACATCTGCGCCTGCTGTTGCTGCTGCAGGCATCCACCCGACGAACTGTATTGGCTACACTCCATGGATAGCTGCCCCTGCCCCTGCTGTTGCTGCTGCTGGTGCAGGTAACCAGAGGAAGAGCTGCAGCCGCTGTAATATGGAAGAAGCTGCCCTTGGTTCAGATACTGCTGCTGCTCCCCATTCTCCTGCTGCTGCATTTCTTGTACAATGCCACCAGATGAGCCGTATCCACTGCACTCCTGAGATGGCTGCCCCTGCGACTCCCACTGCTCCTGCTGCTGCTTTTGGTAGCTCCCATGTGAATTGCGGTCTTTTGCTGCCTGTGCAATAGCAGACATGTTCCCCCAATCCTGCGCCTGCACCAAATCACATCCTGCGTTGCTACTCAGTGCACTGTTGGTGCACCTTTCAGCAGCTGAAGCGTCTCCAGATCGCGGTAAATGACAAGTTGCAGAGGCCGCAGCAACAGCAGCAGCCCCTGCCGCAGGAACTTGGAAAGAAGGCTCGCAAGAAGGGGTCCCACTGAAGAGAGGCTCCAAAGCTTGTCCTGAGTCCACCTGGCTGGTCACTGCCCCAGCTTGAAGTGGTTGGGAGCAAGCAGGCACTCCTACTGCACGAGCACCCTGCTGCTGTAATTGCTGCACCGGCAATGGCTGCTCCCAGTGCTGCTGCTGCTGCTGCTGGTGCCACTCGCCGTCCATACTAGGGGCTTGGCCCACAAACGCTTGCTGAGGCTGCTGTTGCTGCTGATGTTTTGCTGCTGGCAGTCCTGTGCTTGCACTCACACAACCTGCAAACTGCTGTTCTTGAGCTGGCACGCAATGCAGGGCTATACTCTCTCCTGTGGGCTGCTGCTCCTCCAACGGTGCCTGTGACCTCTGCTGCTGCTTGAGGTGCTGCTGCTCCTGATGCTGCTGTCGCTCCTTAACTGCGCTATGCTCTTCTTGTGCCTGTGTTGGCCAGAGCGCTCGCACAGGGACCGGCCGACGCTGCTGCTGCTCTGGCTGGTGCCGCTGCAGTGGCTGCACAGCATGCATTTGGAGCTGTTGCCTATGATGAGGTAACTCCTGTGATGGCTGGATTTGGCAGCCCTCACGGTGTGGCCATTCCTGTGGCTGCTGCCGCTGCTGCTGCTGCTCAATTTGCATCTGCGGGTGCTGCTGCTGCTGCTCAAGCCCCATCTGTGGCTGCTGCCGTTGCTGCTCAATGTGCATCTGTGGGTGCTGCGGCTGCTCAGTTTGCATTTGTGGATGCTGCTGCTGCTCACTTTGCATCTGCAGGTGCTGCTGCTGCTGCTCAAGCCCCATCTGTGGCTGCTGCCGTTGCTGCTCAATATGCATCTGTGGGTGCTGCGGCTGCTCAGTTTGCATTTGTGGATGCTGCTGCTGCTCAATTTGCATCTGCGGGTGCTGCTGCTGCTCACGCCGCATGTGTGGCTGCCGCTGCTGCTCAAACCGCATCTGTGGCTGCTGCTGCTCTTGCTGTTTTGACTGAGGCAAATGGCTTAAGCCCTGTTGCCCGGGCTGCTGCTGCTGCTGCTCTCTTTGCTTTGACTGAGGCAAACAGCCTAATCCTCGTTGCCCAGGCTGCTGCTGCTGCTGCTGCTGCTGCACCATAGGGGGCTCATGGTGCTGAGTCTGCTCCTGTTGCTGGGTGGTTTGCTGCAATGTCAGGCACCCTATAGCAGAGTTAACTGCCGCTGATAAGGACGCAGGCACACCCCTAAGCAGGCTGCGGTTGCCATGTGTGGTGCTACTAAGCAAGTTTGCAAGCACTGCTACAGCAGCCTTCTGTGCAGCAACCGCAGCAGCCCCTGGAGCCACAGCCTCAGAAACAGCAGCAGCAGTAGCCGCTTTTTCCTGGACGGCAGAAGCAGAACCAGCTGCGACAGGAGCAGCAGCAGCAGCTGCTGCACGTGTAGCAGCCACATTGGCTCCTCTGACAGGACTGACGTTAGTTGACCGTGGGCTCTGCTTGAATATGGTCCCAAAGCTGCTCCCGCTGCTCCGCACAGGCACAGTTGCACGAGCAACAGGTGCAGCAGTAGCCCCCCTGACAGGACTGGTATTAGTGGACCGTGGGCTCTCCTTAAAGATGCACCCAAAGCTGGTCCCACTGCCACGACCAGCAGCCCTCCGATGTACTTGCTGCAAGCCTTTAGCAACTGCTGATGCTGAAGCTACTGCAGCAGCTTGTTGCTTGGCGCCTCTCACAGCAAGCCCCATGCTGTTATTGCCGTCAGAGTAAGAGCTCTGCCGCCTGCTCTCTGGCAGACTGCCCCATGTCCCATCAGACTGCCTTGCGCTCAGCGATCTGCTACCGGTATTGCTGCTTTTCGCCATTGCACCACCATGCACAGGCTGATTTTTCCTGAGCTGCAGCTCATCCCTGCTACCGCTGCTGACATTCGGAGGACCTAGAACAGCACCGGTGCTAGCCCGGAGTCCGGCCGACCTCCTTAATGAAATTGGGACGGAACTTGACCTGCTGCTATCGCCATTGCTGGCTCCACCCCACACTCCACCACCCACCCTCCTTGTCCTGCTAGCTGTGCTGCTGCTACGGCCCTGACTCATGCTCCTACCAAAAGCTACCACAGTTGGCTCTGTGGGCGTCACACTGCTACTGCCACCCCCAATACCACAACCCCTAGAGCTCCGAAGCCCAGCAGTACTGCTGTACCGCCCGGCCTCACGTGTACTCTTGCTTTCCACCCTTGCCATCCTGAAGCTACCCCCAGGGGGACACTTGGGAGGGGACCAGACCCCTGGTCCTCTGCTCTCCACCTTACATGGTTGCGGCACCCGAGGTGGGCTGATGTTCTGCTGCTGCAGCTGCTGCCTTACACCTGTCTTGTGGGCTTGGTAAAATTGATACAGTGCTTCCACATCCTGTGGCTGAGTGACAGGACCTCCCGATGCCGACCTCGTCACCTGAGGCACAGCAGCAGCAGCAGCAGCAGAAGCACCAACAGGTTTTGCTGCTGCTGCTGCTGCTGCTGGATGTATGCTACCAGGTAATCCAAAGCAGGTGCTCTTGCCATTTTGCATGTCTCTCGAACTTAGGGCTGCAGCTGCTGCTGATAGCGCTTCAACGATCGATTTTTCTGCCTCAAGCTCATAATCCGCCTCATCTTGCTGGTTGGCCCCCAAAGCACTACTATCACCTGCTGGTGCTGCCGGCTGCACCCCCAGGTTATCACTCGCGCTGCAGCTCTGCTTGCGTCCCAGGTCCAATTCAGGCTTTCTAACCTCCTGCTGCTGCTGCTGTTGCTGGGACTGCTGATGTCTGGCAGTTACACAAGCCCCCTGCAACCCATCTTCTTTACTAGACCAAAGGCGAGACAAAGCCTCCTGCTGGTGGCGCTGCTGCTGCTGTTGATGCATGGAGGTGTCACCCGTGCTCAACTCATACTGCAGGGCTGCTGCTGCCTGGACAGCAGCAGCAGCTACAGCAGCCCCATCCACCCCTTCCCTGCATCCCCACCTACTACCCCCGCTGCTCTCCACCTCTAACACCCTGGATACAAGCTCCTCTATGGAGTGAGCACTTGACAGCAGCAGCCTAGTAAGAGGCACCTCATTCCTTCCTGCTGCTGTTGCTGCGGTTGCTGCTCCTCCGCCCTGCTTACCTATGCCGTTACCCTGATCATCTCCTACGGCATCATCTTCACTAGGCCGAAGAGCACCTGAAGAAGCACCTGCTGCTGCTCCTGCTGCTCCAAGCTGCCCACCAGTCCTACTCTTGCTACCATTGCTAACAGGACCATTGCCAGCAAAACCCCCTTCCCCTCCAAACAAAGCAGGGATAGGAATCCCTTTCAAAACCCCAGCAAGGGCTTCAGGAGAAAGGGGGACCCGCCCAAGCGGGGCATTCCCCTGCCTAACAGCCCCGCCGCTACTGCTGCTGCCATTGGTGCCTGCTGCGCTGCCAACTGTGGCCTGGTGCGGTGCATGTGCTGCATCTGTATGGTGGGCATCTATCCCTGACAGCTTAAGCAGGGTGGGCAGGTCCAAGCTGGTGTAGTAGACTTCAGCAAGGGTACGGCACTCCTCTGCCAATCTGGCGGCCTGTTGTGTTCAGGGTACAAATGACAATGGAGTGAATGTTTGTTACCAAACTACCGGTACATGTCTGCTTGATGAAATATGGAAGATATCTGTAGAGCTGGCACTTACAACAGGTGTGGCAGGCAGTTGCAATTTTCTAATCAGACAAGTGCGCTCTGGTTTACTCGAATGTTCAATGGTGCAGATAGTGTGCCTTAACGGTCTCATCTGGCACTCTACAAACCTCTACAGCACACACCCACTTGGCTATGGGACAACTGACCACCACAAGACGGTTTTGCATTTACCTCTAATGCTTCCATCTTCTTGCCATGTAAGCACACTGAGACATGCGACCCATGGCACATTGTTTGTGAATCTTCATTGGGAAACCCACTGGCATGGGTGCGCTGCCACAGTTCACCCCAACAGTGGTAGAGCCAATAACTGCAGTCACTGGTGAACCCTATCATAACAGTGCTGATCTTGATGGGTGCACTCATGCTACTGGTGCTAAGGGGACCCACCTGTGCTTCTGCTGCAAGACGAGCACTCTTCTCCTGCTGTAGAGCCTCCAACAAAGCAGCTTGCCCGATCCCGCTGCCGCCTTTGCCACCCCTGCCCCTCGCATTGCCACCACCCCTCATGTTTGTCCCCAACCCCCTAGGTCCTCCTGGCTGAGAGACCCCCTTGGCAGTTTGACCACTGCCTGCCAAAACTGCTCCAGCAACCTCAGCAGTGGCACCTACATTGCCATTTCTAGTGTTGACCAGCTCCAATGTGTAAGACCCATCAGTATTGGCATCAGGACCCCCTGGCTCGTTGGTGCTGCTGCTGCTGCTGTTGCCATTGCTGGAAGAGGCTGAGTTCTCAAGTGCAGCTATGCGCTGCTGCAACTGCTGAACAGCTCTGTCCCGCTCCAGCTTTTTATCCAGCAGCTTTGCATGATCACACTGCAGGACATGAGCACAGTAGATACTTTCAAAACTACGCCACAAGACTATGTGCCAAGCAGACAGCTGGCCCAGACTAAGCAGCAGCTACCTTGCATTAGGGATCCATGGTAAACGAGCTACAGCACATGTTGGACAGCGACAAGTGGGCCATAGAACAAGGACTGAGCGCACCGCTTGATGAAGTGAAGCCAATTAAGAAGCATTGTTCAGTTGGTTGCTAAATGGCATTGGAGACAATTCAGGTGCAAACAGATACACCAGTATGTCGGCCCTACATCACCATCCCCTCCAACCAGATGGCCTTTCCATTCTGGAAGTTCCTAGGTCCTTTTCACTTGCCTACATTCTTCCAGTTACGTAATCGACCAAGATACATGACAAGCTGCCGCTTACCTGCAGTTTCTTAAGTTCAGTGAGGATGTCTGCGTGCTCAGCTGTCAAAACCTCGTGCGCATTGACCAGCTCGTCGCTCTTCTGCATTTCAGCTTTCAGCCGTGCTTCATAGTTGGTCTGAAGAAATCAAGCAACATGGAGAATGGAGGACGGGCAAGTCCCATTAACACATAGAGGATGGAGAAATCAAACAACTTCAAAATGTAAAGCACATCCTCGGAAAAAACACCCGATGGTGTCTTCTCAATTTGCATATTATGTTCTGAAGTTATGGGGTTTTACAAGGTGTCTGCTCCAGGGGATGCCTACACTGAAAACTGCATGCAGACAAGGTTCAGTGCCAATGGGGCATAGGGGCTAACAACCTTTTTGAAGTGCTCAGGGCCTGCAGCTGCAGCAGCAGCAGTGAAATGTAACTGGTTCATACCAATGGTGAAGCACACATCCCACAGCACGACCCACCCAAGACAAATCACCCACAGACAATCACAAACATAAACCAGCAGTGTTGTGGTGACGTTATTTTGTTTCTTTGTTTTGTTACGAATAATGTACAGATACAGATAACATACAACAAGCATGTGTCATCGGAGTTAGCTGTTGAAGCCATGATGTAACATGTAAGAATGCGCTGCTGCTGCTAGTGTAGACCAATCTTCACTTGCGGCTGATATCAAAAGCACCTTATCATCCTCCCAGCAACATACACAGACCCTCACCTGGCAGCGCTGCCCCCCTCCTCCACCCCCCCTCCACCCCGCCCCCCCAACACCCCTCCCACCCCCCACATCCAAACCTCCCCCCCCTCTCACCTGGCAGCGCTGCATTGAGGCTTCCTTCTCTTTCAGGTCAAGGAGCAAGCTCTGCAACTGGGCATGCTGCTCACTGACCTCATCCTGCAAGGAGATGCAGAATGTAGTGAGTGAGTGACTGACTGAGGGAGGAGGCCAGGCATTAGCCCTGCTTAGAATGGAGGAAGAGGCGGTGCGAGCATGTGTGCTGCATCCGCCCTCCAACCTATTCCCCTGACATGGTCTTTATGACTACAATGGCCCTTCTAAGGATCTACTACAAGCACATTACAAAATAACATGTGCTAAGTAAGAGCCAGCTGATTGTACTTCCGCCATGCCATGCTTCAGCAGCCATGCCATGCCAGTCAACCTTCATGTTTCCCAGGTTGTGTTAGCCATGCAGCGGATAAGGCATTCATGCACAGACATCACGCCATCCAATAACAGCATGTCAAGGCAGCGCAGAGAACTTATTGCATGTTAGGAACATGTTGTTGACATTGTGGGTGCAGAATTGCGTCCTTTTCAGCCCTCTTTGGAAGGTCTGGCACATTCTTATGTATGAATGGCATAGCAACAAGTGGCATAACCTGACACCTCGAGCTGCCACAGAAATAGCGGGGTGAGACAACAATAACAACCATAACAGGGTCAACCCCATGCAGTTGCATCCCTACCTGGAGGAGTGCTTTGGCTGATGCCAACTGCAGCTCCCCTTCTGTCACAGCACTTTCTCGGGACTCTATCTGTGACACAGCCTGCTGATGTGCCTGCTTAAGATGTGCCTCTTGCAGCTGCGCCATCTGCACGTGCTGCCGACAAAGCTGATCTTGCTGCTCCAGACGGTCCTTCAACTCCTCACAAGAGCCCTGCAGAAGGGGTGAACAGTCTCATCCACTTTATCACTGCCAACCCTGTGATGGGTATACATTTGAGGTTCTGTGCATGTTGGGCAAGCAGATCACGAGACGCCTGTGCTTACTTCATGAACCATGCATTCGCCAGCTGGCACTAACCCTTATGCATGTTGAAAACTGTTCTACAGCTAAGGGCGCCCCCTCTGCCACTGGCATACTCATCACTGCACACACCTGAATCCAATCGAAATAAGCATTAGGGATGCTTATTTCGATGACCCCACTAATCATTTTACTCATGGGCTCATGCTGTGAAGCCTACTTCTATGCAACTGCCTTCCTCAAAGCATGGGTAGAAGCCGTCTCTTTGCCCTACAAGATATAGTCCAATAATTGTATGCCCATCACTGGTGTAAGCATGAAGAGTGGACGCAACTGAAAATGCAGCCCTACATTACTGTCTACCGCAACCCCCAGCTCCCCCTCACTTGCAGTTGGCACAGCTGAGCTAGAGTGGTTGCATGTGCCTGTTTCAGCTGCTGCTGCTGGCTCTCCTGCTGCTGTAGCACCTTCAAGAGGTACTGCCTGTGCGCACGCAGCCGGACACACTGCTGCTGCAGCACCATGATCTGCTCACTAGAGCTAAGCTCCCTGCCTGAAGAGCTCACACCAGCAGCAGCAGCAGCTTCCACTGAGGATGTGCGCTGACTCAGCGACATCCCCGGCAAATCAGGCAACTGATCTGAGTCCTGCCAAGACACCCGCCTCTGACGCTGCTCAGAAGCCTTCTGCTGCTCTGCTCCCTCTACCTGTTGCTGCCCCTGAACCTGCTGGTTGGACCGCAGGCTCTGGTCCTGCTGCAGCCGGCTACCGTGCAGGCCTGCTACCCCAGCTTCCGGCCCCTGCTCCTGCTGCTGCTGGTTGTGAGCTGCCAGCCCCTGGGAAGACAATCTCCTAAGGGAGGTGAAAACTACTCCTTCTGTGCTGCGTAACCTGAGTTCCCCTGGTTCCTGTGGCACCCATGCAGCTGAACCAGCTGATGCTAAAGAGCATGCTGTGGTCATCATCGCTGGGGTACCTACAGCTGACATGCCATTTGGTGTTGTTAGAGCTGTCTCTCCTGCACCATAAGCACTCCATTGGTGCATGCTGCTGAGGCTCTGGATGTAGAGGTTTATGGTATCCCTGCCCCAGCTGCTGCCGCTGTTCTGACTGGCTAATCCATCACACGATCTCTCGGTCTTTGGTGCTGTGAGGAGCAGCTGGTCTGAGGGTGCCCTTGCTGGTACTGCAGCTGCTAGCCCTGTTGTGGGCACATGTAAAGTCTGCAGGGTTCCTGATGAAGTGGAAGGCTGCGGGTGGCTTGGCTGAGCCTGTGTGGTGGCAGCTGGGCCATGCTGTGCTTTATGCTCCAGATTCACGGACTCGTCGTTGTGCTCGTGCACAAATAAGCCAGCTGTGGCATCTAGCTCATTGGTACACGTAGTGGACCACTGCTGACAAGAGCGTTGAAGTGGCGTCTTAGCTGGCTGGTGTGGTTGCCACTGCATAGACTGGATCTGCTGCTGCTGCTGGTGGTGGTGTTGCCGCTGCTGGTGGTGGTGGTGCTGCTGCTGCTGCTGGTAGTGGTCGCGGTGCTGCTGCTGCTGTAACTGGGGTTGTGGCTGCTGCTGCTGCTGCAGGGCCTGCCCCGAGCTTGCTGCACTTATTGCAACTGAGGCTGCTGGGGATTGCCATGGTTGTTGGTCACCATGGCTTTGACATCGAGGGCTAGGAGGACCTGCTCTCGAAGACCACTTGCTTCCTGGGGCACACACCTGGACCAGAAGGCTTCAACTTTAGTCTTTCTGTACACAATGTTGGAGCTTCACCAATAGGTTTGCTGGGCCCCCACGTGTAATGGGAGGCTGTAGAGACTCATATTCTATGATAAGCTGCAGGCGCTCCTTGTACTTACAGGTGTTGTTTGAAATTGGGGCTGAGGTTCAAGGATTGTGCTTCCTGCGACAGGGTGGAACATTTGAGCTCTCCTGCATTTGGCGGGGACGATTTGAAAAAGCTTTTGATCAGACTTACGGCCTGCTTGCTTCTTGCGTGCAGCACGGTGACCACCGCCGCTCAGGCCCACCTGGCCAATTCTCAAGCTGTCACTATATCCACGACCCCCTGTGCGTTGTTGTGGCCTACAGCACAGGACCGTTGTTTTTGGATTGTGATACGCAATGGAACAACTGCTTTATGACCAACAACAACGGTCAGACACCTTGACGTCGTTCCGATGGTGCCATATGCATTCCGCTCCTTTTGTGGTGCGTGGTCTGTCTGCCTTGCAACGGGACCATAGCCCTCCGACCCAGGGCCGAGCATGCCTTTCATTCCAAACTGGTCCATTGTCGTCAACCCAGGACATGCTTCCGACAAGCTTACTTCGAAACTAGTTCTATTCAAATTCTTTAGGAACCTAACATGCCGTATAGCGCTACCTGAAGTCCTCGGTGCTTCGTAGCAGTACATAAATCTCAAAATCTGGCCGTTCAGTTCGCACCCCGCACTTCGCACTTCGGCACTGTTCCGTGGGACAAACCCTGCTTTCCACGCTTAATATCAGAGGCTCAACGCCTTAACGCCAGACCCTTCACCCTGTCCCACAATTGACCTTCTGGTAAGGACACTTGAGAGCTGAGACTTCTGATCACGCAGCTGTAGCGCATGCACTCGGCCCCTAAGCTACCTGTGCAACTATCTGATAGCATTGCTTGGCTATGATTTACAGTGCTATCCTACATTCTACAGCTGTAAGCATACCGCCTTATTAGCATTAACTGTTGGCCTTTCTGCTGTCTCCTTGAGCTGCTATTGACATGCAAACGTGGATAGCGGTGAAGTTGGCTTCATGTGCCCCTTGAGCATGAACATGGTTTAATACCAACCAGTACGATTACCTATGGATCTAAGTAGCCCTGCGCCGCAAGACGTTGCAGTAGGTATTATCTATGACGCTGTCACAGAGCGCCACGTGTGGCAAGGTGTGCTGAGTGGCAAGGAGTTGTTCGCCTCTTGAGGCTTGTTCTCAGCCTCGAAGTCCACTTCAGATTCTCTTATACTGGCGGATCTGAGCTGCAGGTCACGTGGAGCACCCAAATAGGACAATCACCCTCAATGACCATCTAAAGGCAACAGGACTCTTCAACCGCTGTCAGCCACTGGCCCCCAGGCAGGTAGGTGTTTGGCTGCAGGGTTGCTTGTCCATGCAGCATTACCTGATCGTCTGATCACAACTGATCCTGCAGGCAACTGATGAAGAGCTTCATAGAGCCCATCCTCCAGAGTATGTTGCCAAGGTAGGCTTGCAGAGCACTGCAGGAGATAGAAGAAAATACACAAAACCTCCCATGCTGACCACATTCAATAGAGTTGCACTCATACTAGGTAAATTAGAAGAGCATGGTGCCAGCTTGATACAATAAAGGCCCAGATGAGATCTTGCGAATGTTTGGCGTAAGGCACATGGCATAAAGGTTGTGCCTCAGAAATGTGCCAGGTCAGCCTCAGCCAACAAGCCAGCTTGCACCAGACCTCCACCAGTCATGGAGATCCATCTTTTCACAAAGATAAAAACCAACTGCATCTTCTCAGGCGCTAGTTTAGGGTTAGGTACTTTTAGGCTTTAGGTTTACAAGTCTAACCCTAAGAGTCAGCTGCAGCTTCTCAGCCAAGACGATGCAACAACATACAACTGTGGCTGACATCTGAGACTGGACTGGGTGTACCCCTGAACATGGCCAAGGTTAATTGTAGAAACTGCCACGTCAGAACCAGTGTTCAAGGTCATTTATCTTTGGCTGCACAGGTTGAGGGTCTGTACAGCCCTGACACCATTGCAGCAGATGGCGAACCAGCAGTAGCTGAGGGGGATTGCCTCATCATCTCCAGTGACATCTTCTGCACTCAGCACACAGCCCTGGCAGCAAGGTCTGCAGCCGGTTGCTGTGTAGAGGTACGATTGTGAAGTCGCTCTTAAAACTGCTGCTTGTGTACTTCTGCAGAACAGTGTCTGCTGTGCTGTTGCTCCTAATAAGTGGTTACCAGGTTGGCAGCATGCTATAGAGAGTGACCCGGATACCAGGTAGACTCCCATGCTGCCAGGAATCCAGTTTTCCTGTGCCTTTGCTGCCCTGTGTTCAGTCTGCATCTGCAACCTGCCTGTACTGAGCTCTGGTGCGCTGTGTAGCTTGGCAGTTGGCATAGCCGTCGGTCTGGCCAAGGCAGAACATTAAGGAGGGATGTCAGGGAAGCATATACTTGCATGTGCTTAGTTTGGGTCATTTTGCGTGTCAGCATGCACTTCATGCAGTTATCTCTTGCAACAAATAAAGTAAGCTTTAAACGGAGAAAATCATTATCTTCTTGGGGGCTTTTCAACTTCTCCTTGCGTCTCACATGGGAACATGCAGCCTTGCCGCGCACACACTGTTCGGGGCCCCTTGGAACAAGATACCATCCCATGTAACATATAATGACACAGAGCCCTTACCTTTCCTTACATGGGGCCCTGCAGCCTCCCACCCTTTACCTGCATACACTGTTGAACCCCTGTCAACAAAACAGCGCCCCAACATAAGCGGAATGATGCTGGTGCCCTATGCAGGCAGTTGAGAAGGTGCTTGATGGGGCGGTGGAGCGTGCTTTTGCTGTGGTGAGGCCTCCAGGGCATCATGCAGAGTCCTCAGCCTACATGGGCTTCTGCTTCTACAACAATGCAGGGGTAGCAGCGCATGCTGCTCTGGCTAGAGGTGAGCCCCTAGAGCAATGTGCAGCCGCTCAGTGCCAGTGTCTGCATGGTGTGACTACTGTCACTTCTTGAGGTTGGATAATGACCAATCAGATTGGGGCAGGCGCCTCCAAACTGCTTGTGATAATCAATCTGCATTTAAGTCCAAGCCTTACCAAGCACCCGCTTTGTTGCTGGATGAGGAGCAATGACGCCTGCACGTAGCTTACTTGTTTGAAACAGAAAATCTGCACGACATGACAAGGGAACTGTATACATCCACGACCCCGGGACTTGTTATTACATTTGTTTGCATTGGCTTATGCATATAGAGATATCACTCAAGGTTAAAGCTTACATGGGAGAAAGTAGAGTATGACATCTCAAAAGGCACCCAGTTGTTGCTTTTGCTCTCATTCTGCTGGACACAGGTGTGCAGAGGGTGCTCATCCTAGACTGGGATATCCACCACGGCAATGGCACCCAGGAGATTTTCTGGTCAGACCCCAGGGTTTTGTTTGTGTCGCTACACAGGCGCGACAAGGACTTCTACCCTCGGGGAGTGGGCTATGCAGAAGAGGTGGGCAAGGGCCCAGGTCAAGGGTTCAATGTCAATGTACCCTGGAGCAACAGAGGAATGGGGGATGCAGACTATTTGGTAAGAGGGGACTAGGGTTTCCTTTCTCCACTTTTCTTGCACATTGATGAATTTGGGTAGTGTGGCAGCATAGCTAATTGATTTGGTTGGAGGACGGTACAAGGGATGGCGAAACATACTGTTTGTTAGAAGGCACTTGCGAGAGGGGATGGGGGAGCAATGACACATCTGTGCAAGGCTTGTTCACACGGCTGCTTTGTTTTGTACTGTCTCAATCAAGTCCTGGCGCAAGTTGTGGTCCCATGGGGATTTGGCCTGCAGCAGGATGGTTGCAAACCATCAGGTTATGGACTATTGCGTCTCCATGGCCAACAGGAAAAGAGCTCCCAATTGCAGTTGGGAGGTGCAGCCGTTGGTACCAGCAAGCTGCTTTGCAATACTCAATTGCATGGACATTTAAGCAAAAGTACATTTGCATGGACATGACCCTTTGCTATGGCAGATGTGTCCGAAAGAGGGGAATTGCACCACCATGCCTAGGTCTCACGGGGATCAAGCGTGTGTGTGTTGTTCCACCTCGCTGGCTTTGAAACAGCTTGAGGTGCCGGCCATATGGGGCTTCTGCTATGGCATAGCACAGAAGTTATTTATTACTTGTGTTCCCCTCAATCACTGCAGGCTGCCTTTGAGCTTGTGTTAGAGCCCATCATTGCTGATTTTGACCCAGAGCTGGTCATCATCTCAGCTGGCTTTGATGCTGTAGAGGGAGACCCCCTGGGAGGCTGTCATGTCACTCCTGCTGGCTTTGCTGCCATGACACAGAAGCTGATGAAGTTTGCCAAGGGGAAGCTGGTGGCAGTGCTAGAGGGAGGGTATCGACCTAGGTAAGAGAGGTTTGGGCGATTCATGGGGCCTGGACCAAGGTTTGGAGGGGCATCATATGCGGGTAGAACTGAGGCGTGTCACTTGTTGACCCGAGATAGGGGGGTGTTTAGGGGTGCCGAGCTTCTCCTTCTGATATGTTCCCAGTTGTGAGGTTTCAGGTTGCACATGTTTTCTGCTGCTACAACTCAGCAGCTGAAATCATTTATGGTAAGTCTTGATTAACATATATGTTCAATTTGAAGCCATGACGGTACTAGTGAGTGGGTGGGCCGATGCAGAGGTACCATATTCTGACATTAGCAAAAAAGTGCTTGCTTGGCTGCTGTGTTTCTTACTGGCCAGGATGCCATCTCCGTGCCCGATGTTTCGATGCCACTTGCAATGCCCAATGTATGGATGACATTCGCATGGTCAGTGTCATCCTATTGTCGTATAGTGAATGTGGCTTGGCTTGCGATGCTTGTAGCACTGGAGCTGAGTGCTCTATTTTCGAAATGTTGAGGCACATTGGTATCTTCTCTGCTTTTTAGTCGTGGAAACTCGAGGGAAATGCAACTACCTGCATGTTGGGATGGTACACGGGTACAAAGTGCTCCGGTCAAGTAACACAAGCAAGTATTGACGACTGTTCCCTCTCTACTCGATGTAACGGGTCATTTGTGACAAATATTGCTTACCCCTTTGCATGACCCACACTGTGTGGTCCTTATGTGCTTTGTTGCAGCTTGATGGTTAACTGCATAGCTGCTGTGGCGTCACTGCTGCTAGGGTGAGGGCCCCACCAACATAGAGAACGAGACGCTACTCAGATGCAGCAGCAGATTCTTTTATGTCAACAGCATGTATGATCCCTTGCCGCAAGAGGCCATACCTGGCTTATTTTCACTGATTTGTTGTCTTCTAGGTTTTGTCGGTTCTGCCACATCTTGGTGGCTAACTGCATAGTGGTACCGGGTGAGGCCCCACCACCACTAGAAGAACAAAGGTGTTAGAGAGGGAGAGAGGTCTACGCACGGAGACCGTGTATTGTTCTCCAGCATGAGATTGCGGGAAGGGTTCCTTGGTGTAACAAAGGTGTTACTCACATGCAGCAGCACAGCTTTTTGTGAACAGAAAATCTCAATCCTTATGCCATGAGACAATACCTGGCTATACATATCTGATATCCTGTTTGCTGTGTTGCAATTGTTCTGCTACAGCTTGGTGGCTAACTGCACAGCTGCAGTGGTATCAGTGCTGCTGGGTGAGGCCCCTCCACCACTAGAAGGACGGGGTGCTACTAACATGGCAAGCAGCACAGGCACAGTGCTCAGCAAGGTGCACAACGTTCACTGCCAGTACTGGTGAGAGCCTCTTGATGGGTAGGGAGACGTAGATAGCAAGGACAGGGTTGGGATTCTGCTGGGTTTTTTTGTATCTCCAGTTTCCAGTTTCTGTAGTCGCAACCTGGATGTGTTGTTTAGCAGGATGCAGTACGAGGTAGCCTTGTGTGCATACCACACCCACCAGCATATTACCATTTAAAACACGGTACTATATCCCTTTGGCTTCCTGTTATGCGGGACTAACAGCCATACTGTAAGGGTACTCGGCCCGCATTATTGATGTAGGATGTTCGGGCTCTGGAACACAACCAGCATTATTGCAGCTGTCTCCAACAAAGTAGCACAATAACCGCACAAATAAAGAAAACGCAAAAGCAGCTATGCCCAAAGGTCAGTCAGGACTTTGATTGACAGTCACACAACCCCATGCTGGTCACCCATATGGACACCCCTCGTACACAGTCAGCCAATTGGACCACACAAGACAATGCAACTTAAATCTTGAAGCCAGGTGCAACGGCAGTTGCGCACATCCATCGCATTGCATTTCCTTACATGGCTAAGCTGACGCCATAGGGCCCCTGCCCCTGAAGCTGTCACAAAGACATACTGTATTTGTGCATCATTAAAGCTGACAGCTGCAGATTTGTTGGCATTTGTTGATATACCTTCCTTTCATGTGCATCTGCAGGCCCTCCCTGAGCAAGCTAAGCCCCATCAAGCACCGCCTAGCAGCCTACCAAGCCACACTTGCCTTAGCTGGCATGTCCTTGCGGCCCACTAGGGGCAGCCCACGACTAGCAGCTAAAGCAGAGGCAGCATCAGCAGCAACTGGTGGTGGTGGAGGAGGTGCTGCTGGTGATCAGGCTGGTCGCCCTCTCACTTTGGCTGAAGCAGCAGCAAGGAGGAAGGCAGCAGCAGCTGGTGGTGGCGCTGGGGCCAAGCCTAAGAAGCCACCGGCAGCTAGGAAAGGGAAAGCTTCACCAGGGGCGGCAGCAGCAGCAGCAGCCACTAACGGTGGTGAAGCAGTGGCTGGTGGTGGTGGTGGAGAGGGGGCTCCTCAAATGTCTGCTGCAGCTGGGGCTGGGGAGGGTGCTGCTGTTGCTACTGGGTTTGATTTAAAGGGAGCATCAGTGACAGCACCATTGGCAGACACGGTATCAATACTATCAACAGAAGGCTGGCCAAACGCTGCAACTCTGCATGGTTCAGCTCCTGCAGGAGGTACACCTTCTACACCCGTGGTTGAAGTAGATGCTACAGGGCTGGAAGTGGATGCTGGGAATGTGGCCCCTTCAGAAACAGCACCACCCCTAGCTACAGGGTCGCTGCCAGCAGCAGTAGCAGCAGTCAGCGCAGCTGGAGCAGCAGCAGCAGTGAAAGCTGGCCAATCCCCCAGGGTAGTGCAGGCAGAGGCTACAGCTCATGCTCCTCAGCTATCCAATGGGCACCACCAGCAGCAGGAGCAGCAGGGTCTGGAGCAGACGGGAGCAGCCCCTCTAAAGGACATCATCTCAAATCATATGGTGCTAGTGGCTAATATGGAAACGGTGGGACAGGAGGGAGGGGCTCCCAAGGGGCGGGGTGGCACTAAGGAACCACTTGCCATAGCTCCTGGTGCTGCTGACGCTGTTGCTGTTGCTGTTGCTGCTGCTTCTACTCCTGCTGCAGCAGCTGTTGTTGCTGCTACCTTTACTGCTGGTTCCAGTCAGGAGGTTGAGGTGTATTTTGATGCCATCAGCAGCAGCGGCAGTGGCAGCAATGACCAGCCAGCAAGCATTGCAGCAGCTCCTGAGGTGGAGTTAAGCAGGGCAGGGTTTGGGGGTGAGGGGGCTGTCCCGGGGTCTGACTGGGTTACGGTGCGGAGAGGCAGCAGTAGAAGCAGCAGCAACAGCAGCTATGGTAGCGCAGATGGGGCAGAGGAGGGACGGCAAGAGACGGCAGCAGGCAGGGAAGGGAAGGGGGAGCCAGAGGGGTACAGTAGCAGGAGTGAGTGGAGTGCTGCGCTAGGGGGTCGTTTGGGTGTGAGGAGTGAGACCAGCAGCACTTGGGCGATGAGGGATGATGAGAGTGAGGTAATGAGTTTGGTGAGCATGTGTGCGACAGACATGTCAGTGGAGGAGCCACAACAGCAGCAGGTGGTGGATGGGTGGGGTAATGGTGGCAGTGTGAGGACTGCGGGGCACGGGGGAGGGGAGGGTGGGTTGGCGGCTACTGGAGGGTATGCAGAGGTTCAGGGAAGTGGGGGAAGTGGAAGGGTTCAGACTGTGGATTATACATCAGCAGCAGCAAGGGGGAGCTGTGCTTGGAGGGGGCAGGTGACAAGCGCTGTTCATACAGAAGGAGCCGCTCACGAGGTATCCTTGCAGCCTGCGCTGGTACCTGTTATACTCACCATGGAGGAAACTCAGGCCGAGAGGGGGTTAGGTTTTCCAGTAGCAACACAAGAGGGGTCACTGTGGGCTGGAGATGGTGTTCTGCCTGATGTGGCGGCTGCTGTTGGGGGGTTGGAGGTAGGAGTAGCTGCTGGGGCGGAGGGAGGTGGAGGTACTGTGTTTGATATGGGCAGCTTGAGGGATGCTTTGGTGGAGGCGGCGTTGGTGCCGCTGCCTGATGACAGTGAATGAGCTGAGCGGCCAAGGGGCAAAGTAAAGCAAAGCCCACCTTGAGGGAGCATGACATGCATTCATGGCAATGCAGCTGTGGTGTAGATGCAAGGCATTGCAGCTTGCACAAGCTGGCCGCTGTTATGCAAGGAGGGTCTTTTCCTTGTTCTCCCCGTAACTCTCTCTCACTGTCTTGAGCTGTCTGGCGGGTATAGTATGGGCAAGGTTTGTTTGAGGATGGAAATGATGGTGGGACATGTGTAATCTACATTGACTAGTGCCACTTAAGTGCTACTTGCAGGAGATTCTGTGTCCGACATATGACCGTCCATCGTGCATGATATGGACTTTGCTAGATTCCAGGGAAAGACTACGTGGTGTTTCAGACTTGACCAGTCAACTGCTCTGATGGCTGTTGGAAGGACATTCTACATATATAGTCTCAAGGATCATCTTTGCTCATGGGTTTATATGTATGAGGTGGACGGGGGTGAGTCTGCTTGTGTACAGAACAGAAGTGCACGAGCCCGGCACTTTCGCTATCTTATTCGCATGCAGACTCGCCCCATGAAACAGCATGAACTTTCACTATATACAGAATGTACTTATGCATGCATAGTTGCGTTAGCACTGATGCAGCATGCGGGGGGGATGTGCTTGAGTCCAGAAATAAGCCAGCCAGGGCATGTGAGGCGGCGTTTGACAATCATTCAGGTCATGCGTCTCCCATGTCCGCTCGGGCGCAGGCACACCTAAGTGTGGTGTGTGGACAGCAGGGCGGGTCTCTGCTATGTTTGTTCCTGGCAGCTGTGGATACCCTCTGTGGCCAGCTGTATGTTAGGAGGGTGTGGTTTCTGCCACTGGCCGTGTGATACCTTCCTTTTTTGACCTTGGCCGAGTATGTGGCTGTGTGCATCGGGTGTACATTGTATAGGCTGCACTAACCGTTTCTGGTGATACTGATGTGGTGGACTTGACACGTGACGTCCTGCTTCCTGCTGGTCAGTATCTGGATATGTTTGGTTCTGAGTCAGCCCGGTCAATGTGTGAGAGAGAGAGAGAGAACTACGCAGAGAAGGGGGGAAATCCCTTCTTGCATATGTTAAGGGAGTGGACCCTCACCTAATACATATAGATAGGCCCACTACCATTCGGAGCCCAGAACACATAAGTGGGTGGGTAAATTACCCACCCGCCTATGTTATCTGGGTGGATGGGTGCGTCGCCAGAACTGCAGGTCGATGTGATGACTTGTCTGAGTGAGCGACTTGTCTGTTGAGTAAGTGGTTGAAGGATCCCGCTAGCTGGATACATGTTTAAGGTAGAGAGAGCGAGAGAAAACTACGCAGAAAAGGGCCCACTCCCTTAACGTGTTTCCCCCCTTCTTTGCGTAGTTCTCTCTCTCTCTCTCTCTCTCTCTCTCTCTCTCTCTCTCTGAGTGCGGGTTGATCCCAAGGTTGATCCATCCACATAGCGGTGGATATTCACCGAACGGGTGGGCGGAAGCCCACCCACGGATGTAACTATCCTATGGTAGGCTGGCCCAGTGTAATCCTTACACCAATGGGCCCCTCCCTTAATCTTACGCGGGAGGGCACCTCACGCCCCTCCTTGCGTAGCTCGCTCTCTCTCTCTCTCTCTCTCTCTCTCTCTCTCTCTCTCTCTCTCTCTCTCTCTCTCTCTCTCTCTCTCTCTCTCTCTCTACTTCACCGATTCAGCCGAGGAGCCCTCTTTCCGTCACCACAGCTGAAAATAGTTTGTTCATAGGGCGCATCAACGTAACATACTTCTTAATGGCAACACATGAACATGTGACTTCTTCGCTAGTGCACCGGTCGCATGTCAGGGTAAGCGTATATTGAAATTAGACACCCCTCTTTATCTGTACCCCAGGGGGGCCTGGGGCTCCTTGAGCTGTGGAAAGGCCCCCCCCCGGGGGGGCCCTTGGGGCTGGCAGAAGTGTAGGCAGGAAGTGCCTGTTTTAGGGCTGTTTTGACCCTCAGGGGGGAGGGGGGGCCTCAGGCTACCTTGAGCTCCCCAGGGCCCCCCCCCTGGGGGGCTATGAATTTGGCCAAACAGATAAAGAGGGGTGCCTAGTTTCAATATACGTTTACCCTCACTAGATGTATAGTACCGAAGAATCAAAGATCGATCGTCCCTGCACAGTATCGTTCAACGTTCGTCACTCAGTACGTTTGAATGGGAAAAGCATGTGGTTATGCGCATGAGCCAAAGCCATTTGTCCGTTTGCCATGGCTCCACTGCCCCAATCCCAGCCCGTCGGGCATGAGTGCATACGGGACCAATTCAGTGCGGACCCGCCATCGATACTGGGGATGCAGCAAGGACCCCATGCACCCGTAAGCACGTGCTTCTGTAAAAAAGCCCAAATGATGGTCTTGCGGGCAACCGAGGCTTCGGCCATCTCTCACTACGCTCCCTGCAACCGCTTCCTCAGCAGACCGATCATTAAACTAGTCCTTGGCCATTGGCTCCATGTCATTTCCCTTGTACACCACAGTCTTGCATACTGATCATTTCCCTTGTACACCACAGTCTTGCATACTGATGACTTGCCACAGTGACCTCCCCAAAAGGTATTTTGAACAGCTTGCAGAGGGTTATAAAAATACATGGCTATCTAATCACCCTGCCGCTAGAGCGAGGTAATCATATCAGTGCCGAAATGGCACCACAATTACACTCCAGAATTGACAACACAAAAGCATTCATTATCTGCAGTTGTAGGGAGATAGCCCTTGACTTACATACTGGAGATCGTGAGATAGTCATGGCCCAAGTTCCGCACCTAGCTGCTGTTGCAGGGTTGACTGCTACAGCCACACCCTCAGTTTCACGCAGGATCACCCCTAGGTACTTGAACTCTTTTGCTCTGGTGACAGCCTGAGGAATATATATACACTGCCACTACCATGCCCCATGTAACGGTGCTGAACCCTGTCGTGGTAGTAGTACAGGGGCGCTGTACTAGCGTCAAGCGCGTTTTGACGCCTCGTTCTTGCGACCGTTACATCTTGGTTTGGAGCCAAGTTCGCAACGCAGTAGTGAAGTGGTCTACTGGTTGCGTGTGTCTTGGGCACGCTTCCGCAGGTCGCAAGTTCGAGCCCCGTGAGTGTCCAGAACTCCTGGCCGTGTGTGCGGCAGGGGGGGCCGTGAGTGGGTGGTCGCTGGTTCGAGTCCCGGTGAGGGCGCAAGTCGGGGCGACTTGGCCTTAGGGGGGGACGAGTGTAACGGTGCTGAACCCTGTCGTGGTAGTAGTACAAGGGCGCTGTACTAGCGTCAAGCGCGTTTTGACGCCTCGTTCTTGCGACCGTTACACCCCACCACCATCAGGGAGCTTAGGATCTCTGAACACCACCACTTCTGTTACAAACATACCGAACAAAAACTATGGTGTATGTGGCTGCACCAAAGGCAGCTAGGTTAAATCAAACATTCCCTCTATCACGCCCATCTCTGAACAGAATCCATAATCCTGCTGAAGCTGTTTCCAAAAGCAATTGGAGATTAGATACAAGCAGCACCAAGTCACCAGCATAGAACAACATTAGGAGCAGTTTTGGACCCAGTTGCCATACTGCCACAGGCATCCCTTCTTTCAACAACTGCTCATTCAAGCCCGAGGGCTAACCACAATGATAAGCCAAACAACAGGGAAGACATATGGTCCAACACCTTGCTTGACTCAACAGTGGCTACTAGCTATTTCAGGGCCAAGTTTGGTCCCAGCCTCACTGGTTACCAGCAGAGCTTTAGCAACAGCTTCAGCAGGACCGTCGATTCTGTTCAGAAAAGAGCATGATGAAGGGAATATCTGTTATTACCTAGCTTGACTCAGCTCTGGCTAGGTCTTTCGGTCCCTGCCGGCTGCTTACCAGCAGAGCATCCCAACACCGTACATCTGCACAATTGGTTGCAACATGGTACCATGACCTCCTGGCTCTGCTAACCGCCTGACCAACAAGTGCCTTCTTTCCATATCATATATGCTAACTGCATGCCTCCTCAAACTCCACGAAGCAAAAGACCATGGGCTTATTATTACATTTCATGATATGCCATAGCAATAAGTGCCATAGGCCCCGCACCTCAAGCTGTCACAAAGAACAGCGAGGTGGAACAGAATACGGGTAAACTTCGGCATGTATGACAACATATGCCTAGACATGAGGTCCAGCAGTTAGGTCAAAATCACCCAAAACCTCCACTGCCCCAATGGGGGTAAGAGCCTCCCTCCTACTTAAGAAAGCAAGGAGGGCTTGTAAGCCCAGGTGCAAGCAATAGTTGGTAACAAACCCCATTGGTTGGACCTCACGCCACATCAGAAGGGTGAGCAACAGCATTCCTAACCTTCCAAGCAGCTGCAACATATTTAGCTATACACTTAAATGCATGCTTGAAAGGGCCATATACTAAGCCAGATTCCTCATCAACATCTACACCCCAGAACTCTTCATTAAGCATGCTATGCAGCTTCTCCTCATCAGATTTGCCATCTAAGATCTGACATTTTGCAGCAACATCAGGGTCAGAAGTCAGCTTCTCCCACAGCTTTTGCCTTTGTGCCTGGTAGACAGGACAGTCAAACAAGAAGTGTTCAGGAGTTTCAGCGACATCTCCCAATTCAGGGCCAAGATCACAGGACTTGCAGCACTCCCTACGTGCATTTTGCCTGCTAGCGCTCTGCCTACCGAATTTTGCTGTCATAGCATTGAGAGGAAGAATACCTGCACGCAGCTGCATAATGAGTTCCATGCCTTTGCTTAGAGGGCCTCTGCACAGATATGGCTGCGGCTTGAAATAATTGATATCGTCATTGTAATGCTGCATGTATGCCGCTAAAGTAGATTTATTCCTAGCACCCTCCTCTCGAACAGCCCTGTCTCTTTCATATATACTCCACCTGACATATGCCCTGAAGCTAGGTAGGTGTCCCTCTCTCACTCTTGCTTGTAAGGTTTCCTCCTGCATGCCTAGTTCAGCCCTGAGTTTATTGAACCTCTTCTGCCAAGAAGTATAATTCCTATGGCTTGGCCAAGATGCTTCTAGTGCCTGCCTGCTAAGGCTAGTAGTATCCTTTTGCTGTAATTTAAACCACCATTCAACCTTCCTCTGGTCCAACCAGCTAGATAGAGGTCTAACACCAGCTTCTGCCCTCAATACCTCATGGCAGATGTTTGGCTTGCAATGCAGTGATCTCTTGAAAACCTCTATTTGGATCTTAGACTCTATGGTATTTGTCTGCTGGGATGATGCCCACCATACCTCAGAACCATATTCAACCCTTGGTCTTATTAAAGCCAGCAGCATTGCTCTCTTAACCTCAAAGCTTACATGACGATTCTGGAAGAATGTTTGCAATGCGTTAATGGAGGCTGTAGCTTTTTCAATCATACCTGCAATGTGAGCCTCCCATTTGCAATCACTACTGAAAACAATCCCCAAGTATGTATATGCATCTAGTACTGGCAAATTCTCACTGCTAAAACGTACCTTTGGGGACTCTTTCTTGGGGGGCGAAGGACCAAACACAACAACAGCACTTTTAGTTGGGCTCAGCTTAAAACGCCACTTACGACTGTAGGCATGAATCGTGTCAGCCATCTTCTGAAGCTCTTCCTGCGATTCTGCAAGCCCTACAAGGTCATCAGCGAGCATTAGTGCTACCAACTTTGATCTACCTTCAATGTTACTCTCAGTCCCTCCTATGCCCTGTTCCCCCCTACCACTATTCTCTACCTCTTTTGGTAGGGGGACCCCCGGGTGCTTCTCCCATATCTCTTTTAGAAGACCGTTGATGAACAAAGTATACAACAGTGGTGATAACGGGTCCCCTTCCGCTAAGCCTAAATCGCTAGAAAAGTATTCTGATGACTCTCCATTATGCAAGGCACATCTAGAGAGGCTATCGTACAGATGTACAAGAACCCTAAACATTTTACCCCTAATGCCCATCTCCCAGAGCTTGTACCAGAGCCCGTCCCGCCAGACTGATGGGAAAGCTTTGACCACATCTACAAACAGTGCATACGTCCGGAGTCCTGCACGCATTCTTCCGGATGTGACCGCATGCAATGTCCAGACATGATCAATGCAGCCTCTGCCTGGCCGGTACCCATTCTGGCTCTCGTGAAGGAGTCCCTTTGCTTCAGCGAAGTTAGTTACTCTGTTGTTGATGATGATGACCATGGGCTTACTCTTACAATGACCTTGGGGTCGATGAGATGCAGCAATAATCACCACAGCATGATCAACATTACTTTTTTTAGATTGGAAGCTTGCTTGCCCTTCTGCATGCCAGCGCTCCTTCTCTACCACACTTGACATGTGCGTGTCCAACAACAGTAACTACCAACATCAAAGCAGCTCATTAAGCAATATCCCTGTAATCATAAAAACATGTGCCTCCATCTTCAAAGACTGATCAGCCGTAAGGGAGGCCAGGGGCCAGTGCGGGAAACTGCACTGTGAAAATGCAAACAAAGTGCCATATACCTGCTGCAACACAGAAGTCAAGGCAAACTCAATACTCTCTTACGACTTCGCCATCCCCAAGATCAAACTCAGTCTAAGCATTTTGTATGTGCTCTGCCCTCAAACCATCATGGCCTGCTGATTAGCCACAATGCAACTCCTTGGAGGCTGCCTCTATTCTCCCTGCTCCTACTTTAATGGAGCATTCAGTTGCTGTGCAGCCTCAAACTGCTGCTGATCCTAGCTATCATGTTGGGGTTTTGGAGAGAGAGAGCCATTTCCTGCCTAGCTAGCTTGCTTAATGCACCCCGACCGAGCCACCATACATGTGTTCCCTTATACATGCATTGGGTGAATATCAAAGTGCGCCATAGAGGATTGCCTACCCACAGTATGGCTACACACAAAGTCATGTAGCAAGCGCAGACATCACTTGCTGTACTGCCTGATCTCAACAAAAACTGCCTGACATCATCCGCCCATAGCCACTACCAGAGGCCAACTGTACCGCCATAACTTTCACTGCCCCAATATAATCTTGCTCAGAACACCTGCCCCCCTAAATGCACCGTCTAGTTATCAGGCGCAACACGATAGATTTTCTTCTCCACAGTGACCTTCTTGCGCTTGTCAGTCCTGTCCCCCTCCGGCTTGCGCCAATCATATTTGCCCACCAACGCTGTCCCCGAAATCATCTCCCCATCTTTCAGGGTGTCGTAAGCCAGGTTCAGGGTCTTTACATCACTTGGCTGGATGGTGCATTGGTCGTAATAGGCCATGACAGACCAAGGATTGCGTAGACCAAAGAGGATGGATTCTGAGGTCTCCCCGTCGGTAGTGCCGTCCTCAGTTCTACCTCCCTGCACGTTGCTCTGTGAGTGCTCATGCCTGAGACCCAGCACATGGCCCAGCTCGTGGGCAAAGGTGTAAGGCGCCTCAGAGCGGTAGTTTTTCTGCACTGTCAGAGGGTATACTTTGACCTGATTGAGGACTACACTATACTCATCGGGGAAAAAGGCGCTTGCCAGGGCATTCTCGTCCGGGGGAGCGTCATCAAACATCACCTCAAAGCAGGCATCAGAAGCGTAATCCACGTACACGAACTCCACACGTCCTTCAAGTGCCTTATTCCAGGCTGCTGTTGCGGTGTAGCATTCCCTAGCAGCAAAGAGGGCATCATCCGTGCTTGGGTATCCGTCTTTGCGGGCAATCCAGTTGATTTTCGATCCGGTTTTCCAGAGGTACAGAGTGCCCTTGCTATTACCAAGGAACAGCTCGTCGACCCCAGTGGCAGAGGTTTTCTGAGTGTGACAGCCGGAGTGGCGAGCTGCAGGAGCTGCAGTAGCACTAGTTGTAGTAGACATTGCTGCACTGGCCTTGCCCTTGACCACGAAGAGGGGTTCGATATCGGGTGTGAAGCCGTTGGTAACTTCGCCCTTGGTGAAATAGGCTTGAGCTGGGTTCGTCTCCCTAATCAGCTCAAGGTACAGGTCACGCTTTGCCTTGTTGTCCAGAGCAGACAGCAAGATGGGGCCTGCGCTGTTCGCCATGGTGGTTTCTTGAAGGATCCTGCATGTTGGAGAATAAATACGATCAGCAAAGCTTGCTTGTAGTAGTTCCCTACTTCCGCGGGCGGGCATGCAGTCAGATCTGCCCCTTGCCCATAACCACTTGAATCGGAGGCAGCATGCACGATCAGATTATGCTTGTAAGTAGCTAACCTGTGTATAATGGATGTCCACCTCGTTCTGCCTCTGGTTCCGCGAGTTGTTATGCAGTACGATTTAGTCCAGTGCTCGAATATTAGCTATTTAAGGAAGACAACCAGGGCAAACCTTTCTGCAGTGTGTTTAAGACACGATGAAAAGCTGCATTTATATTGATGATGCATCATCATTGTCTGATGTGCTTGGCACCAGCTTCCGGGTGACTGCCAGTCTAGTGACCCGTACCGTGCCAATCACAGCGCGAGAAGCTTGGGCCAGTGACCGGCTTCTTCAGCAGCAGGAAGGTGGCTCCAAGGCATGCCAAGTGACTGCAGTGCCTATACCTACCGCATGCATGCTCAGGGAACTTCATGTATTCCAAAGAGTTGCCCATGCCCCGGCAGCACAGTCTTCCACCCAACATCCCGTATCGTGCATTGAGCATCAGCTGTCCTCGTATCAGCTGACCCGAGAGCACGCCAGCAACGGTCAGAGTGCGGTTACATTACTCATGTTCATGGGCTTTACCGCAGACCTGTCATTGCCCTTCTGCCGGTTGGGTGCTGCTGCCTCTGTGTAGCTGTTGCACATGGGCTGTGCCCTTGCTTATGCTTGATATATGACCAACGATCATGGTGAATGAAGACAAGGGCTGGAAGGTATCCTAGGGTGGTAGATATGGTGCATTCAGACTGTGCATGCCGGGCTCTTGGCTGTCTCACATTGCTGCACGACATGTGCTTCGTGGCTTTCTGCCTATGGCTGTAGCTACAAGCAACATGCAGCATTTGTTGGCTGCAAAGAGATGTACGAGTACCACTACGAGTCTCTTGATACATGCACAAGCCGCGGCTCCACATTCCCATAGTATGCAGTGGCCTTGGCTGGTGCACACTTGTTAGGGTTCCAACAATAGCTAGATAGTAACCAGCATGGAATAACAAAGAAATAAACACACTTCCTTTCAACTTGCACATGACCCCGGGGCCCAGAACCACCCCCACGCTGCCACCCAGAACCCCCCCCAAAAGCAGAACTCCCCACAAACCAAAACCTAGAAGAGATTGAACATACCCCAGCAACCCCGCAGATGAAAAGCCTAACTCGCCGATTATTCCAGGTGGCCTGTCCTGCAAACTGCACGGGCACACTATAGGTTGCATCTAGGGGAGCTGCTCCTGCTGGTTAGACCACAGCCTGTGACCCATGGACCAGTTCCATTCAAGCTCTAAACCCATGACAAAACCACACGGAAATTGCACCACTGGCCTGGCGCTCACAAGCCCACTTGCACGGGCTACAGCATCTTGCTGGACTCAATGGCTCAGCAGGAGCTCTCCTTCGCTTATGAGCAATAGAACACAACGCTTGCGACATCTGAAAACGACCTATGGTCATTGGTAGCTACCCAGCTACACCACTTGTCCTGCTAAACGGCATTTCCTCAAGCATGACATACCTGCTTTTTATCATAGGAGAGCACTGTAAACTGTATACGTATTCCCCCACCTGCACACCTCTCACCTGCAATGCTTATCCGGCTAGCATTGAGCAGCTAAGCAACTCCGCAGGGCATCCTCCAACCTCCCCACCCCCTCATCCTGCCCTCCCAGCACCTGCTCTCGTGCTTCTAATGCTTCCCACAAAACCTCTTCAGCTGCCCCATGCTTCCCCTGCTGGCTATAGCACCTCCCCACCTCCTCAGCTGCCACAGCAGTAGCTATCAATGCCTGCCTTTGACCAGCAGTCAAACTCTCATCCTCAGCAACTGCCACCCTTCTACCCCTAGCAGCAGCATCCTTCCTGCTGCCCCCACCACCCTTCACAAGCTCCTGCAACCTCGCTGGATTTAGAGGGGCAGGGGCAGGTGGGTTTAGATCAGCAGCAGCAGCTCTCACAGCCTCAAGAACCTGCTGCAGATGCTCCTCCGCCTCCTCATGCCTCCCTAGGCGTGTCAAGCACACAGCCACACTCCTATGTGATGCCAACACATCGGCAGCTGCCCCTGCCTCCAAGCACGAGGGAGTCACCGCGCCCTCACCCGGTGCCTCCCCAGATTCTGCTAGTGCCTGCTGATCTTCCAGAAGCTGCTGTCTACCCCAGAGCGCTTGCTGATGAGCCGATAAGGCCTCATCGTGCTTGCCCTGCTGTCCTAAGCATACACCTAGGTTGTGAGCAGTCACAGCCACCTCAGGGTGTGACTCGCCAAGGCAGGAGGTACGTACATCCAAGGCTTGGCGGTACAAGGGCTCAGCTTCAGAAAACATGCTTTGTCTGCAGTAGCAGCAACATGATGGAAAGAAAAGCAAACCACACTGAGCAAAGGTCGTTCACCATCAAAAAATCAGCCCAAGATTGGAGACATTGATATGGTGAAGCTTGCCCCAATTACTTCACCTTCCTGAGCAGTAGGAAAGAAAGCCATGGTTGCTTACAGGACCATTGTCTGCTGCCTCTGCCCCACTCATCATCCGACCGGTTGACATCCCCTTCATCCCTGCTATGGAAGTGGTATCTACACCATCTAGACACATGTGCTTTCCCAGTTCACTCTGCCGCTGTGCTTCCCATTTGTGCCCATTCCCAGACCATCTGATGCACATGTCAAAATGCCGCCCCCTCCCTTACCTTGCCAGACACAGGGCCAAGTTGTTCATACAAGCTGCCGTTTCTACACTGTCACTCCCAAGTGCCGCCTGCCTCCCCGCCAATGCCTGCTTGTACAGCCTCGCAGCTGCCGCGTATTGCCCCCTACCATACAGGCACGTTGCCAAATTATTAGCCGCCATTGTCGATTGCGGATGCTCCTTCCCCAATATCGCCACCCTGCGATTCAGCACCTGCCGGAACAACCCCTCTGCCTCTTCCGCATTCCCCCGGCGGTTCAGGATTGACGCCAGCCGAGACATGGAAGATACCACATTAGGGTGACTAGATCCCAACGTCCCCTGTAAGAGGCCCAGCGCTCTGCGGCTTGCTGCTTCAGCTTCTGCTAAGCGGCCGGAAGCAGTCAGCTGCCTTGCAGCTTCTTCCTGACGGGCAGCTTCCGCTAGCTGCTGAGACCTGGAGGTAGCAGGAGCAGCCGCTGCTCCCTGTCCCACCTGCTGCTGCAGCTGGTCCTGGTAACCGGCACCACCACGGCTTGCAGCACCAAGAGCAGTTGGGCTCGCTACTGCTACTGCTACAGCTGCTGCTGCTGCTCCGGGAGTTGCTGCTGCTGTATGGGCCACTGAGCACTGATCTTCCTGCTGGGTAGAGTGGCTGTCCTTACACAAGCGAGACTTTGCCGCTGCAGCAGCACCCACTCTAGGAGAAGCATCTAGCGGTGCTAAACCATGCGGACCCGGCTGAGCTCCCCTGCCATGCAGGCACCCACCCCCACCCCCACTACTGCTGCTGCTACTGCTCATAGTGCCCTTCAACTCCAGAGGCATGATAGGCACTGTCTTCCTGCTACTGCTACTGCCAATGACACTGCCTGTACTGCCACTACCCACTTGTGCAGAAGGCACTCCTGCTCTAGTAGCATCATCAGTGGCACCCGCTGCTGCTGCTGCTGATCCTGCTGCTGCTGCTGCTGCTGGGACCCCTGTCAAGCATTTCCGAGGGCTGCTTGCACAGCTACTGCTACCCCCACCGGCTACTGAATCATCAGCAGGGTTGTAGCATCCAGGTGGTGGTGAAACAGAGAGGCTAGGTGAACGGGGAGAGCTAGGCTGACCCAGCTCCCATTGGGGCCACCCAGGCAAGGAGAGCTGCCTTACGTGACTTCTAAGAGGAGAGCAAGCAGCAACAGACAGCTCACCAGAGCTCCCAGCAGCAGCAGTGGATGCTGATGGTGGAGGGGTGCTGACATCACGGGATGTAAGAGATAGCACTGGTACTGACATTGTCCGCTGGTGGGTTTTGCCAGGACTAGCTGGCATCTGCTGCTGCTGCTGCTCCTGCTTGTTCCCTAACAGCTCCTGCTGCTGCTGCTGCTTCAGTTGCTGCTGGGTCAAGGCTGCTGCTGCCGCTACCTGCAAGGGCCTTGGAGATCCTGCTGCTGCTGGTATTGCAGCACCTGCATCAAGCATAGCTGGAGAGCTCCCGGGCCTGCTGCTGCTCCCCCTACTGACAAGAATTGTCCCTGCAGGTGGCCAAACCCCTTCACACGCCCCTGGCATTCCCCCTGCTACTGCTGGTGCTGACGCAGCTGAAGAGGCAGGGCTGCTACAGCTTCCACTGCTACCCGGCCGTACATTTCCCATACCACCAACCCCACTCTCTCGCTTGACCCCAAAGAGCCCCCTAAAACCTTTCATAGGGCTCCCAAACCTAGCTGCAATTGATGCAACCCTCCCAGGCGGCACCCCAGCGTCACTACTGCTAAACCGTGCAGATCTACCAGACCCTCCTGGTGACTGATCAAGGATAGAGCGATTACTGCTAGGGCTTTGTGAGGTGCAGGACCTGTCCCGCCCCAGCAGCAAGTCGCTAAAGGTGCGCCGGTCCCGTTGTGGAGTAGAGGGGTTACTGCCGCTGCCACACCTTCCCCTACTGCTACTGCGTACCCCCGGGCTTGCAGGAGGACCTGCATGTGCTGCTGCTGCTGGGGCTCCACCATTTGAACCAGTAACAGCGGCAGCAGTTGCAGCTGTTGCTGACGAAGCTGTTGAGCCACCGTCTCTGGCAGGAAATCTATTGCACCAGGAGGATGCCGGGACAATGATCGGGGCAGGTGCACTGATCCCTCTGCATCCTGCTGTTGTTGCTGCTGCTGTGTTTGCTTGCTGTTTTAGCCACCGAGCAGCGTCAGCAGCACAACCTTTCTCACCAGCTCCCTCCCCACCAGCGACACTCCCTCTGTCACCCTCTATTTTCTCCCTTCCCTCTCCACCTGCTCCAACTGTCCCCTCTCCATCCTTCCTCGGAGATGCCCCTGCACCTCCATGCACAGCAAAGCCATCATTATCAGAAGCAGCAGCTGCTGACAGCTGCTCCCCTCTTCCACCACCCTGTGAACCAGCTACTGGGCTATAGCAAGGCCTAACTAGCTGCAGCTGCTCCTGCTGTCCATGCACAGCCTCACCCCTTCTACCACACCCATTGACCCAGACCTCCCCCCTGCCATCATCACTGCACCCCGGCAACCTCCACGTCTCGAAAGCTCCCCCTTGAGCGGGCAGTTCCTGGGGACTACCAACGCCACTGGCACTACCAGCAGCAGCACCTCTTTTTGTATAGCCCATTTCTGCTGCTGCTGCTCGCGGTGGTGATGATGATCGTGATGGCACCTGACTGTTGAGGTAATCCCCCGCAGACCCCAAGCTCATTGCCCCAGCCACCTCAGCTTCTAAGATGCGCTGAGCCCCTGCTATGGCTGCACTGCAGGGGCTGCTGCTGCTGCTTGCGTTGCTGTCCACCTCATAGTGGGTCTCAAGCTGAAGCCCACCACCTCCACTTACCCCAGCAACATTGACCCCATACTGCTGCTGCTGCCAGTTGCTCAAACCCCGAGCTCCGACCTCACTCATGCTGCGCTGGTGGTGGGGGAAACTCAAACCCGGGAACCCTTGCTGATGCGATCTCACAGGGCTGCTGCCACCAGCGCTACCAGGACACCCTCTACTGCTGCTGCTGTTGCTGTTAGCACTTCTAAGCCAAAGGACCTCACCATCACCCCCTGGCCCAGTCACCTTCTTAAACCCCTTTGGCGAGGTGTAGTTCACAAAGGCATCACTGTTGCTCCTATGGTGGCCCCTGTGCGCCTGCTGGTGGTTGTACTGCTGCTGCTGCCGCTCTTCGAGCAGCCCCTCCTGCTCAGTCCATAAGACAGGCTTAGCTGGGCTGTTGGGGCTACTAAGGCTACTGCCACCTCCAGGCCACCTCCTGCTGCTGCTACTGCCACCACCCGGCACACGTGTTGGACTGCTACAGCTGCTGCCGGGGCTATGGCAAACTAAACCCCCTGTTTCATCCAACTGCAGTAGAGGTATGTCCCGAGGGAATGGAGGGGGAAAAGCGGGCCCTGAGGGGGGCATGGGGGGTGCTGAAGGGGTGGGGTTGGAAGAAGAGGCTCGGAGCAGCTCATCTAGCTTCTGCAGCTGCTGGTCACATAACGTGGCCTGCAAAGGCAGGAGATCAGAGGACTGTGTGACCTTAACAGCTGAAGGTATAGTTGCAAATCACATAACCATTTCTTAATCGTTGCAGTCTCTCTGATGTTAAAGCTGCTACGGCTGCACATAGCCTTGTTGATGGGCACCAGAGGAAAAGCCTGTGGTTGATCATGGTTCACCTCATCCCTTAGCTTAAATCTTGCCTACCAACAATATGGACACTGTACAGACCTTAGCAGGCAGCAATGAGCGGCCTGATCTGCTGCTTCTGCTGAAGCATTGGCAGCTACTAGAACACCACGATACTCACGCTAGTCATACAAGCATAATGACTGGATCCTTTGCATATTTCTCTTCCTCCCCATCTCCAAGATACGACCTTAGTCAGCTACTGACAGCAATAACTATAATGACAAAGCTTCCTATCTCTCACCCCAAGCCTCCTCAACAATCCACGACATTTACCAACAACCTAACCACGCAACTCCCACCTGACTCCACAAGCCTCTCAAAACCTCCCTCGCACTGCTCACCTTATCATCCCAAGCAGTGCTACCCCTCCTCCTGTGGCTCTCCTCATTCCCTCGTCCCGGTTCTTCATCTCCACTCCCCTGCCCCTCGCCTTCCTCCCCCTCTGTCTCCAGCTCCAGCACCAGTTGCCCCACATCTTCCTTCAAGCCAGTCAGCAGTCCCCGAGCGGCAGCCAACAGCTTGTGCCGCTGGGTGATAGCATGACGCACTCCTGCTACAGCTGGGTCAACACGAGGTGCTACAGCCATCAGCGCCTGCGGCAAGAAAGTGAAACACAGAAACGAAGGAGACAAAGGCTAAGGTTGTAATAAGATAGGAAGATTGAGATGCAATGCGGTCCTTGTTCACTTGGGCGACGACACGGACCTACATGCGTCCGTATCTGCAAAAGAATTTTTGAACATGAAGGGGACACAAGATAAATAGACAAGCTGGAGTGGCTATCCTTCACTAGAAGAGGACTGGGGAGGAAAAGGTGAAGATACAGGCATGGTACAGGCATGGTACTTGGATAGTGCACAGACTAACCACCTTCTACTGCCTTTGTACTTGGAAAGTATGAGCACGCAGACTGAGCCCCTATTCCTGCTGATTTAAAGGGTCCTTACAGACTTTCTAAGGCCCTTGATTGACTTGCAAGTCGCCCCCTATTGGGAGGTAGCCCACTGCATAGCCACCATCCCTGCAACATCGTAAGCCCAACATGCTGCTTTCAAGCTGCTTATCCCTGCTCTGATAATTGCCATAACCAGAGCCCCGTCTAACTCTCACCTTGAGCACCCTATGAGCACTAGGCCTCTGCCCTGGGTCTGCCTCAAAGCAGCTGCTTAGCACTCTAGCCATCTCCTTAGGGATGCCGTCTGGCAGTGGAGGGGCCATCTTCTGCACTCCCACGCTCGTGCATATGGCCATCATGTTCTCCCCAGCCCAAGGAGGTACCCCCATCAGCATGTGCAACAGGGTGCAGCCAAAACCCCAGAGGTCCACTTTGATGGTGTGCTGGGAGCGGGGAGCAAACTGTTCAGGAGCCCTGGAGAAAGCAGCAGTGCAAAAAGAATGAGCAAAGAGGTCTGCCAGGCACCATTATTTATACATCTAACATGAAGACATGAGACTAGAAAGAAACCGAAGGTGAAGTGTTGCTGATGCATGTTACCATCATGTTGTCAGCATGTCTGCTGGCAGCTTGCTGGACAAGCGGAAACTTGCAAGTTGTGTGCAATCATCACCGCTCAGATGGTTATGTGCAGAAGAAGGCAGCATAGTCATAGCTGACTTCAGCATTACAAGCGATATGCTCTTAAATCTATGGCAATAGATGATTTGCCCCATGTGATTGACCTACGTCTAGGTCAGATGATGCTTCAGATAGGCATACCCTTTGGACAAGCCTGGGGCTTATATCCCTCCCGAATGTATCAGTTCTCTCCCCATCGCTGCGCTGCTTGGATCCCTTCCATGAGACATCTGAGTAACTTACATGCTAGTGTTATGAGCAGGTTGTAAGTAATAACATTAGCAGAGCTTGCCACCTGCTAAGGAAGAAAGTCCAAACCCCATTACTGCACTTACATGTAGTTGGGGGTACCACGCAAGGCCCCACTAGAACCAGCTCCTGATCTCCTGCTCCCCAGTGTCCCTGTCACCACACTGCTGATGCCAAAGTCACTGATGACCGCATCTCCCACATCCTCATCAATCAGCACATTGTCAGGCTTCAGGTCTGCACACATCACGCCCAACTTATGCAGCTCTACTAAGCCCTTGGCAATGTCGCAACCAAACTTGACTGCAAGGTAGAGGGGCAACCTGCGGCCTATGAGGAAACAGGAAGGAGTCAGCCTTTCTGTGCATGGAGTAAGATGACGGACCTCTAAGCTTTGGATACGACGTTGTGGAAGGGCAAACTTTCTTCCAAACCAAAAATTTTATTATGTTTGGGGGATGCGAGACAACCACACACCCGATCCCAAATTGCCATCGCTAGCGGAATGTCATGTTGAAGAAGGAGGGTATGCTGGAAACACCATTTCATATAGGTTTGAAAAGAAGCTTGTTAGATTGCATGAGTCCATTTGAGAGGGTATCTGCCTCTCTTTGAAACAGTATCGGCCTTACCTGGATGCCTAGCAATCCGTGCTGCCAAGCTGCAGCTGTACAGCTTCATGATGATGGCAAAGTGCCCCTCCTTCACGCAGAAGCCTTTATAGATGCAGACCTGGGAATGACATAGCAACATATAACTTTGGTGCTGTTGTGTCATATGTACTGCATTGGCCAATCTAGCTTGGGCCAGAGAAACCTTGCTGCTATGGGCAACAAGGTGGCATCTGGCACTAAAAGGCCCCAGAGGCCCTGCAAGATCATGATGTGCTTTGCTATCCATAAACACCGTCCCTAAAACACAGTGTGAAGGTCTTAGTGAGCATGGTATACAACCTTCTTAATGATGCTGTCGGCATGCTTTATCCGTGACAGCCCCCATTTGCTGCATCTGCAAATGGTACCACACACAGTCTCCTGCACTACCTTGCTTGCATGATCAAATGCTGTTGCCTACCTGCTTGCACTCCCCGGTAGTGTGCAGCAGCACAGCAACCTCCCTCCTCAGGCACTCCAGGGTCCTCTCATCAACATCAGTGATGCGGATGAGTTTCACTGCAACCTGCACATGGAGCGGAGGGGCTCAGCAGCAGCTTATAAGCTTGGTCCTTTGCTCATCCTATGGCCAGCAACAACTACCTAAAGGGTGCCCTTCTCTGCCCACTTCCACATGCTAACAAACTTGGCTGCAAATTTGGACTGCTGCACGGTCCCCTAAACATCATCTGGCTGAAGTATTCTCTGCCTGCAGCCATGCTTATATCTGCACTGCCAAGCCCGGATTTCGTTAGCAGCAAAAGGCATGCTGCAAAGGGCATTGGCTTGTGTGTAAGCCCATTTATCTGCTGCAGAAACAGCTTGACGTTGCCTGTGAGCTGGGAGCCTTGTCTGTGTATGAAAGTGATGAAACATGGTCGCCGCACCCTGTCAACAGATACACGCTTCCATACCAGACCATCACTTCTGCTGCTCTGCTCTTATCAGGGTACATGGCATTGCGTCGGCCCCAAGACTCTGTGCCTACGCGTACCTGCTTGCCCCATAATGTGCCCTTCCAGACCTCTCCTGTGTTGCCTTTGCGGCTGATAAGGGCTGTCAGCTGCAACTGGTCTGGCCGCACCATCATGCGCTCAGCATTGGCAAAGCCCCACCTGTTGACAAGAAGGAGGAACACAACTTGCTTTTGGTAGCTGCAGAGCTGAGGGGAGCTGGCCAAAAGCCAAATCACTCTCATGGCGGCATTCTTAGCGAGCGTTGTACTGCGCCCTCCTTATGCATGCAGCATAGCATGGTGTCTACTTATGTTCATGATGACAGTGTGGTGTGTGCATGCCTTGGGACATGAATCAATAGTGGAGCAGGTCGGCATCATAGCCTTGCAGATGATGTGTGGCGCCATGCCAAGAAGTCCTTCAACAATGTTGCTGTGCCCAGCCAAAGCTTGTACCATGTTGCTGTCTTAAATCTCACTGCATAATCTTTACCTGTCCATAAGCTCCATGAGAGGGAGGTTTGCAGCCTCCAGCGCATTCTCCAATGCATAGTTCCTAAAAGGAGTTTGAACTGGTTCAGCACACACTAAGGCTTTTTGCTCCAGGTCCTGAAGCGTTACCCATCCAACATGCACAGGATCACTGTAAGGCTGGTAAATTAAGGTATTAGGTGCTTAGGAGCTATAATAACCTGGGAAGTTCGTCGATGTCCTTCTTGATGGGCTGCCTGCAGTATGGGCACC
The DNA here is from genome assembly GCA_963556185.1 of Pseudopediastrum boryanum. Lineage (NCBI taxonomy): Eukaryota > Viridiplantae > Chlorophyta > Chlorophyceae > Sphaeropleales > Hydrodictyaceae > Pseudopediastrum > Pseudopediastrum boryanum. The sequence goes on from OY744507.1 coordinate 6,117,034, forward strand.
ACCTATGTGCTCCCAGCTTCTGCTGCAGACATTCCTTGCAGAAGGAATGCCCACATTCAAGTATAATCGGCTGCCTCGAGCTTGTGTTGAACACTGAGGCGCAGATGCCGCACTCGAAGGCCATGATTACAGCGAGTCAAATGTGAGACCCCCTCCACAGGCGACAGGGCCCACTTGCCGGCAGCACGCCAGGGAGTGGGCCCTTGCTATCTTCAAGGATCGATACAGTATACCAGCGTTATGAGGTAAGAGTTTCACACGATGTTATGCATACAGCCGTTCATTGCTTAGCATCATGAAGGTCGCTGGCAGCATGCAAGTGCGCCACAAGTGTATAAGTTTCTGAGTTCCTGGATTCCCAGCTTAACTGACGTCCAGTTAATTGCTGCATGCGTCGAGGAAATGCCCGTCCATAGATTTGTCCATAGCCTGTTTGCTGCGTGAAGCTGCAGCGGTGCCAGACCCGATGCCTAACCCCTCGTCACCCGTCCGGTACAACCTGTCTCACTATATCACTTCAGAGCATGTCTGGCATGCTTTCCCAGTAGTACTAGGAGTCTCTGATGTACCGATTGTGGGCCCTAGCTTTAGAGCTCCATGGAGCAACCACGCTTCTGTGTTGGTCGCCTTCGCCGAGACGTACAATGACTTTCCCTTATCTCTACCCGTATACAGTTATTCTATACAGTAATTGCAAGGGCCAACGTGTACCAGGAAGAGACATGTAGCATACCTATGGATATAGAGGTAGCACGCGGCTACGGCACTTAGCTTGCGACATGTCTTGCAACCGATTCTATAAGCTCTCTTAATATTCAGCAAGCTCTCATGTTCTTTAGAGGCTAGCTCACATTCGTCAATGACTAGCTTGAGAGCACCTGTCCGCACTGTGGGGCCCTGTTAGATGGGTCGCTATTGTGAAGACGGATTCCAGGAAACTCTATAGTTGAGCTGCTGATGAGGTGAGATTGCAATCCAGGTCCAAGTAAGGGTAAGGCAGAGCAGACAGTATATTTGGTCTCATTCTGTTTCACAGTTTGTGTCACCAACGTACGCAGGATTGTCACATGCACTGCAGCATGCCTTCATGACCCATGCACTGGGTTAGGAGCTCGTGTACATGTATCCTTCATGTTCAATCAATCAATCAAAACGCAAGACCAGCAATGCCAATGGCCAAACAAACCTAGGCCACAAACACAAGGCTCCTGATCACAATCACGAAGCCACACAACCGATGGTGGATTTGCCACACACAAGCTGAGGCTAGATGCAACGGCGTGCACACCAAGGGGAAACAAACACCACCACTAAAACCCAAAACCTGCTCCACTTCCATCACACATGGGTGGCGGGGAGGCAGCAGGATCAAGCACCACCCTAGTAGGGGCTGGAGGTGGCTCCCACCACCTAGGTACTGGTGAACCACCATCCTCCCATGTATCCTTCATGTATCAAACATGAAGTGTAGTCAACGCTCAAAGGAGTTAAGGAGCAGACCCAGCAGATTCTTGTTCACTCAACATGCTCCCATTGCTTGAGTATTGATCTACACAGACAGTATACATACAGACCACGACCAACAAGAACCGTGACTACAGATCACTACTTCATGACTGTCCAGGCACTCTCAAGGGGTCCCTGTGCCCTTGCTTGCTATTTTTGCATTGCTATGACCAGCCAATCCTGTTATGTCTGTATACATATCCCTGCTGCAAACAACATCTAGCTTTCCCCTGTTTATACCCTGTAACATGAACATCTGGCGGTTGCCACACCTTAAATGTTTGTTAACATTAATCGGACGTGACAGTAACTGAATAGCCACATTGCTCCTGCAGCATAACGCCAACAGGACACGCCTGCACCTACTCATTTCATTTGCTGAAGTCGTGCATCTTGACCCCTGCTGCTGCTGCTGCTCGGTCTCTACTGCAGCTGCATTTGTCCTGAGCAATCCTAGCTAGCACCCCTGCGGCTGCTTGATGGCACCCAGCACAAGCAGCAGCACTCACTAGCCCCTCTAATACCTCGACTGACCATGGCACAGCAGGCACACCAAGCAGTGTAGCCACCATCAGAGCATCATCTTGCTGTACAGCAGATTGCAGCGGCCCTTGCAACGCATCAACATCCCAGTCACAAGCAGGCATCAAAAGGATAGCTTTCACCATCTCGAGATCACTATGCTGCACGGCTTGCTCCAACGCTTCGCAAAGGCTTGCAGCTGTCCAACCCCCTCCCACTTTCACCCCCAGCAGCACCCTTAACGTTGCTTTGTCCTGCCAATGAACAGCTGTTTCCACTGCTGGCAACAGCTGCTCCTGCCGCCAAAGCTCCTTCCCCGCAGCCAGCACCAGCTGCAGGGCTTCCAAGCTCCCATGCCAAGGGTTCAGCAGTGGGGCCAGAAGGTCAGTGTCCCATACCATAGGACCAGGTGCAGCCAGCAGCTGAGCCAAGGCGTCTACATCCCCTAGCCCTAGCGCACTGCACACAGCAGGGTAGAGCCCCTTACAGGTGAAAGCTCCAAACCCTGCTGCTAGCAGGTCCTTGAGAACGTCCACATGCTGTTCAGCTGGCACTACCATCACCACTGCTGCATCTAAGGCACCCTCCTGCCACTTCCCAGATGCAGCCTTGCCCAATTCCCTTAGCAGCAGCTAGTGCTCCCCTTGCTCAACTACTGCTTTGACTGCACCTGCTAAATCTATGGGCTGCTAGCTGCCAAGGGCTGCCCTAAGCAGTGATGGGAGGACATGCAGCTAACTTGACCGTACTGCCTCCTGTACTGCACCTACTAAGTTGCAGCCTGGCTGCCAATGCATGTAAGCAGCAGCTAGAAGCTTCTGAATGCAGGCAATGCAACCTCCCAGTACTGCTGCCTGCATTGCCACCTGCAGCTCGCATGGCTGCCAACCTTGCTCAGCAGCATCAAGCAACCACTGCAGCATAGCCCGGTCCCCCTCCCTAGCGGCAGCATGGACAGCCTCCTCTAAGTATGCTGGACTCCAGCAACCCTTCCCCAGCCGCAGCAGAACCTCCGCAATAGCGACAGAGCCCTTGCTAGCTGCCTTTGCAAGTGCTCGAAAGACGTAGGTTGGGTGGCAGCTTGGCACCGATTTAGTTACTGCCTGAATTAGAGGTGAACTGTCTGTCTCCGCTGCTAGCTCGAGGACTTCCTCAAGGTGAATATCCTGCCATACATCTGCCTTGAGAAGCTGCTGCACAATAGCTACCTGCCGGCGGCTTACTGCTGCATTCAACAAAGGCACAAGCTGCTCTGCATGCCATGCAGATAGTCCATGATCAGCCGCATCAAGCACCATTTGGAGAAGTCTGATAGCTCCTCTGAACACTGCTTCTTGTGCTGCCTTGAAGAGGTGCTTCGGTTGCCAGCAAGCCCTCCCGGTATCCGTCACCCCTGCCTTCAACACTGCTTCAACTGATGCTTTAACCCCGCTCTGTACTGCTGCTGCTAAAGCGGGTGCGAGCTCTTCAGGATCCCAGGCCCCATTTTGCATGCCCAAGGTAGCCCCCTTCAGCAGACACTCCAACACATATATCTTCCTGGCTACAATTGCCCCCATTAGTGCACCCGATAGATCAGCAGTCGACAAGCCGCCAGGAAATGCTTCTAAGAGCTTATCCACTACCAAGGAATGCCCAAGGTTGGAGGCCTTCGACAATGCGTATGCAAGGACGGCCTGTGGCCAAGAAGATCCATTACATGGTGCCTTCAAGACCAACTGCACGTAACACGGGTCCCATTGCGTGGCAGCTGTATAAAGAAGCTGTATGAGGTCTGCACTTCGCCAAGACCTCCGTGCTGCAAGCAATTGCTGCACGACAGCCTCTCGCCGGCTTCCGACTGCTGCTTCTAGAGGCTCTTCTAGCTCGTCAACGGTCCAACCCCAGAAAGCTGCTGCTAGCACGGCCTGGATGACTTCACCAGGCCCGTCCGATGCTAGCCTAGTCAGCACACCACTCAACTCCCAATCTCCCCAAGGGTTCCCTGCAGCCCACAACAGAACCTCTGCAACCTCTGCTGTGCTGGCAGCCATGAGCGCCACTGTTAGGCCTTGTTTGGTCCATGCTGGTTTTGCTTGCAGCAGCATCTCGGCAGCTTGGCGGTCGCCACAATCAGCTGCTGCTTCTAGCCCTTGCTGCAGGTCCTGCTCCTCCCATACTGGTCCAGAAGCTTCTAGGATCAACCGAAGGAAGTCAAGGTACCCCCCATTCACGGCATGTGTGACAGCCTGAGAAAAGTACGATCGTGGAACAGCTCTCATCGGACCATCAAGCAACCATAGCAGCAGGGGGATGTCATCCGACTCCATGGCAGCATAAGGGGCATGGATCAGGAGATCCAGGAGATCCTGGCTGGCAAACGCAGTGGCAAGAGATACCACAAGAGGACGGACGGATGCTGTAGGGCCACCAGCTACTGCACTGAAGAGCCGGTAGGATACGGACGTGTGCTGCTCATCACCCTCAACATTGTCATTGGCTCCATCATCCACGCTGACTGCCGCAAGGGAATCGGGTGAGCTCATTAGTCTTGTTACTGCATCAGTGCTGCATGAATAGGTGGCAGCAAACAGTGACTCCACAATCCGTTCTGAGGGCTTTTTGAAGCTGAGGATTTCCAGGTAGGTCTGAATGACCAATGCCAGCAGGGAGTACAGATGGTGGGGGTGGCTGCGCTCTGGCAGCAGGTGGGGGCTGACAACTGCTGAACCTACTGCAAACATCACCTTGTGGTCCCACTCTGCAACCAGATGCAACAACATGACTGTAAGTCTTCCTCTGACTTTGTACATTGAAGATCAGTTGCTAGCAGGCACTTATTATCCTCATCTGCTTAAAGGACCGCTATAGACCATTTGCAAAGTGGCTCGCAAGACAGATCTGGCCTTATTGGCTATGTTCATGCTCCTAGAGCTCTTATGTGACCATCTCAAGACATATCTAGCAATTCGTCAGAGGCAAAGGTAGCCAACCAGGTGAGACAGAAGAGCCTTGCCGATTTGCAAGCCAAGACCTGGCAACATGCACTCACCTTGCCAATCGTTTCTGAATACAGCATCTTCATTAAGCTCGTGCATAAGGGTTCCCATGAGGTCAATTGTGGCCTCTTGCCAGCTGCAAGGGGAGAAAGCAAGTACTCAGAGGTCTCTTCTTGATGCGGTCAAGAAGTTCAACCCATGCCGATCACTTGCTTATCCAAATGAGCGATGCATGAGCTGTAATTCCAGTCCCTGCACAACCCATGCCATTGCTGAGACACACACATGCAGGCCAACAACACTTTCAAGCAATTGCAGCTGTAAACACGTACAAACCCAGCTTACCTGCCCAGGAGCATGTCATTGGTGTTTGCATGACCAGCCAGCAGCTTCAGGGGCGTTTGGGGGTCAATGACGCCTAGTTTGAGGATCATGGCTGCTGCTGCGTGTGGGCGTATGGCAAGCAAGCAATCCAGCAGGCCATGTTCACCAGGGCTGCTTTTTATACCCTTCCAGGCCAAGGCCATACTTTTGCACACAACAGAAGCACTTCGGGCCCATGTTATCGTGTCCTCGGAGGCCTCGTCTAGCTTGAGGATGTGTCCATAGACGGAATAAAGCAGCTCAACCGGCAAATCTTCCAAAGACTTAGGGGACATGTCAAGGAGTATGCTCTAAAGGGGCTCCTCCCTACTGCCGCACGGACTAGACTAAGGAGTGCCTAAGCATCGGACTGTTCAAACAAGGTTGATACGTGCACAGGTCAAAACACATTACAGTTGGGGCAGAAGTCAAAGTCAAGCTGCCTCATACTGAGCCTTTTGCTCGAGAGGATAGAACCTAGCCACACACCCCTGCGGGATTACAGCGCAATCCTCAGCAATCCAGGGATTCCAGAACCTCATGCAGTTGCCGATAAAAACGGTATAGGAGGTAAGATTGATAGGGGTGTAATAACGTGGGGGAGAGTAACAACAATCGTTTCGCCATGTGCTGTGCATGCAAGGGGTATCGTATGGTCACACTAAAGAGGGGCTTATGAAATCCTTAGCATGCAAAAGCTCCCTTGGAGCCAGTAGAGAGCATGCCACTTGTACTGCTAGGTGGTTCGAAGTACACCGGTTGCTGGTGACGAGGAATTCAGGCCTGGCTTCAGGAGTCCACCGATCAATTGCGTCCAACCCTGCTGAGGAGCGACGACCTCCAGGCCGCTACCCTGCAAGCAAGCGCCTTGAACTATGCATGGTCACAATGACCTGGCTAACCTTCTTCCCCACGTTCTTTGGGAAAGTTGCATGGGAACTGATGAAGCCACCCTTTATGTATCTTTTTCACATAGCCATTACCATCTGCCGCGAACTGATTGATTCCCTTCCTGGCAAGGCATTCTTGCTGGTGGTGCTGTCATATCTGGCCGTCCTTAAGTGGGTCTTTACGACAGGCTTGGGCATTGTGGAAAGGGTGCAACGACGCTCTGGCAAGGGCTATAGCCCAGATCAATCGTACAACCCGGAGGCCTCTGGCCTCCATGGTTATGGATCAGTAACCCACGAAGCTATGCCCCTACAGCACGGCAGGCTCATTGGAGAGGTTTTTTCGACACATATCTTCGACTTCGACGACCATGACTACGTCAGAACATCAGAGGAATGCTTCCATGGTCTAGAAGATCTTGGGTACGCAGTTGCAGGCGCTCAGTCAGGCTCTCAACCAGCATGCAAGGCAGCTCTCTGCCAGGCAAGGCACATGGGGCAAATGCAAGGCAGCGCTCTGCCAGGCATCCAGCGTGCAATTGTATTAACTCCTGTCCCATAGGCTATGGGTCATGAACAGGTGGCACAATACTACATATCCCTGGTTCTATTTGATTATGCCTGCAATCCCTGAAGTTTTTGCCTTTGGCACCATGTGGCATCTGTCAGTACTCCTGTTTTCAGAAACAAGATCCAGAACTCCCAACATTTGGCTCTTTGCCAACAAGGCTGCCTTTAGAACAGTACAGTAAATCAAAACGTAAGCCTCAAAGAGCCATCGGCACGTGCAAGCTACCAGCTAAGCCTACACAAGCTGCTGCACCAAAACTTGCTCACGGGGACCTCGCCTAGCTTTGTCTCGTACCACCCTTGCTGTTCATCTTAGGCTGTTGTGTAACCCCAGCTTCTCCTGTGACGCACTCCTATGCACAGGTACTCCTGCAGACCCCGCTATCTCGATGTCCATGGCTTACGAGTCCACTACATCGACGAAGCACCTGCACCAGCAGCAGCAGCAGTTGATGGCGAAGATCGCCCAGGGGAAGACCTAGACCTGGTATCTGAAGCCGAAGCAGCAGATCCTAATGGGGCGCCTCGTCAACTCCACATTCCACCAGGTCTAGCAGCAGCAATGGCATCCGTGGCTGAAGCTCCAGTTGTGGTGTTATGCCCTGGGCTGCTGACCTGGACCTTTTATTACAGAAAGGTATGTATGGGTATGGATTGATACTGTGTATCAACACATGTTAGCCATAGCACACATGCAATCTATTGAAGAATTAGGTGATGGCATCTTCGTATGTCCAGGTCTGCTTGAAAAGCGAGGCCTCGCCAAGTCTGCGCATAAATTCCTGTGGCTGGAGGTTTCATGGACAGTAACATCACCTTTCTGCAGTACATGGCATTGTGTCTTAGCACATGCCTGAAGCTACTGGTAGTAGCACTGATGCTGAGGAAGTGCTCTAGGGACCAGGGGCATGAAATGATTCGGTCTATCCTGTGTTTGGCCTCTCTGCAGGTTATACCTTTACTGAAGGAGCAGGGCTACCGCGTTATTGCCTTGGACTTCATTGGCTCAGGTCGGAGTGACAAGCTTATAGAGGTGAGGCGGCTCTAGGGTGTATAGGAGATATGGGTTGGGATTCTGAATGTTACTTGGGGATTGCTGTGACCATGGCAGTGCTGGGGCACAGTGCAAGTAAGGTTTGGATTATGGCATTGGGCAGTTAAACCTTCTCAGAGGCTCCAGAGTTCTGCTGCAGCATTGTGTTAGGAGCATGTATCTTTCTGGACCCCTGCATGAGGCACACATGGTTGTGCCTGGCCGTCCCTCGAAACAACAATGTGCCAATGGTATGCTCCGCGACCCCAGTGTGTACATTTGTTCCATGCAAATGAGCATTATATCTGAGGGCTGGATAAGGCCTGTTGTGATGATTGTGCTCATGCTGCTGTGTCGTGCTTTTGCAGGGTTCAGAGCTTACCCCAGAGCTGCACATGTCCACCCTGGCAGGCTTGTTGGATCAGCTAGGGGTTGAAGGGGTGACCCTGGTGCTACAGGGCTGGCAGGGATCAGCTTGCATCAGGGCGCTGCGACTGCTGCCTAAGGTGAGGGTTGTGAAGATGGATGGAGCAATTCTCAATGCTGGAATCAGATCCTTTAGACATGGAGTGCATTGCTGGAGCTCCTGGCATTGCTTATATGCTACTGAAGGCGATGTGTCTGTTGTTCCACCTAGCTGTTCTGTGACAGGTTGGGTAGATTGTTGTACTGCTATGTGCCGTAGTGTAGAAGGCTAGGCTGGTCTAAGTAGTGGATGACAAAGTTCTGTTCGACTCTCTGAGTCTGCTACTGGGTGTATGATCATGGGCAGCAGCTCCTGCTGTTGCAGACGGGGCGACCATAACAGTGTCTGCAGGCTGGGACTTTTGTTGTTAGAATCTTTCATATGGGCCAATCAGCTTATTCCTCTCACCTTTCTTCCTGATTCTGCCCGAGACATCTAGTGGTAGTGAGTTGCTCCCATGCCGTATTGCTCTGGTTTGCCGTTACGGGAGGTGTCTCTTGTTCATGGCAGCCCTGCGTGGTGCAAAAGCAGCCGCACGTTTACACAGTTCCAAGATCCAGTCATCAGGGATGGTGTGCTGCATGGTCTTCAGTGACCTTGGGCATGGCCAGCGTTTTGTTTTGGTGAATTTTGTGATTGATGGTGGTTCCTCTGCTGCTGCTCTTTCTTCCAGGCCGTGCTGTCCCGCCTGGTGCTGGTGAGCTGCAGCTGCCCTCCCTTCTCCCTGGGGCTGGAGGCATCCCTTAGCAGCTGCCTGGGCTGGGGGGCATGGGGGTTGGCGCTGGATGTGCTAGGACCTAGGCTGCCGGTAAGCAGGGGCTTGGGGCTATCAAAGGGAGGGTAGGGGTTAGTTGGGCTGGAGGAAGACAGTTCTGATCATGGGAATTAGCCTTTGATGTAACACTACCTTTTGCTGCTTTTATGGGATTCCATGGTCAACAGGGACTGGCATCAGAGTTGGAGTTTGAGGATGTCATGTTCTCTTGGGAAGCAGAGAATGCTGTACTGGGTTAACTGGGACAGCAGAGTACAGGGCATTGCCTACGTCACTCCGCCTTCCCCCACATCAGCTAAGTTGCAGATGTCATGCAGCCTCAGCTCAGAAAGATCACATGTAAGGTCTCACAAATCTGCACTCTTACATTTCAGTATTGTGGTTCATGATTGCGGCTTAGTTACGGTACATTGAATATTGCTGCTGCTGGTAGACATTCCATGGCATGACAAGAAATATTGGTCTACTACTGCGAATCTACAATGTGTACTCCATGTTTGGCGTCAACAGGTGTCCCTGGCAATGCTGCTGCTGGTGAAGCGTCCTCTTAGCCTGGCAGAGGCACAGGCTTATGGTGAACCCTTCCCCACCACACACCACAAAGCAGCCATAGCTAGCCCCACTGGTTTTGGTGCTATTGTACCTTTGGATGCCAGTTGGTTGGGAGCACTGAGAGGGAGCCAGTTTATGCGGTGGCTGGAGGGGGTGTGGCCAGGTGAGGGGGTAGGCCTGTGTGTATGCTGTGTATCTGGTGCATCTTCGGTTGCTGAAGAGAGCTTTGCATAGTAGCCTAGAGGACAGAACTGCTGTTTCAAATGCTGAAATTGACTCGAATGATAAGTAGCTGAGTAGTTATCTCGAAAACAAGCACCCTGCCTCAAAAATGCGAATGGTGGCAGTCGTTTTGTGTTTGTTGGCAAAGGTGGCCAATGTAGCCATGTGATTATGAAACCATGAAGACTGATGCATTCCTGTTCTTTTGCATTGCTGACTTTGTGCTGGCCAATCTGATTTCTCAATTCCCATGCTGATGCCTTCCCTGTTTTTTGGCAGTGCTGGCTCAGAGGCTGATGCTGGTCCAGCAGGAGCTTGTGTCAGCAGGAGCAGGAAAGGACTGGTTGCAGCAGCAGTGGAGGGGGCAGACACTGGTCATTGCTGGGAAACAGGTACCAGGAGGAGTGGGCAGTAAGGCAGGGTGGGGGTGGTAGTCCGGGTGAGGCAGTCTGAGGAAGCGTGGGGGGGTGATAGTGCGGGTTTTTAAGGCAGGGTGGGGGTGGGGATTGGGGGTGGGGCACTGATGTACCCCCGATGCTTTAATATCCACGTTAGAACAATTAAAGCAGCTCAAAGCCACTTCACAGCCCAATGTGTTGTTTCTTCACCTCTGTGAAGAGCGCGGTATATGCGCAAGGAGCGCTCTGTCCTTAAAACCTGCTGCTAGGCATTGGGCGCTCATGACTGGGTGCACAAAAGCAGCAAACCATATGAGGCGGGGCTCCTTCTTTCCTCACTAGTAGTGCACTGCTGTCGAGAGGCCAGGCAGGGTGGGGAAGTAATAATCACAGTTCTGATGGCAGGGATGGCGCTCCATTGACAGGTATACGTGTGCCTTGTTATCACCGCAGGACTTTCTATTCAGTGACCCCTGGTGGGCCCAAGGGGTGTTACACCCTAGCACACTTACATACAGGAACAGGCCCTTGGTCCTGAACTATGCAGGTGAGTGTAGGGCAGCTGTGTTTTGGAGAGATCTGTAAAGAGACAAGGTTGAGATGTAGCAGCTTTGTGTGCTACAGCACATGATTAGAGGCCTAAACACTTCTGAACCCTAAACCCTCTATTCAGATTTTGCCAGTCCTACCTTGATTAGAAAGCATGAGGGTCTTGACGCTGATGAGTGTGTATTGGGCCCGCTGTCGGGCTCTCGGAGGAGTAAATGGGGTGTATGGCGAAATGTACATGTATATCCAGCTTGCCGACTGGTAAACTATCTGCACTCTTGACCCCCGGCCGAAACCCCCTGCAGCATTTGCAAGGGTTTCCTGATAGATCTTTGCGAGTATAGAATTTGGCAATGGTTTGCCTTTTATACATGCCTTCTGCAGGTCATTACTTAGCAGAGGAAGACCCAGAGCGGCTGGCCTGGGAGATACATGAGTTCATACAGGCAACATCCTAAACCTACATGTTGGTAACTCCATGGATCTAGGCCACTGGGAAAACATCGGGTTGCTCTGAGACTGTATCCATCGCTTGGAACCCATCTGGAGCCTACATATGTTGGAAGCTTGGGAATGTCTAGCAAAGGCAATCTCCTGGAAGTCTTTCAGTGGACTGCTGCCGGTCCTCCTCTTCTGGGGAAGGGACATTGTAATGCTTCTGGGCAAAGGACAAGTGCTTCCATTGACCTAGGACCGAGGAATGTTGGGGCCAACACTGCCTGGTGTGAGCACTTGTTGTGCTTATAGTTGAATGAGTCCGAGCGCCGGACGAGAGTGGGAGGAGAGTGAGGGCTGCAGGGGGGGGATTCTGCAGTGTGCTTGCGTAATGATGTGAGGAAGTAAGCAGGGTTCAGAGAGGTGTCAAGGTTGCTGTCACAAAAACCGGCAACTTGCTACCATTGAGCAGAACCGGTGCCTTGAAACAAGAGGGGTTATGTGTTTTTAGAAATGCACACTGCATGAGTGTGAGTGGTGGGAACATATTGAGTGAAATGCATCTTTGACAGCGTTGCAGATGTCAGTCATTGTGCGACGTTTTTTGCTGTTTGTCTGCCATCTGGCAGTGTGGCTCCCCTATGTTTTTGTGAGAGCAGCTGCTGCTGTCAATTATGAGCCTTGGGCACACGCCCTTTGGCGTAGCTAGGCTGTGCAGAGTTGCTTTTACACGGTTCCATTGATCAGACTTGTCACATTTTCAGGTGACTGGGTGGGGAGGGAGCGCCATAACATCCGTCCCAAGTTGCACTAGGAGCAGCATGCAATCATGATGGGTAAGCAGCTGCTCCTTTTTCACAGGCGGCACTGCAACCTCTTTTCTCTCCCTTGGGCGCCAGCAGTGATTTATGGAATCAGATATGAAGTACGAGTCCGGAGGACCAGGGCGCTAGCACTACTGCAAAGCAGTAGGACCAGGACTATAAGACTTGGCCTTTTGTTTGCATAGATTAGGAGAGTTTGACAGTGTTGCAGAGAAAAGTCGTGTCACCACGCGTTTGAGCGTTGTACATGCAGTACATCCCATGGCTCCATTTACGGCCAAAGGTGTGGGCTGTCTGCTCAGTCTCAAACTTCTTTTCCCATTGGATCATTGGCTGGGTGCCTGCATGTCCCGCTGCTGCAGCAAGGCACTCTGCCTAGCGCATTCATGTTCTTCCTGGAGGACCACATTCTGCTTCTGTGTGTCTGTGGGCACCTTGGTTTGGCTGTACTGCTTCCAGGGCGGTACAGATGCTTCCAGTTACATAGGGAATGCAGTCGTGCAAGTAATTTCTAGGAGCATATGTGCGGTCTCACAGTGCCAAGCAAATGTCAACCAAGCATCCTAGTGCAGATGTAGTGGCCATTACATGCCCTACCTGCCTGGTCTGTAATAGCTTATGCTATCCATCTTGGTTGCTTTTGTCAGTTGAGCTGCCAGAGATAAGAAGTGTGGCAGATGTAGTAGCCGGTACGAGCTTGGTGTGTTTGGTCGGTTCGACCTAGCAGCCCTTTGCGGTTGCCACACCTTAAATGTTTGTTTGTTTGTTTGTAACCCCTGCCAAAGACAGGCGCTAGGGCCATTAATATGCAGAAAATGTATCGTCTTCTGCTACTAGGTCCGTGTTGGTGCGGATGTTAAGGATGCACATGCCCTGTTTACACCTATAGCAGTACACGGTATGCCCATTGGTATGCCCACATGGTGTGCTCATTTGCATGCCATACATAAGTTGGATGCCATGTGGGTGTGCTTCAATGTAAAGTCCTGCGCAAGAATTTATAAGTATCACACTTGGGTTTTGGTCCCGCCATGCACCTATGTTTCGTCAGAAGGTATTGAGGTGTATGGGAGGTGCTTGAGTGAAAGGGCGGGGGCTGGCATGCACTTGACAGGCTTACAGAAGGGCACAAGCCCCATCTGTCTTTCTGCTTGGTGCACTAGGCTCTGAAATGGTACAGGTTAAATTGTTAAGTGTGCAAAGTGGAAGGTGGTTGGGATGGAAGAAGAGCGGCGTTGCCATTGGAATGAGTTGAAGTACTGATGATAGTGTTCACTAGGAACCCAGACGCAGGAGGCAGTGCTTCCCACATGGTTACAAATCTTTGGTAAGAAAGCTCTCCAAATGTCATTGCAGGACAGATTCATGGTCACCCTAATTCTATCCCAGGTTCGGTTTGTTCCAGCTGCTGTGCTGCTGTTGCCAGTTAGTCGGTAGGCTGTCGTTCGCTTGAAAGAGCTTCTTCAAGAAGTGCAACTACTTGCAGTATGGCCCTACTCTACCTAGGTGTGGCATTTGTTTCGACTTTATGGATGTTGGCACACGGTCGGAAGATATGCAAACATACCATTGCTGGTCAGTCTGAAGATTTACTGACTTCTGGGCGGGTGCCGGCTTACACACATAGACTGGATGCTTTGGACTCACGCACGGTTTCCTTTTTCCGGTGGAAACTTCTCCGTCCTCTTTGTCACAGCAACTCAGCATATGCCAGAGGTAGGTTAGCGCCTCTCTGAAGTTAGTTGAATGTTTAGGCGTGCGTGCTGAGACATTGCTAGTTGGGGATGGGCTCAGGCTGCTGTACAGTTTCGTGCTGCATGCTCGTGCTGGCCGTCTGCTGGCGCCGAAGCAAGCAACTAATGGTTGCTGTTGCGGCGCTAAGCGTGACCTGCTTATGGATCAACAGTAACATGCAGCGGGGTGGGCTCCTCCGCTCGTGCGACTTTGTTGATGGTCAACGGCTGGTCATCGGCACAGGCAGGATTTATGGACAAGCACATGTGGGGATACCATTCGCCTGCGGCATGCTAAATCAAATTTGGCATGCTTCTGTATGATACCCGAAATTGTCAGGCAGTCGCACGGGCACTTCAGTGACCGATGGCCCTTCATTAGCATTCGGGGTTGAGCCCTGGTCATTTACTATAGTATTGCAAATTCGAAAATGTGTCACTGCAATGACGTATTCCCACGCTAGGAGTCTGGCTGAGTGGATGAGCGCAGGGACTCCCAGCACATGCGACGACTTGCCAGCCCGGCGCAAGGAAGCCTTGCTAGCCTGCTAGTTCTATGCGAGCGCAACACCACCCGTAAGAGATACCATAAACTGCAGTAGCGCTTGCAAATGGTCCCCAGCTCCCTCCCAGCTTTGTCGTTGGATGTGCTGTGCTCTATCACAAGAAACGTGTTTAGCCTTGATGAGCCAGGGAAGGCACAGACATCATGGATTGTGAACGCTTCGCTTGCATGCAAAGACTTACATAAGGCTTGGCGTCATATACGCACCGGGCCATGCGACAATGGGTTGCTTCAGTGGCTAACTCTGGTGCACTCAAGGAGTGCAGCGGCGGTGGTCTTGAAGCTGGGCTTGCCAGCACCTTGCGAAGCCATAAGAGTCCTGGCAGAGACAGTGGGCAGAGCCGAAGGTGTTCTGAGCAGGTATGGCATATTTGACATAACAATACGCTAGCCACCTGGTGTCTGCAGTAGTGTGATCCTGTGCTGTAATGAAAACATAGCTTATCTTCTGCAGCTGGCATGTCGAAGTCACCAAGTTGCTGACAGAGCTTGGATCCCAGTACGAGTCTGGAGTGCTCTTGCCTGACTCTTTAGGTAAGCGTTAGTCTGAACAAGTTCTGCATACAAGCAGCAGCATCTAATTTGAGAACAAAAGATGCAGCATCCTTGTGGTGCTCTTTCAGTAACACTGCTTCTTCCAACTTTCTGAACCTCTGTATGCTGGCTCCACAGGTTGGGAGTACAAGCTGAAGGCTGCTCTTGGCCCAGCCTACACACCAGGATCTTCTCCTCAGCACATCATTCAGCAGATAGAGTCAACTTTGACCCTCTACCTGCAAGTGCTGGCCTTCAAGCAGCCATCGCCCCTGCTATTGCAGTCTCTCCTTGGCGCTATCAAAGCAGGCAATGCATCTGCTGTCGGAACCCTCCTCAGGAGCTCAAGTGACTCCCTCTCTGGCATTCCAAGAGGTCCCATGAATGGCAAAGTGTCTTACACCATCTTTGCACCAGTAGCATCTCTGCTGCGTGGCCAACGCCGCACCATGGTGGAGACCCTGACATCAGCCTTCAAGCAGCAGCACAGGCAGGATCTCTTGCTGCATGCAGCTCTTCCTGCTCTAGCATGGGATGATGCAGACCTCCTGCAATGGCAGCTTGGCACAGCCATGGCAGCCTGGACCAGGGGGGCCTTAGAATGGACGCTATGGCTCTGCTCTGCTGTGAAGTATGGGCGGTTTTCAACAGTGCAGCAGCTGCTGGCTATTCCGGGCCCTCCATGGCGCGCTGGTGATCTGCGAATGCCGGTTATAAAAGCTGCCGAGCTTGGGGACACAGCTTCATTGCATCTGCTGCTGGCAGCATGCCCTCACTGGCCCAACATTGTGTTGGCAAGTGTGCTCCGGGAAGCAGCTACGGCAGCTGCTCCGGTTGCTGCACAGCTTCTTGGGGCTGCTAGTTGGGTGTGGAGAGCTTGGCGGCTAGATGAAGTGGTTACAGCACTTGCTAAGGCTGGTAATGCTGATGTCTTGGCACTCGTGCTGGAAGCTCCCCCCAAAACAGCAGCAGCAGGAGGGTGGCAGTCAGTGCACCTTGCACCAGGGGTCCTTGCGGCAGTGAGGAATGGGAAGGAAGAGGTGCTAGTACGCATCCTTGCAGCCAATGTTGACTTGTGGCAGGCAGAGGAGCTAGAAGGAGCAGTGGTTCTGGCAGCTGGTGTTGGAAATGCAGCGATGCTCCAGCAGCTCCTGGACGCTCGTAAGGCGTCATGGTTCTATGGTGTGGATGGCAAATGGGACCTTCAGGGCAGTTGGAAGCCAGAAGACTTGGCAGCAGTCGTCCTGATGGTATGCCAGCAGGGGGCTGACAAGGATATCCTGCTGCTGCTGTTGAAGGCTGTAGCTGGGGGATGGCAGGTGGAGGACTTGGTGGCAGCAGCAGTAGAGGCTGTAGCAGCTGGCAGCATAGCACTGATGCAGGAGCTACTACGGCCCTGTCACTTGAAGCAGTCATGCGTTTGGGAGCAGAAGCACCTCAGGCCAGTATTGGTGGCAGCAGTGCGGACTGGCAGCAGCAGCATACTGTGGCAAGTGCTAGCAGCAGCAGGGGATCTGGGAGTGGAATGGGAACTGGCTTGTCTATCGGAGGCTCTTCTGGAGGCTGTGAAAGGTGCTGACAGTGGTGATGCTGCTGATGGTGCAGCTGCAGTTCCGGCCACTGATGCTGATGCTGCCATTATCATTGGTGGTGAAGGTAGCAGCAGCATTAGCATGCTAAGAGAGCTGCTGGCTGTTATGGACCTTTCAGCATACCAAGAGCAGCGCATGCATGTACTTCCTGCCATCTCAGAAGCAATCAGGAGGCGGGACAGTGCAGCAATAGGGTTGTTGCTGGGAGCTGCAGGAGGGGCTTGGCGCCCACAGGAGCTGGGGCAGTTGCTGTTGGAGGCCACGGTAGTGCAGAGTGTCTCGTTGGCTAGAGTAGTGCTACAAGCGGGTGGGGACTGGTGGCACCCGAGTGACATTGCGCCTTCAGTCGCAGAGGCGGCATGGAGAGGGGCTGGTAAGCAACAGCAGCTGCTGCAGTTGCTGGTGGGTGCTGTTGCTGGGAGGTGGGAGTCGGTCCATCTGGCCGATGCAATGCAGGCAGCAGCAGCGGCAGCAGCGGCAGCAGCAGCAGCAGCAGTGGTGGCTCCAGCAGGTGGTGATGGTGATAGTTGGGGCACTGGTGGTGGTGATGATGTAACAGAGGACAGGGCCGCTGCTGCGGCTTGTGGGGTAATGAGGGAGCTCCTAGAGATACCTTTGGCAGCGGATGGTTACCAGTGGGAGGTGCAACAGCTGCAAATGCCACTGTGCCAGGCAGTCCGGTGCGGGGATATAGAACTAGCACGGAAGATGCTGTCAGTAGTGAAGGGGTGGACAGCAGCTGAGCTGTTGGGATGTTTGGATGCAGCTATGCAGCACACAGGGGACTTTGCTTTGACGCTGCTGAAGCTGATACTGCCAGCAGCTCAGGATCAGTGGTTAGAGGAGCAGCTGACTCCACTGCTGGCTGCTGCTCTTGCAACGTCGCAGCCCAAGGTGTTCAGGGTGGTACTAAGGGAGAAACTAGCTTACCCTGGTTGGTCTACTGAGGTGATAGAGCAGATGCTGAAAGTGGCCCTAGGAAAGAGGGATGCTTGGTTCATGGAAGCTCTGTTGGAGCTGCCCGGAGTCAGATGGGAATGCAGCACCTTGCAAGGGGCTCTTAAGCTAGCCATCAAGCAGGATGATGCTGGAAAGGTGCTGATGTTGTTGGACGCTGGGTGTGAGCTGTTTGGGTGGGAGAGGCAGATGCTGGAGCGGTTAGCAAAGGCGGCGGAGATTGGGGGGCACTTTGCTGCTGCAGCTGCATTGCAGGGCCATCAGCTGCCAGCAGCCATAAAACGGCGGCTTCAGCTGTTACCAGTGGCCTCCGTACTTGCTGATGGCGCCCCCAGAGGACGATCCATTGGCAGCTTAGAAGAGCATGATGCCAAAGCAGGGGCAAGCTTAGGAGGGGTAGCAGCGGGCACAGGAGGGCCTGCAGGGATAGCAGGGGGTACAGGAGGGCCTGCAGGGAGAGCAGCGGGCACAGGAGGGCCTGCAGGGACAGCAGCGGACACTACAGGAGGGCCTGCAGGGACAGCAGCGGACACTACAGGAGGGCCTGCAGGGAGAGCAGCGGGCACAGGAGGGCCTGCAGGGAGAGCAACGGGCACAGGAGGGCCTGCAATGAGAGGATCACCAGCAGCAGCAGGAGCGCCTGATTTGTGGGCTCGTTCTAGCGCAGCAGCATCTGGGCGACAGTGTCCGTTGCCTTGGGCACCTGTCCACTTGTTGCATTGACAGCTACGGAGCGTCGCATTGAGAGGCCTGGGATTTTGGTGACGTGGGTAAGACATGCAGCAGGTTTGAGCATTGTATGGCACTGTTGCTATGGCACATATTGACTCAAGTGTCCTATAACAGAACCGGCAGGGGCAAGCAAGCCAGCAAGGGCAGATCTTCAAGCCCAGTGCCCAGTCTGCTCGGTCGTATGGCAGACAAGAGGCGATTGTGACATCCCATAGTTGCTGGATGTGGCTGCTGGATTAGCATTCTTCTCTGCTGTGGTGGTGCAACAGAACATTGTACGGGCGCCTTTCTGTTTCACCTCGCTGTTCTTTGTGACAGCTTGAAGTGCGGGGCCTATGTCACTTTTTGCTATGCATGGCATAGTCATGAAATGTAATGATACGGGCGCGTTAGATTCCACTGGTGCACTCCTTTGAGGGCTCGCGCTTGACAAAAGATGAAGTGTCAGTGCCATGTTTCTGCAAATTTCACTTCAAAGCCGGACCTGGCCGGAGGTGGGGGCTGTGTGGTCCTGCTGTTCCTGCATTGATGATTTCATTAAGGGTCTTGGCGTTGGTTGGTGGCTGGGTGAACTGCTGGCTACAAGTGATAGTGATTACAGCAAACAGAGGGGACTCGGCCAATACTGACCACCAGCAAGGGTAGGAGGGTGGTCCGGCCAAATGAGAGCAGCAGGTTTTAATATCAGGGCCGCATTGTGGGTAGGAGCGGATATGGTTAGCAATGCTGGCAAGCAGATCTTGCAGCTATGCCGGAAACAGGAGAGACCGGAGGCAAAAGGATGTTCATCAGGTTTTCCAGATTGCACCATCGGGTAACTGGCCCGACTCAGGGGTCGCTGACTAGCCACTTAGCATATAGCTCGTGGCAATATGCCAACTTAGGAGTTTCTTGCTTTAGGCAGGCGTTCAAAGCGAGCTAGGGTCACTAGGGGCACCAAGTGAGAAGAGTGACAACGTGAACATTTCACACTTTCTACAGGCCCCTACTGGAAGCCTGCTAGGACGCTGACAAGGAGTCACAGCACTCAGCAGGCCTGCTGCTCAGTGCTGCTGGCATTGATTTGGTCCACTGTGTTTTGATTACTTGCCATGTGATCCGCATCCAGCATTGAGCCGCAAGCAACACGGCAGAGGACCTGACAGGACTTAACAGGAGGCCCATGGGTTCACTTTGGAGGGGCAGGTCTGCCAAGGCCATGGTTCTGCTCGTATGCATTAGCTGCGCAAGTGTGTCACTGGCCATGCCCGTTACTTCACAAGCAGTCAAGGGTTCTCAGAAACCACCCAACTTTCCTGATGCTTACGAGGTGCGACGACATGCACATGGCTTTCCTTTCGACGTAGCCTCATCACCACGCCTGGTACAATGGTACAATGGTAGTGGAGCCCAAGTCTCCTTGGCCTCGGGCAATCCTCCGTACCACCAGCGTCAGCGGGCACAGAATGATTCACCCTGCGTTCGTTGGCAAAGCGCATGTGCAACTGTTACCTTTGAGTAGCGCCCGTGCGTAGCCGGCTGCCACATAAACGAGCGGTTGTCCCTTCAACAGAGCAGCTCGTCTTTGCCCAGATTTTTCTCCCTATGGATGGCCCAGCTAGCAGGAGGAGCCCTGACTAATTAAGTCTTTCTGTCCCCAGATGGAGTTCGAGTTCTCAATGCCCTACTTCAAGCTACTACAGCCCCAGGGCCTAAAGTAAGCCCTTACTGCTTCCCCCTCTAGCAGCTACGCAACAGCTGCATAAGATGCACCAGAGTGTATACCTCCCTACCCGCTTTCACGCCGCATTCTTACCTTCTTCCACATTGCAGCAGCACATAATGACTGCTCTGGCCCTGTTATATACTCTAAACCCTAAACCCTAAAACCTAAGCTTAACCTTAAACCCTACCCCATCCCTACACTATCCCTTGTGCAGGTACCCAGTGCATGTCTGGGTGGACAAGGCTTCTGACTCAGTACGAGTGGATCTGAGGGGTGGTACCAACCAGGTCTTCTTCATCAAGGTGAGCACTAGTTCAGGGATTAGGGGTTTTAAACCCTAAACCCTAAACCAAACCAAGTTTTCTTAATGAGGTGAGCAGCTGCAGCCACCAGCAAGCAATGCTACATGCAAGCATTGTCATTTACAGCTTGCATCAGCCAATGCAATGCCTCACAGCAGCTCCCATATGCAGCTGCAGCCAGTAGCAACCAGTCCAACATCCTCTGGGAACACCAGTGCCCTGCGGAGGCAGTTCCTATATGTTTGAGGTCGAGATATGGTGTGTAGCTACTGATTTTGTGTTGGTCCTTTTGCCATTTCTGTGATGTTTCCTTTTCCGTTGAGTAGGGAAATGGGGTTTGACCCCGGTGTGTTTGGTCGCTTCGACCTAGCTGCCTTGGTGCAGCCACCCCTTAAGTTTTTGTTTATTAGTTTGTTTGATATGCACCACGTTACTAGGTCCTGTATGCAGCTCATGCGCCCAGTAACGATCAGTGCAAGATCCAGCACCCTTCCAGGGAGTGCAGGGAGCCTCAAGTCTGGCAGCTGGGGGTCCTGTTGGTGGGGGGTTCCTCGCCCCCCCCCCCCCCCCCGCCCATGATTAAAGTGTGACATACGGCACCCCCCACCCACAGCTGCAGCCATAGACAGAAGAAGCACACACCCCAAAGTCCTGCTGGCTTGGCATGCTGAAGGGCACTCGCTGTCACTGCGCTTTATGTAACCAGATGGCTAGCGAAACCAAGGACCATACCTGATCTGTGCCAAAAAATGCAATGACCTCCTTTAATTAACCGCCAGGCCCCCTTGCCCACCCCTCTCCCGCTTCCCCTACCACCTACAGAACAAGGAATACTCCGTTGGACCCCAGAAGAACGTTCGAGTGTGTGAGGTGTACAAGATTCATGGTGGAGGCCCAGTGAAAGCAGCTGCTGCTGGCGCACCTCGCTTCAAGTCACTTCGAAATGCTCCTGGAGCATTGGGAACACAGGTGAGCTGCAACTAGTAGTTGCTTAATACTTGACGGCTTTCAGAAGAGCGGTCTCAACCCTTCCATGGTCATCCACCCCGTGAAATGAGTGTATGGGACATACGTTTTGGCCTGTTGGCCATCATTAGGTCTGTTGAGATGCCTTTTGCCTCGCCTGCTGAAGTCGCTCCAAAGACCCTGGGAAGCTACTCCTGGAACCCTGGGAACACAGTTGAGCTGTTATTGCTAGCTGCCTTTCCATTTGCTGTTTTCATACTGGCGCTTTCTTCATGCCTCATCTGCCACAAACTGTCCCTTAGCACTTACCTATGTAATTTATCAGGCTTTTGGATATGTGCCAATATTGGGAACGCAGACGAGATGCAGAAGCAGCTGTGTAATCACTCACATCTGAGGTCGCAGCTACTGGGACGTAGCCAGAGCCATTTTTCTTTTGATGTTGAGTTCATGCATCAAGTGCATGGGACTACTCATTTCAGCCTGTTGCACATAATCAGATCCGCTGGGCACATGCACATGCCTTTGCTTTTGCTGAGGAGGGCTCTGGATGGGGCAGTTTTGTCCTGCCTCACCTATCACATGGTCCACATAAAAATAAAAAGAATAAAAATAATAAAAATAATAAAAATAATAAAAATAATAAAAATAATAAAAAATGATATTAAATAATAAAAATAATTAAAAATAATAAAAATGGTGGTGGTGAGGTGCGGGGCTGTTTGCTACGGTCGGGAGGACCCTTGGGCCATTATCCATTACTCAATACATGGCTCACCACCATGAGCACCAAGCATGTTGCCGTAAAAGGTGGCCTGGGCTGGTAGATGACTTTGCATCTGGCTTTGTGGGACATATGGTGGTCATAATGGCTGGGTTGCGCCCCAACTATGCCGTAAGTCACATCACTTCGGTGCAACACCCCCCAGCTCCTGCGTTGGACTCTCCTGTGATGTGCAGGTTCTGCCTGACATGAGTCACTGGATCAACTTTGGTCCTGCTGATGTTGATGGTCAGTCTGCTGTGATGTGGCAACTGAAGGACATGTGGGGGGAGAAGGTCAACACATACTCCTTCTACATCACTGAGGTGAAGGGGGTTGGGTGGGGCCATGCTGGGGTTTTGGGGGGGCGCATGAGGGGGGGGGGTAGGCATGGGGGGCGGGGTGGGGGGGGGCATGCTGGGGTTGGGGGGGCGTCATGCTGGGGTTGGGGGGAGAGGGTGCATGCTGGGGGGGGCATGGATCTTGGCATGCATGGCACGTCGCTTGGCATGTTGTTCCTTGGCAGCATGGGCATGTTCAACCACCTGCCCAGTACAGGAGTGACGAGATGCAGTCCAAGTAGACCGGGACAGGGGTACAAGAGAAACTGTTTTAAGCCAACCCCTTACGTGCAAGTGCCTCTTCAGCAGGGTGCCGACTCATTTGAGTGATGTAGAAGAGAGCAGAAAGCCTACTGGAAAGAGGAGCTTCTTCTTCTTGCTGAAGCTGAATGCCATCTCGCTCATGGAGCTTTTAGGCATTTACGGGCAAACAACCCGACCTTTTTCCAACTCACAGGTCATTCTTCATTATTGTCTTGCCCCGTGCATTGCTAACCCTCACATGGCAACACAGGTTGCGAGCGCAGTCTGCCTTCTCTCTTTTTGTCTAAGGCACAGTGATGCAACTTCTATTATATGTAGCAACTGACACCCTTCATGTGCAGCAAATGTGCAGCATATGACCCCTTTTGTCCTCTCTGCCTGCCCTGGATCCCCTCCTCTGCAGACTGGCCAGCCCTTCAAGCTTCATTCTGTAGGATTGTAGAGCAAATGTGTAAATGCCGTTTTGCCTGAGGGTATGGATAACTACTTCATATTACTTCAATTTACAAATAAAAGGTAAGAAGAACGTAGTAGTTGAAATGTCTTAACCCCTGCCCTGGTGGCTTCTGTTCTCTGCAGAATGGCCAGCCCTCAAAGCTTCACTCTGTAGCGCTGTAAAGCCAAGGCAGAACTTCCTTTTGCAATTTGAACCCAATTCGTAGTACTTACATGTTTTTCAACCCTGCCCTGGCTCCCATCCTCTGCAGACTGGTCAGCCCCTAAAGCTTCATTCTGTAGGCACTGACTACTTTGCCGGGAGCCATTATGATGAGTACATCTATGAGTGGAGCAGCTACAAGCCTGGACCTGTAGACCCCGCTGTGTTTGAACTGCCTGAGGAGTGCAAGAAGCATACTGAAACGACAGCACATCAGCAGCAGCAGCAAAAGCAAAAGCAGCAGCAGGTGCAGGGGAAGCCCCAGCAGGGCGGTATGAGTGCTGCAGGGGCCGAGAAAGCAGCAGGAGTGCAAGCAGCAGGGGCAGGGGCAGGAGGAGCAGGAGGAGGAGGGTCAGCAGCAAGAGCAGAAGCAGCAGGAGGAGCAGCAGTAGCGGCAGCAGTAGCAGCAAGGCATCCGCGAGTGCATGAGGCCCTGTCACTCCTGCCTGGAGCTCATCCTGAGCGGAAAGGTGAGGAAGGATGAAAGCAGCAGGGGTGCTCTGGCATGCTTCATACCCCAATGGTTAGAACCTAAGTGGGTTTACAGCCAGGAGTACAAGTACATTCAGTTCCTGTGAGCTCCTGTCTATCCTGTGACGAGGAAACATCTATTTTAGCCATTTGGAATTGTCTGTTTTGGACCGTTTGAGACGGAGGTGGTGGTTCCAAATGTATGGAGGCCTGGCAGAGGCGCGCCTTATGCCCCATGTGTCACGCGTCTGCAGCCGTCGATCGTCGTTGTGGTTCTCAGTGCGCCACCTGCAAGGGTCGAAAGGGCCTTCCATGTTCCCTGTTGGATAGGCTGAGACAAGGCAGGACAATCCCTGCTCATGCAGCATGTTGGGGTTTTTTGAATTTGAATTCAGGGCCTAAACCCTAAACCCTAAACCCTGGTGTGCGTAACTGTTACATCACCCCTAGGCAGACAACAGGGCAGTCACAACTACATCAGACAATCCCTGCTCATGCAGCATGTTGTCTGTTCTAGCGCCCCTTCTGCCGTTGCCGCGCCTTGTAGTTTGCTCAATTAATGGTTCCCTTCTGCCGTTGCCGCGCCTTGTAGTTTGCTCAATTAATGGTTCCCTTCTGCCGTTGCCGCGCCTTGTAGTTTGCTCAATTAATGGTTCCCTTCTGTCCTGAGCTCATGAGTGCTGTTTGGTGTACTTATTGGGCACTCTGCAAACTGCTGCAATCGCTGAGAATGGTATCACTACCAGGGCAAATGCATTTCCAGCTGAAGGCGCTGCCCCTCCGTCCTGCGGTTCAAAATGTGTAAACTGTATGTTATGTTGTTATATCATGTAGCGTGATTGGTGCTTTCTATCAAGGGGGGCTTTTTATCAAGGGGGGAAACATTGCCAAGAGCATAGAAAACAATCTGCAGCATAACTGCAGGTACTGATTTGGCTTCGTATGAGCAGAAGTCCTTGTGCCTCACTTCCTTCCCTTTAACCTGTGCCTTGCCCCTTTCCTTTCCACCCTCCTTTGCCCTTCTGCAGATGAAGCACACTATCACTTGTGGTCAATCTTCCACGGCCAAGACCATGAGTGTCCACACACCTACCAAAAGCGCCTCTCAAAGTTCCTGGCAACTAAAGCCAAAGTTGTAGCACACAATACCAAGGCTACAGCCGCAGCCACAGGAGCAGGTGCTGGTGCTACTTCTAAAGCTGCCACAGAAGATGAGGAGGCAGGAAGCTACAGCCTTGGTTTGACCAGGTTTGCTGACTGGGACAGGGAGGAGTTTGACCGGGTGATGCTGCCCAAAAAATGGAGGAGGGACCACGTCATACCTGAGAAAAAGGTGAGCAAGGGATGAGCTGGGTGAGTTGAAAATGTCAGGCCCCTGCTGCTGCCGTGCCTCTCCCACCACCCACCCACTGGGCTGGTGAGAAAGAGGTGAGTAAGGGCTGGTGCTGCCGTGCCTACGCCACACTGCTGCTGCCCTGCCTCCTGTATAGGTTTTAGGGTTTAGGATGCCCTGCCTCCTAGTTAGGTTTAGGGTTTAGGGTGCCCTGTCTCCTGTTTAGGTTTCAGGTTTTAGGATGTCTCTTACGTGTCGAGCTGCTAATTCAAGCATGTGATGGGTGTTGCTCAGATGACCACTGGACATGTTGCATAGTGGGGCCTCTCTCAAGCAGCTATTTTGTTTACATGTTGGGATACAGCCAAGTGATAAGGCATCAGGTTTTGGTTTGACGCAAGCTGGCCCAAGGGCTTCTTCAGAAATCTTGTTAACCCCAGGGACTGCAAAAAGCACATAGCTTCATTGCGCTTGCATGCAATCCACCAGGGTTTAGCATGCAGGTGGCACTAAACTGGCCCCCTCATTGTTCTTACCTCCCCTCTGCCCTCCCGTAGGTCCCCCCCCACTCCCCCTCTCTTCACCTTCAAGCCCATCCTACAGCCTGCCCTCCTTAGGTCCCGCTTGCCCATCCCTCCTGTACTTCCCCTCTGCCCCCTCCTTGGCCCCCCTCTGCCCTCCCGTAGTTTCCCCCTGCCCCCCCCCCCTGTCCTCCCTTAGCCCCTCCTCCACCCCCATGCCGTCGCTAGGCCATTTCCCCGCCTTCCCTCTGCTCCCTCTTTACCCACCCACCCCCTGTTGCCCCGCCCTCCCGTAGGTCCCCCCCGCTCCCCCTCTCTTCACCTTCCAGCCCACCCTTAGCAAGAAGGTTCTCCCTAAGGCATTTGACTGGCGAGGCACCCCTGCTGATACTGCAGTGAAGGACCAAGCGCAATGTGGCAGCTGCTGGGCTTTTGCTGCTATTGGAACCATGGAGGGCTCTTGGTTCACATCCACAGGTAGGGGCGGCATAGGGCAGGACCAAACAGCACTGTAGCGCTGTCGGGTTTAGGGTTCACATTTAGGGTTTAGCTGATTTAGGGTTTAAGGCTTAGGGCAGGGACAAATAGCAGCTGCTGGGCATTGAGATGCTATTGGGACCATGGAGGGCTCCTGGTTTACATCAATGGGTAAGGTAGCTGGGACGTTAGCCAGTGACTAGCACTGAGAGACGAAGCAGGGGCAAAGGGCAAAGGGCTCTGT
Source organism: Pseudopediastrum boryanum (assembly GCA_963556185.1). NCBI lineage: Eukaryota > Viridiplantae > Chlorophyta > Chlorophyceae > Sphaeropleales > Hydrodictyaceae > Pseudopediastrum > Pseudopediastrum boryanum. Next base: position 6,143,275 of record OY744507.1, read on the forward strand.
TGTGGGGGATGAGGCATTTGCTGCTGTTAGGATTATGGAGGGCTGATGGCTCACGTCCAGAGGTATCAGGGATATGCTCTATGGAGTGTCCGGCAAGTTTTGGCAGTACGGGACCATAGGACTGACTAGTAACCGACTTCTGCCACCACGCCTCAATAGAACTTCCTTTTACATCTAGAGGTAGGGGAGCCTGGGACCTTGCTGAAGGGTGGAGCATGCGCAGCAGTCACAGATAAAGCAGGACAGAGGGCTGCATGGGTGTGGGCAAGTCCATCAATGGTTGTGTGGCTTTGTGATTGTGATCAGGAGCCTCGTATTTTTGACTCGGGTTTGTTTGGCCATTGTCGCAGCTTGTCTTGCGTTTTAATTTTCATAGCAGCTCAGTAGGGTTTGGGTCAAGGGTTTTGACCTTTAAACCCCAATTCGAAAATATTACCCTCTTCCCATTGCTGCTTTTTGGTGAGTCCCGCAGCTTCAGTGAGCAACAACATATTGATTGGTTGGTTGTGCTATTGGTTTGCTAATTGATAGACCGGGGGGCTCAGCTGCTCGCCCCCCAGTTCCAGTGAACATAAAGGCTGACTGATAAGTCAGTCCATGCATCGATCGATTGTTTGATTACATCATTGATTGATTGATTGGTTGTTTGATTGATTGCTGCTGTCAGGTGAGCCCCGTAGTTTCAGTGAGCAGCAGTTGATTGATTGTGCCTGGGATCAGGGCCCTGGGGGGTGTGCAGGAGGAGATTACCAACCTGGGATGAGATATGCAGCTCAAGCAGCAGGCATCGCAACTACTGCTGACTACCCATATGCTGGCCAGGACGACTGGTGCAAGTAGGTGGGGGAAATAGGATAGGGGGGAGGTAGATGGGGCAATCTCTGAGTTTTGTTTTAGGGATTGGGGGATTGGGGAACAATGGGGTTGCTATTGTTAAAGCTGTTTTTCAAAGATTGGAGGGACCTCCTGTGTGACTAACCATGAATGACGAGGATCCCTTGCTGCGTTGGCCAAGAAGACAGTGCATTGGTTACATTGAATAAATCTACGCACACAGCATCCGTGGCGCGCCATTAAAAAAGATAGGCCTACTTAGTGAGGACCACTTTGTGTTGCAAGAGAAGCATGTGCTGCCCCCTGCACCTTCACCCCTCGGAGGTTGGGTACAGGTAATCAAAGCAGGGGAGAGTGATGCGACAAGGAAAGTCAAGGTCCTGGAAGCGACATGATAGGGTTATTGCGGAGAGAAAGACGTACCAGACGTACCCCTTTACGGGACTGCTTTTACATCTTCTGGCGCATATGCTAGTAAAGATGGTCCTCACTTACTAGGCTTGCTTCCTCAACTGCAGCTACAACGGTATGCATGTATGTGATTAAATGCACCATCTGGTGCTTATGATCCCCAGCTGATTTGGTTGCTGGCTATTTACTGCCACTACGTAGTCAGCTACCCATCCGTGTGCTGCTTGGTCTTGAGTGACCTTTTGGCATAGCTGGTTACATTTGCGTTTTGATTGATTGATTGATTGATTGACCTAGCTACCCATCCGGTCCCTCTTTTGATCCCAGATCACGCCAATTGAGGGCCAAGCTAGTTCAAACGTTGGACTTGTACTGGGAGGCCCATTGACCATGCTGCCACGCCAATCAATCAATCAATCAAAACGCAAGACCAGCAATGCCAATGGCCAAACAAACCTAGGCCACAAACACAAGGCTCCTGATCACAATCACGAAGCCACACAACCGATGGTGGATTTGCCACACACAAGCTGAGGCTAGATGCAACGGCGTGCACACCAAGGGGAAACAAACACCACCACTAAAACCCAAAACCTGCTCCACTTCCATCACACATGGGTGGCGGGGAGGCAGCAGGATCAAGCACCACCCTAGTAGGGGCTGGAGGTGGCTCCCACCACCTAGGTACTGGTGAACCACCATCCTCCCAGCCACTGAAAGGCACCACATAGCGCTCCACATGCTTATCAATAGCTTGCTTAGTGCGCCTTCTACACCTCACTAACCGTTGGCTTTCCCAAGGGTGCGTAAGATCCCACAACCTCTTCCTCCAAGCACTCTTAATCTGACATGAAGCCTCCCAGCTCCCCTCATCTTGACCAAGCACCTTCAGATCTGCACACACGCATTTCTCCCAGGTATGGCGAGGCCTACCCACTGGCCTCGTCATGTCACCATGTAATGAAGAGAACAACGCAATATGCGGCAACCTGCCCTCCTCCATGCGGCCCACATGCCCCAGCCACCTCAGCCTATTTGCTGTGATGTATGCTGACAAGGTGGCTACCCCACATGATTTCCTGATATGCTCATTGGTGTGCCGATCTGACAGCCTGACCCCCAGGATGCTCCTAAGGCAGCTAGAGTGCACCCGCTCAAGCTTTTGCGATTGCACTTTGGTCAGGGACCAACACTCACTCCCGAACAGCAGAATTGGCAACACATATGCCTTGTAACACTTCACCTTCGTAGCCAATGACAGATGCTTGGTACCCCACATCTTTTCAAACTGCTTAAACCTCCCCACAGCCTTACCCCTCCTGATATTCAACTCCACATCCAACCTGCCATCAGTCACAAGCACACTTCCCAAGTACTTGAACTGTGACACCTCTTTTACCACACCCTCACTGATAACCACCTCTGGTCCTTGCTGCACTGGCACATCCCCCTCCTTCCAATCCTTGTCAATGGACAGGATCTCAGTCTTGCTTGCATTGATGCGCAACCCAAGACTAGCAGCAACCTTGTCCATCACCTGCAGCATGACCACCAACTCCTCCCTGCTGGGACTTAGCAACACCATATCATCTGCATACAGCAGAACAGACAACAGCTCCACACACCCACCACTACCACACCCATCACGCTCAAGTTTCCCATCTGCATGATAGGCTAGCTTCACCCCACATCCCTCCGGCATCTGAGCCATTGCCTGCCGAACCACAAAGTCCATGTAGATGTTGAACAGCAAGGGAGCAATGACACATCCCTGCCGCACCCCGCCATGCACATCAAACCACTCAGACACCACACCACCCATCCTAACAGCAGCCTGTGTGCCAGTATGCAAGTCCATCAGCAACTCTATCAGCTTTGTGTGTACCCCGTACACATGCAGGATGCGCCATAGCGTGTCTCGCGGTACAGAATCATATGCCTTACGCAAATCCACAAAAGCCATGAATAGAGGCTGATCGAATGCTACAGACTTAGAGATGACCTGGCGTATGGTGAACAGAGCATCAGTGAGGCCCCTCCCCTTCCTAAAAGCAGACTGGTTATCAAGCAGTTGTGCATCGATATGAGAACTGATCTTAGCCAAAATGACCAAGACATACACCTTCCCCGGTATACTTAGCAAGCTTATCCCCCTATAGCTATCTCTCACTTTGCGCTCTCCTTTGCCTTTATACAGTGCCACCAACAGTGCACGTTTCCACTCCACTGGCGCTTTCCCTGACTCCCACACCGCCACAATGACCCTGTGCAACCATTTCAGCATGGTCCCACTGAGCTTTAGCATAGGCGCTGCGATACCATCAACCCCAGGAGCTGCCCCATTACGACAGGCAAAGACAGCTTCTTCAACCTCCTGCACAGTAGGTGGCTGAGCTGCTGCTTCACTCTGCTGGTTTGCACCTTGCCCTGCCTCCATCTTCTGCACTAACTCCTCAATGGTCTGCTGCATTTGCTGGTCGAGCTTGGCAGGGCAGTTGAGGACATCAGCAAAGTGCTCAGCAAAGCACTTCACCACCTCCTCCCTGCTTTGGAACAGCTGCTTGCCATCAGCACCCCCTAGCACAGCTGTAGGAGCAGCAGAGCTACTGCCCTGCTGCTCCTTGAAGATCCGCTGGACATGCTTGTGGAACACGGCTAGATTACCAGCTTTTAGAGCATGTTCCGCAAACAGCGCTTGCTGCTTGAAGTACCGCTCCTGATCCTTCTTAACCGCTCGCCTAGCAGCATTATTGGCCTCCCTGTAATCTGCCCTGGTAGCATCATTAGGAGAGGACAGCACCGCTGCATGTGCTGCATGTTTCCGCTCAATCTTCTGCAAGGTCGCATCGGATATAGCGAAATCTCGGCGCCGCTGCTGAGGCTTGAGGTTTAGACCAGCCTTATGGGCTGCTTGGCTGGCTGCCGCTGTTAGCTGTGTCCATTCGTCTTGTGCGCTCTGCAACTGAGCCCCTACCAGACGGCTGAACTGGTTAGACATTGCCAGCTCAAAGCACTGCTGAGTTGCTGCAGATTCTTGCAGCCGGCTGCAGTCATAGGGCCGTGCTGGCTGTCCCTTCGCACTGTGCTGCTTGGCCACTGACAAGCGGAGGCGCATCGTAAGCACCAGCATTCTATGATCAGAGCCACCTGTATCAAAGCTGCGAAAGACCCTGCAGTCTGTCACACTTGACATGAACCGCTTGGAGACAGCTATGTAATCGATGACCCTGAGCACATCCTGCTTGCTTCTATTAACCATCTTGTGAGTAGCAGTCCGGTAATTGCTGTGCTTGAAGAAGGTGTTGGCTAAGCGAAGGTTCAAGGCACCAGCCAGCTGCAAGAGTCGCTCACCATTCCTTGAAGGCTGCTGCTTCCCAAAGCCATGAGGCCCCATAACACCCCCATACGGTTCTGTATCAGTGCCAACCTGGGCGTTGAAGTCACCCAGAAGGACTAACATGTCCCTGGAAGGCAGCGCTGCCAAGATAGCTTCCAACTGCAGGTAGAAAGCTTCCTTGACCTCCTCAGGGGTGGACTCGGTATCAGTCGGCGAATATGCTACCACGATTGAGGCGTTTATCCCACTGCTGATTCTCACACGGACTACCAGGATTCGCTCACTGACAGCAGACCAGTCGATTAGGCAACGGGACCACTTCGAGTTAAGAAACAGGCCCACCCCATGTTGCCGTGGCTGACCCTCTGGCAGCCCGGACCATATCAACTGCCAGTCCTTCGTAACATTATGACATCCACTACCCGGTATCCTGCTTTCAGCAACACCACAGGCTCCAACGCCAAGGCGAGACAGCTGCATGACGTAAGAGGATAGCTTGCTCTGTACCGAAGCATCGTCACTGCCGAAAGTTCTGCAGTTCACGAAGCTGAGGCGTTCGGACCCCGTCTTAAGCAATCGCAAGTGCTCAACAGGCCCATGTCTCTTGCTGTGCACGTTGCGAGGTCGTTTGACCCGGTTGCATGGCTCAGTGACCAGCTGTGCGCTGCAACTGGCGCGCATGCCCCCTGGACGAGACAGGGACGCACACACGGGATCCAGCTGCCTTCACCGAGTTCTAAACTCCCTACTAGTTCACTTTACAGGCTCGGCGGTAACATGCCTAAAAAAGACATGTCACCGCCAAGCAGAGCGATGTATAATGTTATCTATATGTTATGCCACGCCACCAGCCTATTAAAACATCTCCTTCCATTTACCTCTGAATCTGTTATGATCAAACATATGCTTAGAGAGCACTACTCCAATGCAGTTGGGCTGTAGCATTGAATGCGCTCCTCCTGATTCCAACACCCCCATCTACCAGGGAGAACAGCAGCCATCTGACAAACCACCAACTCACTAGCATCACTTCAACCCTAAACCCACTTACACCCTAAACCCCAAAACCACTTAAACCCTAACTTGATTAAAGCCTAAACCCTAGAACCATAACTGTAGTTTTGCTCCAAATTCCCCCCTCCTTCCAGGGAGAACAGCAGCCGTCTGACGGGTCATTTCCAAGGTTATGCTGAGGTGCGCTACCAGGATGAGTCAGCAGTGATGGAGGCACTCATGAGGCATGGACCACTAGCAGTGGGGGTGGACGCATCACATGAGGACTTCCTGCACTATAGGTAGGGATTGACTGGCAAGGGCTGGAATATGTTTATTTGTAACAGAGGCAGGGAGGGCCACTAGCAGTGGGAGGGGCTGCTGCATACAAAGACTTCCTGCACTAAAGGTAGGGGTGTTAGGGAAGGGCGGGGTTTAAGCCAGGGCTGATTAGGGGTGTTAAGGGTGCTAGGGGTTGGGCTCTAAGGGGGGTTTGGTGGCCAGAGAGGTCCACTAGCAGTGGGAGTTGACGCTTCACATGGTAACTTCCTACACTATAGGTAAGGGTGGGGTGGGGCTGAGTGCCCAGGGCTGCGTGGTACTTGCCTTCATATGGTAGTGTGGAACAGAGGCAGGCAGATGGATCAACTAGCACTGGGAGTGGATGCTTCACATGGTGACTTCTTGCATTATAGGTAGGGGTGCTGAGGATTATTAAGGCTGAATTGACATGTGGAGGTGGGATGATTGCCGTGCCCGGGACTAGATGAGATTGTTATGTGGTTTAGTTATTTGGAAGTGAGCCAGGGGTGGGTCCCATTAGCTGTGGGAGGGGATGCTTCACATGAAAACTTCCTAGACTACAGCTAGAGGCATTAGGGGGCTCTCAGGGTGGGGTTGAGTGACCATAGCTGGATCAGACTGTTAGTGGGAAGAGGCAGTTGGGAATGGAGTGCTTCACGCAAAGACTACCTGCTGTGTTCTATGGAAGCAGATGACTCGGGGTTTGCGGGGTTGGGGGTTGGGTTCAAGGTTTAGAGTTGGGCTCCGCAGTCTTACCAGTTATTTGGGTGGTAGTGGCTGCGGAGTGCAGCTGGCAGTAGTGATGGGAGCAGGCTGCAAGGAATTGGTTCTTGGGTTTAGGTTGTAGGGTTCTTGGGTTTAGGTTCTAGGGCTCTTGGGTTTAGGTTCTAGGGCTCTTGGGTTTAGGTTCTAGGGCTCTTGGGTTTAGGTTCTAGGGTTCTAGGGTTTTAACCGCACATTGTAAACCCTCCAGCGCCTGCAGCCTATGGGCCTTCAACTCATCACAATCTCCTGTGCCCCGCTATAGAATTTGAACTTCATGCATGTGGTAGCTTTGCTGATCGTACCTGATGCATTTCTATGACTGATAATGACGACGACCTCTTAGGCATTCGCGCATTTTTCAAAACTGATCATGACGGTTGAAAGCCACAATTTCCTGCTGCTGCTACTCCTAAACCACTAAACCCTGATCCTCCTGCTGCTGTGTTTGTACCTGTACTTCTCTCTTCAAGCTCTGGCATCTACCGCAAGAAGGACTGTGCCCTAAAACCCCGTGACCTAGACCATGCCGTGCTCCTGGTGGGGTATGGGACAGATAAAGAGACGGGGCTGGACTACTGGGTGGTCAAAAACTCCTGGTCAAAGTACTGGGGGGACGACGGTTACTTTAAAGTGAAGAGGGGAGGCAATGATTGTGGCATTGCTAGTGATGCTGCCTTTGCTGTGCTAGCCGATGGCTATGCTAAGGATTTAAGGGCGGAAGGTATGGGAGTAGTAGCAGCAGCGAGGGCAGCAGCTATGGGAGCAATGAGGGTGAGGGTGGAGGAGGGAGCAGTTGCTGCAGCTTAAACGAGGCTTTTTGGGACCATATAATCTACAGTTGCTATTGATGCTGTCTTTGCTGTGCTGGCTGATGGCTAGTTTAAGGGTCCAGAGGTAGAGGGTATGGGGGTGGTGGCAGCAGCAAGGGCGGCAGCTATGGCACAGGGGGAGCGATGGTGGCAGAGGGAATCATAGCTCCTGCAGCTACTTGAATGTGGCCCATGTTGGATGCCCATGGAACCTTTGGCTCCGCCAAGCATGGGCGCCCCCTGGGTGGGGCCAATTTGCAGTAACAGCAGCGAGGGCGGCAGCCGATGGGACAGGGGGAGCAATGCGGGCGTTGGTGGAGGAGGGAGCGGTCTTACTTGTTTCAACCATTTGAGGCATGCTAAAGAGCGTCTAGTGCGAGGCTCTGAATCCGGAGAGCAAGGATGCATGCACACGGTTTCAGAGTGTGGATAGGGCAGTCTATAGGGCGGGGACGAGAGAGATCTACGCAAGGAGACCGTGTAGTATTCTCCAGCATGGCATTGTGGGAAGGGTTCCTTGGTGAGAAGAGTACACAAAGCCCTTGCCTTTGGGGAGTGTATAGGCTTTGGATTGGGTGCTGGTCACTTTGGGGCACTAGTTACCTGGGCACTTTGGGGCCAAGGGTCATGGTGGTGGAGGCAACAGTACTTGGTGCAGCTATCTGCTTAGGTATCATTCTTTGTTGGTGGTCTGGAATCTCTTGTCTTCGGTTCCATCAGATGGTGTGTTTGGTCGGTTCGACCTAGCAGCCCTCTTGCGGTTGCTACACCTTAAATGTTTGTTTGCTACCTGAGGCACACTAAAGAGCATCTGGGTGGAGAAAAAGGTCCAAAGTGACTCCTTAGTGTGAAAGCAAAGACGGGCAAGACTCTCTGACAACATGGCAGCATAGAGGATGTGGACTGGGTGGCAGTGGTTGTTACTTTAGGACAGGAGTTACAGCAGCACACAAGCTCTTCTGAGCTTGCTTCGCTCCTGCTTGTTGGTAAATTGCTTTTTTTTGCGTACATGGGTCACTCAGGTGCCCTGCGCCCTAGCAGTTCTGAGACACGTGCAGACTTGGTCCTTTTGGGCAGCTGTAACCTCCTGCTGCTGCTCATCAAGTTACTGGGCTGATACCTAGGTACTTAGGCACAGAGTGTTTATAATAATTGATACCCTTAAACTCATCTGTTCTGCATGGGTTGGGGCATTGCCGGGAGTCTTGACTAAGGCGTAGCTGCCGATGTGACAATTACAGGTCTGAAAGCGAGCATCTTGACTGATAGAGCTATGACTGCTGTGTAGATGGTCCCTAAAGTCACGGGGTGAGTTGCGTTGGACTTGCATGGAAACGACTCATGGTGGGCCTTGGGTCGCGCATTCGCATCATCGGTTGCATGCACTAATAACCACTGAGGTGTGCAAGGAACTCGCTTCTCCTCCTTATGCGTTGTGCGCGCAGGCTGTAAAAGGTCACACGAACACAATCTATATAAGACAAGCAGGTGCCAGCGAGTATGGGCTCCCACGGAATCACTACAGTTGGTTGCAAAAGTTTTGGCCGGAACATACGGCTGGGGTTTAAGCAACAGCAGCAAGACCTGATTTACAACCAATTATGTTTAAGAAAGTAAACAGGCAGAGCATCAATGTGCTGCAGTTAGTATGCCCAAGTGGTACCACAAGTAGCCTCGCACGCGAGACGTCCTGAGTTCGAGCCCCGGGCGTGCCCTATAAATATACTATATGATAGCCAGCCACCCAGCCTTAGCCTTACCCGCAGACGCAGACCAGCAAGCCTCCCCCCTGTTCCTAGAGCCCTTCTGCTTTTTTTGACCTGCCTCTCCCCTTCAACCTCTGCACCTCCTGTGCTTGCCAGCCCCACACCCCATCTGTCCCCCTCCCACAGCCCTCTCAGCTCAGCCTTGCACTTGCCCCAACTTCTCGCATGCCCTGCCTACCCCCACCTGCCCTGACATTGAACTGGCATTACCCCTGCACCTGCTTCACATCTGGTCTATATGTCACTGCCCCTAAACAGTAAAGAAAGGGCACCTGTGGCTGCTGGCAGTTTTCTGCATTTACCCCCTTGAAAAGCAGCAAAAATGCCTCCTCTGTCTCCCTTGCAAGACCCCTGCTTTTCTCAGCAGCCAAGCAACACAGAGGAGCACACATGCATCCTACACCCACTTGTGCCAACAAGGACCTCATAAGGAAGCTCCACGTGCAAGAGATTAACATGAGCCCTTGACATCTGGCAGGAGCACGCAATCTCCTGCACAAATTTCATATTTTGGCCAAAACTTTTGCAACCAACTGTACACTGGCGCCTTGGCGTAGTGGTTAGCACTCTCCATTGCTATCCGCTAGGTTGCCAGTTCGAACCCCGATGCGGGCGGGGTTTTCGAAGGGTCATGCCGTACGCGGTATGATCGGGTCAAAGTGTGGGTTCGCCCATGTTGCCGGCCTGAGGAATGACACTTAATCAATGTGTCGAATGCACCTCAGGTCCTTCGCTGAGTCAGCCGGGAGGCACTCACTACTCACCTAGTCATTATCGTCATTGCAGTAAAAAACAGAGTAAAGTGGAGGTAAAGTGCATTAAAATTACAACGGACACATACGGACCACAGACGCATTGGATGAGGAAACGGCACCGAATGCAAGAGGTCACCAGGATCAGGCCCAAAGTGATGAGTTTGAGAATGAATTAGTTGAAGTTGATGATATTAGTCAGTTTGTTTTTTGGAACTGAAGCCCCTTGAGCCTCGTGTTGGCTCCGGGATTTTTTTCCTTTTTCAAATGTAACATTAGTCAAACCGTGCTACCAACACCTTACATGGGTATGAAAACCTGCCAAAAGAGTTCCGGCATTCTTCCGTCAAAGCACCCACTGTCTGCCTCACATGGCCAGCAGTATCTTGCGCATACGCATGGTTCCTTATTAAGAGAAACCATTGCACTCAAAAGGAAGCGCCCACACCAAGCAAGGCAGATACCGCCAAGGCTGCGAGTAAAACAAAACATCAATTGGAAAAATGATGGATGAATCCAACGGCAAGACTTAAACAGCTGGTGGAACCTGACCCTGGGCACTATGGGTTGCACCCCCCCCTTTTGCAAAGACTAAGCGGGGTCAAAGTCCAACTTTGCGGGTATGGAAAAGTTTGCACCACAAAGATTGCGATGAATAGAGCTTTGCTCGACTTTGCGGAGAGTTCGAGAGCAAAGTAGTTTGCAAAGTTTGGATTGGGTAAGGATTGGGCTTTGCAAGAGTTTGATGCATGCAGCAACATCACGGATCAACCACAAAACCATAGCTGCTTTCTTCCCATAACGTGCTGCTACTGTTAGTGGCAAGTGCTGCTCCAACGGTTGGTTGCTCTTCCGCACCCTTCGGCTGTCCCTATTCCATCTTTGGCACTGCTGCTGGACTCCTATTACTCTGGATTGCGCACTCCTATTACCCTGGATCTCCTGCTGCCTTTTCTCTCCTAGTGCTGCTGGGCATGTGCTGCCCGGCCGTTTGCGTGCCTACACAACAACATATCTGATGTCCTTTGTTTTCACTTGCTGCAAGTGTTCTTATTCACCCTGCTCTTGCTGCTCTTGGTTTCTGTCTGCACCTTCCCTTATGCTTCTTTGTCAAAACATTAACCTACAAGTGTTCTTTCTCACCCTGCTCTTGCTGCTCTCGGCTTTTGTCTGCACCTTCCCTTATGCTTCCTTGTCAGACCATTAACATGATCAGAATGAGTGTGCTAGGATTTTTTGTTGAGAGAGTAAAATGCCGTGTCTCTGCAATCTCGAGCCTTGTTGTCTCGAGACTTCCAAGCTACCATAGCGCCCTATTGCCATGCTCATTGCTGCTGGTGTTGCTGTTGTAGCGCATTTTGTACAGCAGTCGCCTGGTTGAAGAGTTGTGGCCCAAATGTTTTGCTGGGGTTTAAGCAGCAGCAGCAAGAACTCCCTGTGTCTTATGCATAGCACACAGGTAGGGCATCGGTGTGCTGTATTTGTTACGGCCAAGTGGCCACGGCTGAAGCCTTGCAGGCGAGAAGTGCCTGTAACTATACTTGATAATATCTAGCAAGCAAGCCCTACCCGCAGCTGCAGACCAGACCTACAAGCATCCCCCTATACCTACACCCCTCCTTCCTGCATATTCTGCCCTTCCAATCCCCCTCCACCTCTGTCCCTCCTGCCATTGTCAGCCGTCCCTCAACCCATATGCCCCCCTCCCGCAGCCCTATCAGCTTGGCCTTCCACGTGCCCCAACTTTTCGCCTCCAATGCTGCCCCAACGTGCCCTGCACCCAGTTCACCACATTTGATATTCTTCATTGTAAGTGTCCCCAAGCAGCACAAAAACCTGCTTTGTGCCTGCTTGCAGCTTTCTGAACGTACCCCTTTGAGTGCTTTCAACTGTCTCTCTTGCACGACCCCTGCTGTTATGAGCAGCCACGGAATTATGCTGACAGCACTACACAGATGCCCACCACCACATACATACATTGTTAAAAGGAACACCTCACAGAATATGCTACGTGTGCTAGAGATCAATGGACGCCCTTTCCATTTGACAGAAGCAGACTGTCATTTCCTGCTGAAATTTGGTTTTAAGGCCAAAAACATTGGCTGCATGGGTTGATGCTTCTTCGACTTTCCATTGAGCTTCCCTTGGCTTTACAATAACACACCATTACATGTGGTCATGCATGCTCTGTACAGCAAGCCCCGCGGGGTCGCTCTGTTGCCTGTCCATGCAATGCTGAGGACTGCTAATGGCAGCAGAAATAGTGGTTCCTGCAGCACTGCTTTCATGCCTGCCAGGTCCGATGCACCCCTGCTGTTGGTTTCCTATCCCCTTACCCAGGATCTTGCCCAGATCCTGCTAGCAGATCTCTTTACTTCCCTATCAAAACATATTTTTAATTTAGCACCACTCCCTGTATCTTAAATGTCCCCATTGGCCCTGCCAATTGTGCTCTGCCTGCAGGAACATCAGCGCTGTACTTGTGCTGGTTGTATATGCTGCTGTCGGGGGCGCTAGATATGCCCTTTGCGGGGCATTGCACATTGCATAGGAAGCTTGAGGGACAGCCCCTACTCCAGCTGTAATGCTCTATGGCATGTGCTAGCAGGGCAGGTTTGCAAGTAAGACATTCTCGGCTTGCTTATGGTACTCTATAGTCCTGCAGCTGGTGGGGTATAGTTGGAAGGGGTGACTGTCAGAGGTTCCCGGGCCACACAGCACTTTCTACCACTCTGGCTGTGACACTTGCATAGGTGCATCCCCTAGTACCTTAAACAGGCCCTGCTCTCAGAAAAAGCCTTTGCCTCTGGGGTCCAGCAGCAGCAGCAGCACGGCAGCAGATCCAATCTCCCGTCAGTCAGTTGCAAAAGGTTGGGCCCAAACGTGCTGGGGCATACTAAGCAGCAGCAACAAGACCTGATCGGTGCAACCCTGTATATTTGGGAAAGCACACAGGCAGGGCATCAATGTGCTGCAGTTGTTATGGCGACGGTGATAACGGCTGTAGCCACGGGCGCAAGAATCTATGAGATTGAACCCTGGGCATGCCCCATATTTGCAATGTACTATGGCTGCCGACCCAGAAGCACTCCCCGTATTCCCGCGCCCCTCCTTTATTTCTTGCCCCTCCTCTTCCCCTTCACCTGTGGCCCTCCTGTTATCGCCAGCCTCACACCCGCCCATCTGTACCCCCCCCCCCAAGCCCCATCAGCTGGGCCCCAAGTTCTGACCTGCCCTGCCTGCCCCAACCTGCCCTGCCATCTAACAGCTACGACCCCTTCACCTGCTTCACATCTAATTTACATGCAAGAGCCCCCAACCTGTACAAAAAGCTACTCGGGGGCTGCTGGCAGTCTTGGCTGTTACATTTGACAGAAACATGCCATCTCCTGCTAAAATCTGGGTATTGACTACATCCGTTTTGCGACCAACTTCATGCTTTGCTGTCCCGCTCAGCTGTTCAGGCAGTGGCAGCATCAAGGACCCTTAAGAAAACAGGCCTAATGCTGACATTTTGTTGATGCCCCCTGCTCGTCTCCTGCAGTTGTTTGGAATAGTTGGTTGCAAATGCAAAATGTACTGCTGCAGCCCTATTGGCGCTCATATATAGATGATTGGCCTGCCTCTGTGGTGTCTAGCATCAAGTGTTGCAGGAGACATACAAATGTTTCTGCGGATTCTATGTTTCCTTCTTCTTGCAATTCAATTAATCTGAGGATAGGACCAACCCCCTGATTCTCCTGCATACCGGCCAACATCTTATTGTACAATCCCGTATTACTCTTGGCTGGTGCCTAAAGGCTATATCTTTTCGTAAGACAAGCGCTTGCAGGCAGGCAGTTGAAACTATTCTACTTGAACCGTGTCTTCTCGTTAGTCTACATGCAGTTTCATGCCATGGCAGCAACGTGCTACTGCTGATGAATGGCACACACACATACACCAAACTGCATAAGCTCTGTGACAATTACTGCTGCTATGAGCTTTTACTGAATGGGCTATTGAATAAACGTGGCCTGAAGGCTCCAACTAAGATTTGCAGACCCAAAAATGGGACATCATTTGTTTACCATCCCTCATGTGCCGCATATAGTCGCATTTGCATTATTACTGGCGAGGGGCCAACGCCCCCTCACTCTCCAAGCTGAGTGCCAGGTGCTGGAGCTTTCAACAATATGTGATGATTTGGGCCTGAGCTTTTTTCAAACGTGCTGTGGTAGTGCAGGGTGAGGAAGGCAGGCCGTATAGACTTCCTCTGCAACTTACCTCTCAGAGCGGTGCTGTACGAAAGCAGAGAATCCTCCGCGTACCAGGCCATGAGATCATCCCACCCTCAACTCCTTTACGTAGAGGCTGCACCTCATGCCTTTGTGGATCGCAAGTATGGTTGGCAAATGGTCAACTATGCTCAAACGATGTATGCATAGATCTGGTCGATGGCAACTTGTGTGGGTTCGGAATGCTGCTGAAAAGTCAAATTCTACCGTCTGCCACATTACAGAAGGGAGGTCATCTATTACATGACTCTGTTTGGGGTGAAGGAGGCGCTGAAGGAGGCTTTGACCCGCTTCGAACGTTGTCCATGTCATGTCTATCGTAGTGCTACCGTAGTGCACCTGAACCAAGGGCCAGCAACCTTTCTTTGAGGATGTGCATTTGCATGCGCAGGGGCTACTGTACTCTATGACCTCTGCAGTTTGTCGTAGCAACTGAACGGACATTAGTAGTTTCACCAGTGAAACTACTAAGGCTTCTAATCAGATTAGACGGACAAGACGGATCAGACGGACGGGCAGGAAGACCGTCACAGCCAAAGCAGCGAAGGAAAGCAAAATGAGATCAAAACAGAGTGCCCTTACGTCTGCATGCTGATAATTGCGAAGCGTAATTATGCATGAGCTTGACGGTTTGGAGCTCGCCCGCATTCCCCGCGAAGTCAAAGTACGCATCACCCTCCACCTTGCAGTTTCTGCTGCTCATAGACGCGGTTTATAATATGATATATACCTTGGAACGGCTCGTACTGACGCCAACTGCCTTCTAGCCCTTCAACTTGAAATCAACAATGGCAATGAGACTCAAGCTGGCAGGGCTATATATGGGACGACGTGGGAATCGAAATATCCGGACGCATGATGCTGCAGCTACTAGATTGCCATGAATGATGTCGGAGAGGACTTCGCTGACATGCTGCGAGTGGGCAGGCGACTATGGTGAGGATGTCATCCCACTAGTCTTTGGAGCAAATTCAGTTTGTGCCCTGATAATGCCGTTTTGCTGAGTAGCTGCGAGGAGGCTACTATTATAGACCACTTAGTCTTAGGGAACGTATTCCGCATGAACAGCTGCAGAATCATTGCAGGCAGCCTTGTTTGAAGTTGGTAAGTAAGTAGTACTATAGGGTAGGGTTCCAGGTAGGCAAAGGCATGGTATGGGCTTTTCTTCCCATGCAGCTTCTCTCTTTCGCTATGAACGCATTAAAATACTGGCAGCTCACTGTAGGTTCCAGGTGTAAGCCTGTGTGGTCTTGCTGGCAGATTGAACCCAACTCAAGCTGCCTGCTCAAGTAGAGTGTGTGCTATTATTATTACATTTCATGATATGCCATAGCAATAAGTGCCATAGGCCCTGCACCTCAAGCTGTCACAAAGAGCAGCGAGGTGGAACAGAATACGGGTAAACTTCGACATGTATGACAATATATGCATGCCTAAACATGAGGTCCAGCAGCTAGGTCAAAATCACCCAAAACCTCCACTGCCCCAATGGGGGTAAGAGCCTCCCTCCTACTTAAGAAAGCAAGGAGGGCTTGTAAGCCCGGGTGCAAGCAATAGTTGGTAACAAACCCCATTGGTTGGACCTCACGCCACATCAGAAGGGTGAGCATAAGCATTCCTAATCTTCCAAGCAGCTGCAACATATTTAGCTATACACTTAAATGCATGCTTGAAAGGGCCAGACTCCTCATCGACGTCTACACCCCAGAACTCTTCATTAAGCGTGCTATGCAGCTTCTCCTCATCAGATTTGCCATCCAACATCTGACATTTTGCAGCAACATCAGGGTCAGAAGTCAGCTAAGTGTCAGGGTCAGAGTGTGTGCTAACAAGCATTAGTATCTTACAAGTTGGTTTGATGGCAAGTTCCATCCCACTACATCAGCAAATACATTGTATTGGAAAGATATTTTTATTTCAAAATCTCCCATTCAGTTTTTTCATTTCATCCATGAAGGTATTTGGGGCAGGGAGCATATCTTACTCATCACTATTGTTTTGAGGGTTTCCATTAGTTGTTGGTGCTATGCACATTGGGGTTCATTGGGTGGAGATGTAAGGGCAAGCAACTACGTTGCTGCAGTCCTGCAGCACAGCATGTGCACCTTAGGGCAGGGATCAATG
Source organism: Pseudopediastrum boryanum (assembly GCA_963556185.1). Taxonomy (NCBI): domain Eukaryota; kingdom Viridiplantae; phylum Chlorophyta; class Chlorophyceae; order Sphaeropleales; family Hydrodictyaceae; genus Pseudopediastrum; species Pseudopediastrum boryanum. The sequence goes on from OY744507.1 coordinate 6,159,646, forward strand.
GCACCTGACAGCTCTCCTCCTCGTGTGTTTGCTGAGACAAAGATGGACTTTGCTGTGCAAAGTGACTTTACAGCGCAAACTTTTGCAAAAGTCGTTCCCCAATTTAGCGGGTACTTTGCGGGTAGTCTGCGGGTGCTTTGCAGGGGACTTTGTGGCCACTTTGCAGCCTGCTAGGGGGTCTGCACCCGCAAAGTCAGCCAACTTTGAGGGCACTTTGAGGGGCAAAGGGGGGGGGGTGCAACCCATAGTGTGGGGCAGATATGAAACTGACACCCTGCCCTACAAGTTGTGGATATGTAACCAGAAAAGCAAACAACAAAACCAAGTTGAAGGTGTGACAACCGCAAGAGGGCTGCTAGGATCGTACCGACCAAACACACCATAGCTTTGCAACCATGCAGCAATCAAGTACGGTTCCCATCCTGCTCTGCTATGCTTCATCCCTGTTGACGAGTTGAGAGCCTGCCCTCAACGTTATAGTCATCTCCCTCTGCTAGTGGGCATTCTCCTTGCGTCTCTGACTTATAATAGTGAATGCTTAGGCTCCTCAAGCACTCAGCTCAGCTTCCATCTACTCTCGGATTGCTCCCCCTTTTTTTTGGGAGGTAGGGAGGCACGACCTCGGGTTGCTCGTTAACGTCATACCCCCACCAGAACGCCACAAACAGGACCAGTCTAAAATTGCAGCTACACAATGAGAGTGACACCCTCCAGTGTAGTGCTCAAGCAGTGCGTCTCCTAACTTCTGGCACACTTTCAGAAAAGGGATACCACACCTGGCCAACTAGTGGTTGCTGGGGTGCTGCTGAGCCTGGTGCTCCCGCTGCTTGCGCTGCTGCTGGTGGCAGCTGCCCATGACCTGCTGCAAGACATCTTAGGGGAGCTTGTGCATGCTCCACTGCCACTGCTGGTAATAGCGGCACAACCTGCTGTGGGAACATCACACGAGGCTTCATCCAGTGCGGTGGCCGAGGCTTCACTCTCAGCGCAGCTGCAGCAGCCATATTACCCCCATCTTCCGCTCTTTTAACTATCCTGTCCCAGCACCTATCCTTGCATTTAATCAACCGCCCGTCAGGATACAGCAGCACCGACACCTTCACCCCACTGTCCTGCTTAATTGCAGCATTCAGCGCCCCTTGCAAGCTGTGGTAATCCCAACCACCCGGCGGTCCTAGCTGCAGCACAGACTCCATGTATGTAAGGTCGCTGCTAGCTACTGCCGCTTTTAGCACCTTGGTGAGCCCCTTTGCTGTCCAGCCCTGCACTGGCTTCCACCGCACCACCTCCCTGAACAGCTCAAGCCATGATGCCGTAACAGCAGCATCCAGCAGTGGAGTCAGCTGCTCTTCCAACCACTGACCCTGAGCTGCTGCCAGTATCAACTGCAGCAGCTTCAAAGCTGTACCTCCTGTGTGCTGCATAGCTGCATCCAAACATCCCAGGAGCTCAGCTGCTGTCCATCTTCTAGCTGCTGCGAGGATTTCCCCTGCTAGTCGTACATGGCCAAACTGCACCACTTTGTGCAGGGGAGCTGCCAGTTGGCTGCTTTCCCACCTCCTACCAAACTTCGCTAATGGAATATTTATAAGCTTCTCAATCACGGCACACGCAGCAGCATCCCCCTGCTCTGCCATGGCACCACCACCAGCCCCCGCAGCTGCTGCTGCCATTAGGACATCCTCCAAATGGATCGGCTCCCACCTGCCAGCAGCAGCAGCCACCAAGCACTTGAGCAGCTGCTGCTGCCCTTCCCCACCCCATGCTGCAGCCTCAACCGACGGTGCAAGGTCATTTGGATGCCACCGGTCTCCCCCAGCTGCCAAAACTGCCTGAACCATACCCTGATCCCCGCCAGCTGTTGCTGCCAGCAATGGAACCCTCAGCTCCCCAGGATACCAGCTGCCAAGGCCTCCTGGAGCAGCCAGCAGTAGCCGTACTGCAGCACTATCCCGCCTCCTAATGGCTTCCGAGATTGCTGGCACAAGGTGGATCCGCTGCTCATCCCATAGTGAGTGGTATACTGCGTCAAGGAGCGGTTGCAGCAACTCGGCACTGAGGCCATCACCTGCTGAGACGGCTTTCAGGAAGGTACATTCAAGCTGCTGCGGTTCCCACTCAACACCAAGAACCTCTGCAGCTGCCAAGATCTCACCCAGGCACTCAACGCTCCCCGCACCCACTGCTGCATCCAGTACAGGATGAAGATTGTGCTGGTCCCAAGAGCATTGAGCCATCAGATGGCATGGCTGCAGCAGCTCCCTGAGCAAGCACACACTTCCACCTGCTACAGCCTCCAGCAGCGCTGCTAACAGTTCCGAGGGATGCCACCCATCTGCTGCAGCCTTCAGCAGCAGCAGCAGGACATACGGGGGTTTTCCGAGGGTGCTTACTTCCAGGACCGCTGCTGCCAAGTGCTCTGATTTCCAGGTGTACTCACCACCATCTATGAAGTCCTTACCAGGGTCTGGTACTACAATAGCATCCAACAACTGCTGAAGTATTGCTGCATTCCCGCTGCTTGCTGCTATGACCACCTCCTCTGTGAGCTCCTGCACCTGCCACCGCAGAGATTTACTGGCTAGAATGCAGGACAAGGCTTCTCCTTGGTTGCTGACCACTGCTGCATCGAGCCCCTCCTCAAGGTTCCATGCATCCCACCCCGCTCCAAAATCCGGATTCAGAACCACCTTCAGCACTGTAGTATTACCAGCCCTGGCTAATTTGCCCACCACCGGTCGGAGCTCCCAGTCTTCCCACCCATCAGCAGCAGCACCCAGTAGCTGCTCTGCTACAGCAGGAGAAGTAGTACCAGGCAGCAGCTCAGCTAGCACAGCTGTGCTCCACTGCGGGCAGGCGTCCAGCAGCAGCTGTACTGCATCAGTGCTGCCAAGCTCAGCTGCTACCTTCATCCCCTGCTGCAAGTGAACCTCCTGCCAAGGAAGACCTGGGATGCTGAGAAACTGCTGTAGTGCACCAAGGCGACCATAACGCACAGCATACCAGAGTGAGAAGCTGAGCCCGTGCCTTGGCCATGTTGAAAAGGTTGTCCTGATCTGCCATTGCAAGAGCAGCTTGTCATCTAAAGCTAGAGCAGGAGCAGCTGTGCCAAGCAGGAGGTCCTGCCTGTGCTGCTGCTGGAAGGCTGCAGTCAAAGCCTGCACCATCTGGCGACCTTGAGTTTTTATGTGTGCAAATATTGCTGCAAAGATCTGCTCAGAGGCTGCGCCGGGCTCTGCTGCAGGGTCTGAGGGTGTGGCAGATAGGCAGTCTGGACAGCTGAGGAGGGTTTCAACAGCTGAGACACTGCCTGCCTTGATGGCAGCAAGAAGGGATTGCAGCACCAATGGAGACGGTTGCTTGAAGGCAAGTGCTTGCATGTAGCTCCTTAAGACCTTCTCTGCTTTGTGGTTGACGTACTCAAACGAAGGTGAAAGCTTGCATTTTGGCCCCAAGGCGGCTTTCAACTTGTAGTCCCATCCTGTATGGGAAATCACATTGGTCAGGCGAAAGATGTTTCAGAATGATAAAGCACAATGATAAGGGTGTGCTGCTACCTGCTGCCCCAGGCCATAACTCACCCCCTTGGCGCTCATCACAGGAAGGCCACAGTACAGCAGACTGCTCCTTACTCATTTATAGTTGCTGCAGGCTGATTGATTTTACAGCATCATATGCTCTGACCAAGTTTATCTGTACAATGTCTACTGGTCACCTGATCATAATGTAACTATAGAGTCTTGTAATGGAGCAGAGATCACAGAGCTGCCAGTTGCTGCCTTGGGGATTCCTAAGTCTGGCCAAAGCAGGGTGCCCAAGTGGACTTGAACAGGTTCTATGCCTACCTCTGAGTTCATCTGTGAGCATTGCATCCTGGTACTGCTGCCCAAGCTTGGCCATGAATGTCACCACTCCATCATGCCAACTGCAGCATAAGCCAACCTTCTGCTGTCAGGGCCTGTTAGAATACACTTCGATTCATTCACAACATGGCATGGGGCCTACATACCTGCATAGCATGTCCTCGTCTCTGCCCACTATCTCCCCAAGCTCAGTCAGGGCTTCTCCAGGTGCTGGCAAGCCCAGCTTAAGGACGACCACAGCTGCTGTGCTTGGGCGCACCAAAGGGAGCCAGTTGAGGAGCCTGTGCTCGCATGGACATGCCCTGACATGACGCCAGGCCTGAGCTACATCTTTGCAGCTAAGTGAAGCGTTAACTACCCAGGAGATTTGCGCTTCAGCTGGCTCGTCCAGGCTGAAGAGGTTGTTGACTATGCAACAGAGGACGTCTAACGGCAAGTAGGGCAGAGATTTGGACACCATCTCGTAGCGCCCCATGCTAGCAATGTATTAGGAGAGGGTGATTCTTCGTTCCTGCCCTCTTAGGATTTAGTTGGCGTGTTCGTGCTTGCCATCTTCGAGCTCCGCATGGCAGGCATGTGCACGTGCATGCGCTGCTGGCTGCATGGTGTTTATAACCGGTTCATACTAGACCCGCATGTATGGCCATGTTAGGGATGGATAAGTTCTCTGCGCCATCTGCCCACACTTGACCAGACAGAGTGACATTCAAAGTGTGACTCCAGAGGTAATAAAACCCTAATGTTCATTAGGGTTTTATTACCTCTGGTGACTCCGTCCGTGGTCACGGTTCAGTTCGATATGAAGCACCACTGTAAGAGCGTTAATTAGACATGCCCAGCCCAGGCCTTAGCAATGTTTAAGGGTCATTCAAGGCTGCGCGTCGATCAACATGGAAAGTGGACAAGACGGCCGTCCGCCCGGGATGTGTCCATGCTTCCGCTGTCTCCTGCGGGCTTCACTGGACTAGTTGAGACAATAGTGCTGTCGACACAGTATATCAATCTCAAAGACCACGTTTCATCCCAAACCATCACCACCATTGCCGCTGGCAGAGCAGTCGGGCGGGTGGAACCCACATCCAACCATCCAACCGGCAAGTCCTCTGAAAGGAAAATAATTTTTGCCCAATCAGGGAAACACGTATCTACAAGTATCTACAAAGCTATTCTGCACTGATGTGCTGTGGCAGGGTCGTTAAGAAACCAATTAAGGTCCTTGCCCGGGTGCAATCTCACATCATGCGAGGCAGCCGGGTGCTGCCGCCTCCTAGGAAACAAGAACAAACAAACATGTAAGGTGTGGCAACCGCAAAGGGCTGCTAGATCGAAAGGACCAAACACACCATCGGATGGATCCAAACACAATGGATTCCAGACCACCCGGTGGCAACTGAGAGGGATACCCTACCATGCATCCATCTGGAACTTTAACCCGAGTTCATCATCAGACAAATGACCAAAATGATCACCAGAATAACCTACATCCATACACCGGATCCCCACAAACAAACAAACATCTTAGGTGTGGCTGCACCAAGGCAGCTTGGTTGAAACGACCAAGCACCCTGGGTGCCTGCCACGCAGCACCCATAGACTGATCACCCTCGGTGCTCATGGTTGCCAACATCCATCTGCACAAGTTCGTCTAAATAAAAGTAATACCAGCCACAATTGCACACAAGAAACAAGCATCCGTTTGACATGAATCCTCCAAAGTACAGACCGGACCTGACAAAAAGAACCTTCTTAGCATGGGACAATTCCAGACAGCTGTTCTGCTAATTGAGCTACATTCATGTCATCACCCAACCCAAAAGACTGACATACAGGCAAGTGCTGCCGAACTCAGGACCCTAGCTGTATATGATAAAGAGCTTGCTATATACATGGCATAACACTCAGTAGCACAATGTGTCCATTGATCATCAACAATGATGATCCCTTCCATAGACGTCCACAGTGCCGCTGCATGCGTCTTTCAGCATGTTGCATAGAGTACCGCTATACCTCAACTTGATATAGATCCGCAAAAAACTGGGGGCCTGAGCAATCCAAGATACACCAGGCACTGGACGTAAGACTTTCTGATGATAACTCTCCTCCTCATGCTATTCGGGTCACAATACTTGATATGCCTTATCAGCAAAGTGCCAAAGGCCCGGCATTTCAACAAATACTATTACATGACAGTGCCTAGGCAAAAGTCTTCCTGCAGCCACTTTGCTGCAACAGCTAAGCACAGCAGGTGTGAGCCAGAGCTTGTTGAGTGACCACGTGAGGAGCTCTTATCAGACCTTTTTACATTCATATGCCATCTGCTGAAGCTGCCTCACTTCTTTGCCAGTGGCTACCATGCTGTACATCAGCCACACACAAACAAGGCTGTAGAGGAAGGGCCCCAACGGCAACCAGAGCAGCTCCCATGTTGCTCCTAGTTCGTAACCATGCGCTAAGATGTTGGCTCGCATCGCATGGCCCCAGAAGGCACACCCACTAAGGGCACCTGCTATCGAGGCCGTTAGAAAGGCTTGGGCGGTAAGGCTGGCAGGCATGCAGCCGCGATCTATCTCTCCAGGTCTCGGAATCTTCCAAAGCAGCCCTAAAGCAGCCCATGCCATGGAGGCTGCTTGTACGAAGAGGACGACTGTTACGGCATGTTTGCCAACCACCGTTCGCAGCTCCCCTGTATAGCGCACCTCCCATGGGTGCGCATGCTGCTGGTAGGATGCATAAATGAAGAACAAGCTGATGCCTACTGCTCCAGCTCCAAAGACACTGCGGAATGTTCGATTCTGCCGTAGCAACTCCTCTTCAAGTCCTTTGATGACCTCCAGCTGCTCATCCTGGTCGAGGGGCTCTTCAGCTCCAAGTAAGTCATCGACCTTGGTTGAAGGCCGTTTGGAAGATCTCTGCATCCTCCCAGCGCACGCTGCTGGTACTTCTGCTTTCCGAAAAGGCAACTTGGACTATGCTGCAGTGCATATGGAACCACCCGCCCTACCAACCATTACTCATGAGGCAGATCTGGGATCTGCACAGCGTGAGCAGGCAAAGGCAGTTGTAACGACAGCATGGCTCCTTCGCGCTTGGTCGAGCACCAGACACGCAGGACTGATGTCACCAAGTGACCAGCACTACACTTCCCTGACTCCTTCACCTGCTCGCAGCGACAGCAACGACCACAGCAGACCTTTAGCTGCGCATAAGGTATGCCTCTATATTAGCCTGTTTGTGCCATCTTCTTAACCTTACTAGTAGCGCTCATTCTGTTTCTGCAGCTGACAGCAGATCGTCTGAAGATAGCCTGTTGCGCAAAATTTGCGTAATAGACAAATTTGCCTCTTCTTTTGTACCTGATTACCGTGAAATTCCCCAATGAATCTACTAGCCTCTAGGGTTGCAAGTGGGCCTTTCACCTCTGCTCGCCCTGGCCGTAAGCCTCATATCCTTCCTGGACTAGCAACCACCGCAAGGTCGACTAAAATCGAGAATGCTAGCCCGGCAGCAAACTCGCCGACGAACGCAAAGGTAGCTCAGGAGCAGAAAGAAGCCAATGAGCATCTCCCTCATACCGCTTACTCAGTTTGACGTGCCCTTGTTTGCCACGTAGGACCAAACTGCTGAAGGTGCTTTCAATCTCACGCCCCTAACCAGGCGTGATGTGCTACTCGGAAGCAGCTTGATCACTTTGAGCTCGACCCTGCCCACGGAGCCCAGCCATGCAGCAAGCATCGACACGGTATGTCCATCTGACTGTCTCCTTTAGCTGCCTGGTCTGGGATTCCTCAACAATCTTCATTATTATCAGGCATTCGCTGCAAATTTGGAGGCAGTTTTACTCCCATCATGCAGTAGGCGGGCATACTGCTGGAATTACCTTAGATTGATACAGGATTCTGGAGAGCACCAGCTCCTGGAATGATGAAGGGCTCATGTTGGCGACTTGAGCTGCTGCAACAACCCGGCCACAGCAGTGTCAATGCGTGCGCTACTGTCTTTCAGGATGAAACTACTCATTATGCGCCTTCAGTTTGTGTCTACTGTGGATAGATTGCTGGCGCACTCACTTTTCTGGCTGGTGTATCACTGTGCTACCCGTCGCGACCAAGTTCTTGACATTATCACCGGCGAAATGGCCGGAAAAGAACTATAAGGTTTTCCGTCCGTAACTCGACTCCACTTCTCATCTCTATGTGACCCTCCCACAGGTGTTTGTGGCTGGATCCACCGGCAACACAGGCAGAAGGGTGGTCCAGCAACTGAGAGCAGCAGGGTACAAAGTCAGGGCCGGAGTGAGGGTGAGACGTGGGTTACACCGGTGACACTTATGGGCAAAAACACTTACTCATGTGCAATTTGCAGCTCTGGAAATATCACTTGCTCATACTTCTGTTTAGGATTTCATTAGCCGTGGTGGCATTCTAGCTGCATAATTTTGAATGAAGAAGCAGCTCTCAGGAGTGGGCTTGTTACTACAAAGGAAGGATAGTCAGCCATTTATCTATTACTGAGTAGCTGTTAACCATTCTGGGTCAGGTTAAGGTCAGGGTTTAAGGTCAGGGTTTAAGGTCAGGTTTAAGGTCAGGTTTAAGGCCAGGTGGAAGGTCAGGACTAAGGTCAGGGTTTAAGGTCAGGTTTAAGGCCAGGTGCAAGGTCAGGTTCGTGTACTCTGTGCTGTACCATGACCCTTGTTAATTTATGTGGTTACCAAGTCAACGGCTAATTTTCATTCGTTCTATTCATCTCAATCCAGATGTTCATGATCTGCCAAAGCAACAGGATGCCATAGGCCCTGCACCTCAAGCTGTTATGAAAACACCAAGGTGGCATGATATAAGGGTTGTCTTCAGTATGCAACCAGACTTAAGGAGACGTATGCTAGGCCAAGATGCCGGGCGGACCACCATATGCGCATAGTGGCATTAGTACAATTATCAAACTGGGACCCACATGCACCATACAAGGGTACGGGGGGGGGGGGTAGGTGGGTTACCTATTTACCATCAACCGCGGATGCAGCCCAGTCAGTGTGCCCCACCCACTCAAACAGTTTCTGCTGTCTGGTGCTGCACAGGATCCCAAGAAGGCACAATCTTTGGGCTTTGGCCTCGACTCAGGCATTGAGCTAGTCACTGCTGACGTGACCAAAGGATCTGAGTGAGTGGGGTGCCACGGGTTACACACTAGCACATGTGATCCTCTATCATAGAGTAGTACTGCTAAGACAATGCACATTAGGAGGATTACTAAGTGGTGCTGCACGGTCCGAGGGCTGTGCAGTGATCTATATCAGACATTAGGAGGGTAAATAAGCCCTGATATCAAGCCAATGCAGTTGCTGGGGTTGTCCTATTTGAGAGTGCAGTAACAAAGTGCAGTGGCTCACCTTGCAATGGCTCAGACGATCATCACAGCATGCATTTGATGTTTTTGTATCACTAGTGTATTCTTTGTAGAGCTCTGGTTATAATGACAGGCAGCATACAGCATAATGCGTCCATGCAGCATTTTTGCTGTGGTTCCTCTGTTTTGTGTTTTGTCCAATATGGGGAGGTAGACTACCCGGAATCTACACCGGCATTCTATAGCCTTTCGGCTAGAATACTCATCTCCCTGTGGTAGACCAATGGGTAATGTACCTGGAATGTGAGTACCCAGACGTATTTTCCCAGACATCCCCCCAGCTGCCACCAGGGAAACATGCCCTCTGCACTTGACCATGCTGCTTTTTCCATACTTCTGCAGATGGGTCCTGCTCTTTTGGGTCCGGGCATATGTATCCTGCCCAGGAGGTTGCTGGTCTGGTGTTGCTGCTTCAAAGAAGGCTCTGGTGCTGCTTTCGCTCCTGTTGCTACCAATTCCACAAGTATGTTGCTCCTGATGCTGCTGCTCCTGTTGCTCTTGTTGCTGCTGTTGCTGCTCGGGCTGTGCTCCTCTTCAAATCCTGCTGCTGCCTCTGCTGGTTGTGCTGTCACCTGGAAGTGCTGTTGCTGCTGCTATCATAACAGTGCCTTTTGCATACCTGCTGCTGCTGCTGCTGCACCAGGCCCCTCATCTCCGCCCTAAGTGGAGCCCAGGCAGTCATATGTGCTACAGGGTATAGTGGCTTCAACCCTGGGGGGTCTGTCAAGATTGATGAAAAGGTAGGAAGGTGGACAAGCGGGTGTTTGGCGAGATCATGAGCTCGGGCTGCAACCAAAAGGGAATTATGATTGTGTGTGGCTTGCTGTATTCTCATCAAAGACAATGTGTGGCTCCTGCCGAACAATGTTAAAGGAAAACTCTTTGCACTCGGCTGCTGGATCATTCACATGGTAAACAGCAACTAGGAGGTCTGATAGGAACTGGAATTAAAGGTGACGGCTCTGGAAGATACACAATGTGTGTCATTATAGGCGTTATGTTGCCTACCCAAGATGCTGCTTAACTGTAAACCCTCAAAGCCCACTTCATCTCCAGCTTCCTTGCTCCTTTAAGCATATGGCTCCCGTCCAAAACAGCCATTGCGTATCTTACCACGTCAATTGTTGCTATGGGACCCATTGATGCCCATATGTGAGTATCATATGTCCATCCATGTGACGATTCCCAAAATTTGTGCACTATTTCAGGGAGTCTCAAACCTGGTAGATGCAGCAAAGGCGTCAGGGGTGACCAAGTTTGTGCTGCTCTCTTCACTGCTCACCAACGCCCGTGCCGTGGGCCAGGAAAGCAATCCAAACTACAAGTTCCTCAACTTACTTGGGGGGGTCCTGGACCATAAGCTGGCTGGGGAGAAGTACCTCAGAGCTTCAGGTGGGGACGGGATACGGGGGGGGGGGGGGGAGGGGACACGGGGGGGAGGGGGGGGGCAAAGGAGGGTCGGAGGGGCAAAGGAGGGGGGGGGGGACAGAAAGGGGGCGGGAGGAGGGGAACGGGTGTATCTTTGAAGGGGAGTAGGTCGCTAGGTGAATATCTGGATGGGGCTGTTTATGTGTGTGGAAGGAGGGGGGTGGGTGGAGGGCGGGGGAGGGGAGGGTGATGGGAAAGGAGGATGGCCAGGGGGGGGGAGAGGGTCTGTTAATGAATTTGGTGAGTACCTAGATGTTTCAGTGTGAATATGTGCATGGCGGCAGTGTACATGGGGTTGGACCCCCGGGTGGGGGGCAGGGGGGGTTGTTTGTGTAAAAGAGAGGGGTGCGGCATGCAGGGAGGTAGGAGGGGGGGGAGGCTGTGTCTGTGTATATAGATGAAAGGGCAGGGGGAGAAGAGTAGGAGGAGGTGTGGAGGGGAAGATAAGGGATGGGGAGGAGGGGGGGCAAGAATGGGTATATTATCCTTTCATGGTTACTGGCTGCAGTCTCCTCTTCTTGACACTTCTGGCATTCTTGAACTGGGGCAAACATCTTCAAATATCAGGGGTATGCGGGGGGGGGGGGGAGTGGCCTGAGGTGGGGGCTGACGGGTGTGGAAGGGGGCTGGAGGCATTGGCGCGTTTTTAGGGGTGGAAGTACTGCACCGCCGACAAGAGGCCAGGCAGGGTAGGTAAACAAGATAGTTTGAGGTAGGGCGGGGGGAGGGGTCTGGACCCTGGGCCCGTGGGAGAGTGGGAAAACGGATGTGGATCTTCTGAGGGGAAAGATGTTCCATGTGGATGGCATTGGCATTCTCTAAGGAAGTTCATGTGGGAAGGTTGAGGGGAAGTTCTGCGCTCTTGATCATGCTCAGGCGATTGGTTTATGGTAATACTCGCGCCTTTGTCAAACTCTCATGAAGTGGTAGCTCGCTGTTAGTGCTCTGTATGAGGAATGCAAATGCCTAAAAGTTTGCCCCTGCGCAAGAAGGAGGCCTGTGGTTCAGGCCCTTGCGCTGGCTTGCTGCTGCTGTTTTCCTACCCCGGCCTTGATGGGACCCACGGAAGGGAAAAAAGAAAGATAATACAAGTTAGCTATTCTGCCACGCCATTTTGAATCCATCAAAGTGTAAAAGAAAGAACGGGAAAGAAAGAAGTAAATCACCGTTGTTGACCCCTCGTAAGCACTGCTCCTGTTTCCCTCCCAGGTCTTGATTGGACCATTGTCCGCCCCGGGGGTTTAAGCAATGACCCTCCAGCTGAAGTGGGGAATTTGGTGGTGGGGAAGGAGGACACCTTATTTGGTCTGCCAGATGACCCAGGCAGAGCTATCTCAAGGGATACGGTGAGTTTATAAGCCATAGGTTGGCAGCCCTGCAGCTATAGCTATTATTACATTGCATGATATGCCATAGCAAAAGGTGCCATAGGCCCTGCACCTCAAGTTGTGACAAAGAACAGTGAGGTGGAACAGCTATAGCTATAGCTAGTGCGCTGTACTGTGATATACAGACTTAAAGCGTCAAGACAGGGGGGAAAGAAAGGACGATTATATGCAAGAGCTAAACCATGGTTTTCACAGGTGATAGCGAAACCCTATCGTCACACCTGGATGCCACCCCCCTGGGTAGGGGGGAAGGCACCACGTGTGCTAGTACCACCTCTTCTTAAGCCCTACGCAGGGCTGATGCCCGACATTTACTCACTATTAAAGCGTGTATGAGGCTGGGGTAATAAGGGGTTATGTGCATGGGTAGATGGATCAGTAGGCTGGCATTCTCTGAGCCGGTGTGTCTCTTTGCAGTACCCTTTTATTTTTATCTATTGATCATGCCTTGCCTCTTGTCGACGGTGACCTCCTTGTGGGCAAAGAAGGAGCACTTTTTTTTTGGAAGTTCAGATCTGGTACGCATGAAGCATGGGATAAGAAACGATCAAAGCACATGGAAAGGGAAGGGGGGAAAGATGCACTCGCCTTTGGTGAAGGGTGCTGTGCAGACTCAACATATGGAGGTAGAGTTTAAGGGCAAGGGTGGGGCCTAGACCCTAAACCCTAAACTGTTTTGAGGAGCCGTTGAAAATAGGAGCACAGCCATCCTGCAGCGTTACATACACCCAGTGTGCCATAATTTCACTAACTGGTACATGTTTGTATTGCTACTCACTGCATGATGATTAGGTTTTATGGGTTCCTGGGTGGGTTGGGCAGGGGCAGCAACTAGTTTACGACGCTGGACCTGTGTACAGGTGGTCGTTGTTGCCAATTTCCCTCTGTTTGCTGCAAGTCACTCTACCCTCTTTTTGCTGTAAACCATTATATCTCATTAGTGCTCACTGGCCCTTCAGGTGTCATGGTCTCAGCATTGTTTCCCCTGAATTTGGAACTGATTCATAAAAGAACAGGTTGATGTCCAGATCTGCAGATCATGCTGTACAGGGCCTTCCTGACCAGCTCAGTGAGAGGCCGTCATGTAATGCACCTGAGTAGCTCAATCGTGCCCTAGGGGCAAGCCCGCAAAGCTATAAGGGGGCGGGTGGGTGTGGGATGCAGGGTTCAAATCCAAGGGGATGACCCATTGTGGGTGGGTGGAATGCCCACAAGGCATGTCTCTAGCATTTGGCCGCAGTAATTTGTACATAGTGTGCATGCAAATGGTAGGGACACTGTATGTTTTACCTACTGCGAGGTGTTTACATACCTAGGTGTCCTTCCCTTAACCCCACCATTTGGGTACGCTGTCGTTTGCATTCTAGTGCATGGGATGTGGGGCAGTTGTCACATCCCAAAGTGTGTAGCGCTCTCTCTCTCTCCAAGGGGATTAAAGAGGGGTATGGTCCGATCCTTTGGGCCTACTCATCAGTGAGAAAACGCTTAACTTGAAGGAGGGGGGGGTGTCTGGCAAAATCCGTGTGTCCCCCTCCCTAAAGATTCAGGAGCTCCCCAAGGGAAAGTGCAAGGAACGTATACCCCTATACCCCTGCTTGCAATTTATCAAGTAGTCCTGGGGAAACCACCTTCAGTTCCATGCAATAGCTTACATTGTTAGGCCTGCACTGTGAGCAATCACTCAAATGATCCTGTGAGGTCTCATGGAGTGCTGGGAACTCTCCCTAGCATGATTTCAAGGTGTGGCAACAGATAGAAGTGGGAACACCGATGCTACCGTCACACTGTAGCATGTGTCCCACTGTTTACGTTGTCAATTGCTCCTGTGACAATACTAACCAATGTGATCAGACCATCGATTGTAGTTCCTTAGCGTAGGGTCGGTACCCCAATCACTCGCCAATCCCCCTTCCCTCGTCCCCTCGGCCCCCCTTCATTCATAGCTGTCCGAGAGGTGGAATTTCCCCCCCTCGCTGCGTAGTTCTCTCTCTCTCTTTCTCTGACCTTTCCCTGATGTTGGTGTCTTACAGGTGGCTGCTGTTTTAGTGGCTGCTTTGTCACAGTCTTCTTCCTCAAACAAACTGGTGGAGATCGTAGCAGCACAGGGAGCGCCTGTACTACCAGAGGAGCAATGGTTCTCAGTGTAGATACTTGGCAGTGTGTTTCCGGATGATTGGGGCTGATGGTGACTGAGCAAGAGTGGCTTCTGTTACATGTAAGTGCGAGTTAATACCACAATGCAGAGATTACTGTTGATTCCTTGAATCGAGTGAAGATGAAAGTTGTGGTGATGTTTTCAGTGATGAGTTTGAGAATGAATTACTTGAAGTTTGATGATATTAGTCTTTTTTGGAACCCTCTTGAGCCTCGTGTTGGCTCCGGGGCTTTTTTTCTTTTTCAAATGTAACATTCAAACCTTGTATGTGCACCTATTTCTGGGATCTTTATTCTGTCCCAACTTCAAAATGGGGAATGTTGCTTATCTCATTTCCAATTTGTTTGATTTATCAAACATGAATGGTGAATGAGAAGATGAGACTAGAATGTTAGCTAAGGTGAAGTGGTGCGGATGTATGTTGGTGAGATCACGTAAACTTGGGAGCCACAAGCAAGATTTACAGTTTGCAATGTTCGTGTACAGATTACAGATTACAACTAAGTGGCCCTTCATGTAGACCTACTGCAATGTCCGTATGGAATCCAGGCTGATTTCTACAGCGCTAGACATGCGTCCATGCTCTGGGATAATATCGCTGAGTAGCCCTATGACAGGCAGGTGATTGAAGGACTGATGATTGTCCTGCCAGAGACCATAGCAGCACTGAGAATGTAAGCTCATTCACCCATCCCGCACCTTCCCTCCTCTGTACGGTACATACCTCACAAAGAGGACACTCCAGTTAGCTATCCTGGTCGTTTGCCGTCTGTCCAACATCAACATATACATCATAGTATCATCAACATGATGATTGCCCATCCATCCACGCACATATATACTTACACAAAGCATGCACCTACAGTCACACAGAGGAGAATGCAATCCTTCACCCCTTATAAGTCAGCACCCGTCCCCAAGTGTCCTTTGTACCCCAGATGTTCCTCCTCAAGCACTCCAGCTGCACAATCTGGCTGTGGTCCACAAACAGGTTCACCTCAGGGCCGTAACTCTTGATGTACCAGCTGAATACCTCCGGATCAGATGCCTCAAACATCACGTGCTCAAGCCCCACCTGGTTCACTATGGCTGCTACCACATCTGTCCTCCAGGTCTCCACTTGTTCTGTGATGCCTTCACTCTCAATCATGATCAGCTCAACACCCTGCAGGGAGGCCAAGAGTCAAGTGTTCACAAATGAATGAATAATGATTCAACCATAGTAAGGCCTACATCATGAGGTAGGTTTTAGTAGAGAAGGTGCTTGGGATAGGTGACTAGCAACACACGGCATGTCTTTACTCCCTGCATCTTTACCGCCGACCCATTGGCTCTCTATTAGCCATCTCGTGATCCAGGCTATTCCATTAGTCCCTACTGACATGTCAGTCTGTGGCCCTGCTGTAGTATTGCATGCGTGTCTTTGTGCTGTCATGCTTGCCAATGGGTGTTCAGCTTAGGCTCTGCACGCAAAACCCTTAGCCTCTGCACGCAAAACCCTTAGGCTCTGCACACAAAACCCTTAAGCTCTGCACGCAAAACCCTTAGGCTCTGCACGCAAAACCCTTAACCTCTGCACACAAAACCCTTAGGCTCTGCTAACAAAACCCTTCGGCTTTGCACAGCGAATCCTTTTGTGTGCTGTCCCAGTGGCACAGGACCCCAGCCCTATGGCTATCGCTTTTGTCTACCACTGACTTCTATTGGCCCCAGCCCAATGCTACACTCTGTAAGTTACAAGTGACCCTTGTAAGCAACTTCTACAGTCTATACTATTGCCATCACATCCTTCTATAAAATCAACGTCCTAGACGGAAGTCTGCTCTGATCTGGTAAGCTTGTGATCAACTACAGAAAACAGCCACGCCAAAGTAGGCACGCACTCCAACTCCTGTGAAACATATGCATGCTGCACTGATCCGCTGCCAAACAGACAAACTTTCTGTATAGATGTGGTGTCCAATGAACCTGAGCACCTCAATGCACTGCACTCTATACCCATCCAAGGAATCAGGGTTGGTCAAAAGCACCATTCTTCACCATAACAAGCTCCTCCCCTTCTCTTCCTGCCCAGCCAGTCTCTGGCCACTAAGGACTCAAAAAAGAGCGCCTTCTCACTCACCTGTGCCAGAAACCCACAAAGCTGTTATAAACCCTAATCTCAAACTACACCCTAACCCTCTCAAGACCCTAAGGCCATAAATATGAGGGCATCAGCAGTCCTCCCACTAACCTGTGCCAGAAAGGCCTTGCATGTATTGATGAGCTGGCCCACATCAGTTGTCCCTTCAGCTGCCAGTGCCCCCACTGAGGAAGCACCACCAGCACCAAACTGGATGCCAACCTCAGGCTTGGGCTGCAGCAGCAACAGTACTTCTGATTATCACATACCAAAAAGGGCCATAGGCCCCACACCTCAAGCTGTCAAAGGAACAGCAAGGTGGAACAGAACAAAAGCAGCATGGAACCTACGGGATGGGTTTCTGGGTGTGTCTAAGGATTATACAGAGCCCTTAACTCTGTCTTCTTAACTCCACTCACCGCGGCCAACCCCATTAGGGTTTAAAGTTTAGCACTAAACCCTAAACCCTAAACTTTTGAGTTCAGCGTCCACTCACCGTCAGCCCCATTTCCATGCATTGCTCCACCAAACGCTGCCAATCAGGGAGAGGCAGGCGCACAAAACCACAGCTGAGCTCAATGATGTCAAACCCCAGCTCCTTGCAGGTACGCATGTACTGCAACACATTGGACTTCACATCACCACCACCTGCACAAACAGCATTATTATTTCATGATATGCCATAGCAAAAAGTGCCATAGGCCCCGCACCTCAAGCCATTGCAATAAAAACAGCAAGGTGGAACAGCACAAACAGCATGTGGGTACTACTAGTTACAATGCAGGGATTCTGGTAGTTTTGCACATGAAGAAACACTGCCCTGCATGACTCTATGCCGGATACAACATGTTATTTCTCTGTTCCCTAAGGCGCTCTTCTCTCAGTCCGCTTTGTCCGTACGTCATGCAGTTGTTACTAATAGCTCCCATAAGTCCCATAGGCCCACTTTTCAAGCTGTACTACTAGTAACATCATCAATGCACAAAGTAGTAGTGTAGCAGTGCAACCTTTCACAGGTTCAGCTAGTGCATGGTTTGGTCGCATTGTACAGCCAGCCAGCCAGAGAGAGAGAGAGAGAGAGAGAGGGAGAGAGAGCTTTGCAGACCAGGGGAAAAAATCCCTTCTTGCCTACGTTAAAGGAGCAGACCCCTATCTAATCTATAGATAGGCCCACTTACCAGCCAGTATCCTCTCGATGAACCCTCCGGTGCTGACTTTCACCTACAGCCCGGCAGAAGCAAAACATGTACATATTCACCATTTGGTCGTAGTAGATAAGCTGCATACTGTTGCATCTACGCTCGCTCCACCATGAGCGGAGTACAGTCAAGTAGGCCTGCTAAAAGGCAACAGCTTCTTGAGCACCAGCAGTTCTGGCTTGCTTTGCTTTGCTTTGCCACTAGACCCTTGATTTCTACAGCATGCCCTCCTAGGCAGGTGGCTTCCCCTGCTGTACCCTATCTGCTCCCCACCCCATGTGTAAACGCCACCTGCCCTTCCCCAATCCAATGACTCCGCCTCAGTGGCCCCACCTGCCTGGTTTGTAGAGCAGACTGAAGTGCAGAGCGACTGAACATTGTGCTAGAACAAAAAGAGCAGGAGCCAAAAAGGCATGAAGACAAAACAAAACAGCAGCAGCAGCAGCAGCAGCAGATGACAGCAGCAGAATCAGCAGCAACATCCAGGCTTACATAACCTGCCACAGCAACAGTAGCATCACCTTAAGCCGCCAGCTGAAGAGCAGCTTACTAAACAGCAGCTGCATAATCAGTCTTCAGCAAGGGGCTTGAACTTCTAGCTCCTTAAAGAGGGGCTGCAGCAGCATGTAATGTGGCAAAAGCCGCAGCTTCAGCAGAATGGCTGATCGATCTACCAGCAGCAGGACAGCGCTGGGAACGGGGCACATACAGCAGCAGGGCTGGGGTGGTGCGGTCACGTCTGGGCATTCGCAGCTGCCAGCAGCATGCAGCAGATCAGTGCAGCACCCATCCAAAGCAAAAGTACCATTGACATGGTTACGTGGTTACATCTACGCTCACACCATTTGTGGCTTATGAGAAAGGAAGTAGGCCTACTTGTTGAGGACCACCTACCCCAAAGTATGACTCACCATTGACAAGCTTTTGACATGAAGCCATGACTCAGGGCAAGTACGTAGGAGCAGCAAGCAGTACAGCACAGGCACCAATGACCATAAAATGGCAACCACCCTGCTCAGTAGCTGCCTCACTGGAAAAAGAAGGCCATGAGAGGCACAGAGAGAGAGAGGTAGACAAAGAAAGCGCTACACGCAGAGAACGTGCAAGTAGTGCAGGGTTTTCAGCATATGGTTATGGGAAGGGTTTAAGCCGATGCAGGGAGGACAGATTCCTGATCTTTTGGTAACTGCCCACACTTTTTTCAAGCCCACATGGAAGGCGCTTCACTGCAGGGTTTAGGGTTTAGGGTTAGGGTTTAGGGTTTAGGGTTTCCTGATCTTTTGGTAACTGCCCACACGTTTGTCAAGCCCATATGGAAGGCGCTTCACTGCAGGCTGTTAAACAGACAGCTTGGCAGCAGCTGCAGCACCAAGTTTACCTACCGTACAATTCATGCACATGGACAGTATATTGTTCAAAAGTGGAACCTGTGGAGAATAGCTGCCCTGACCAAAAATCTGCACCACAAAGTACTCAGGATGACTGCCTCTACCCCAGGCAGTTTATCTGGAAGGCATGCACCACTTCAAGTGCTATAACAGTGCGTGACTGGACAGCGGACATGAGCCAGGGCTGCATAGGGCTTCAGGAGGAGGCAAGGGCAAGGTGAGTCCCTCTCTACCAGATATAAAGTTATCCATGGCCATAGTCTGCTAATTAGCAAAGCAGGTTCGCCTCAAGGCAGGACTGCAGCTGCATATGTAATAGCAGCAGGTCCTGTGCACATTAGCTATGTTTCAATTCAATTACATCGACGATTGCATCGCTTCAAATGAGACTTCTCCCCAACAGTTAGATAACACCTCAAGAAGCTCGCTCATGGGTATGACGTGAAGAAATCCTCTTCCACTCACCTGATGTTTGTGGCATAAGTCTGTGATGGCTTTGACCTGGTCTGCTGGCATCAGAGTGAAGCTGCCCCCAGCAAACTTGAGGCAGTCAATGTGTTGACCCATGGTGGTTAGAACGTCAGACAGGTAGTTGAGGCCCATGGGAGTGTAGTACCTGTGTAAAGGGGTGATGCCAAACGTCACACTAATCAATCAATCAACCAATCAGAACGGAAGACCAGCTTTGCCAATGGCGAAACAAACCCAGGCCATAAACACAAGGGCCCTGATCACAATCACGGTGCCACACATGTGATGGTGGATTAAAATGCCAAGTCACGCGTAGACTAAAATGTCCATAAGAGTCTTCTGATACTTAGGCACCCTTCAAACAATATAATGCTGGATACCACACACAAATTGCTTGGTAGCGCTCTTTACAAGCCGTATGTGAAAGACACATAGAAGCTTAGAGTGAGAGGCAAAACAAGACAAATAGGAGGTAGCCATGCATGCGACTCCGTTAAGCTGACGTGCCCGTGTTGTTGGAAAGCAGGAGACTGAGAGAGAGAGAGAAGCCTGGAGGAGAATGAGACAAACCGTTTTTCTTGGACCAACAGGGCTATTTGCTGTTGTAGGGGATGCTGTACGGCAGGCACTGATAAAGCTGGAACTGGCACCATGAGAAGTCATTACTGAACTAGCAAGTTGATGACTGCATGCTGTGTCAGCGGTTCACTGCTGTCATGGATTTGTCATGGGCAAGCAATACTTACGGGCCACGTATTTCTGTCAAGCCGATCTTTCGAGGTCTGGCATCCCCTTGATTGACAAATGTCAGGAAAGGGAAAGCTGTGTCCAAACTGTAACTAGGGCCCCTTTCAGCAGCACGCTCTCCAAGCATGGAGACACGCTGATCTTGTGCGCCATTGTACTCTTCCTTCGGCGCATTCAAGGATAGGCTCATTCTATTAACTCTGGTAAACCTGCAAGTCTGCTTGTAAACTGAGAGCCGAGGCGAGCTCACTAGTGTGACTGGTCGGCTGACGGTCTGACTGGCAGTCGTACACCGAGCTTTCAGAGACTCAGCCCTTAAAAACCGTAACTAATAGTACTTGCACACCCTAACGCCGCTGTGGAGGCCAGATCGGTCGTGGGAGAGGTACCAGCCCAACCGGCATGTACATGTGACGAGCGGGCAGGTTTGCGGCAAGTGCTGCAGCCCAGGCCGTCCTGAGCAATGGTCCCGAGATGATAGGAGTCTCTCAGCTCATGTTTCGTCTCCGGTTCCCTCAATGTTGTTAAAGCAACCGCTTCGGTGCCCGTGAGCTCAGGGATGACCTCAGGCGGTCATCAGGCACCGGCCTCAGATTAATCAGCAGTATCAGTACTCAGTAATTAAACACGACATGACAGCCGTGGATTATGCTAATTACAGAAGCCTGCAACGATGTTGCAGCAGCGTGGCACTCCATGGGGACACTAATTAGGTCCCTGTGAAGTGGCTCTTTGAATTGTCCCATTGGCATTGCTTCTGGGCCCCGGCCTGAAGCTAGCCTTGACGACTCCTTGTTCTGCTGGTACTGCCAGCATGAACTTCCTGCCCCTTTTAACCACCCCCCAAGTCAATAAATGACATTTAATGGGGTGACCACCTCCGGCTTCCCCAGGTAATGTCGGGCGCTGGGCCGGCTCCTGTCCCCTTAGTTACTGTCCTCCCAGCTGCTGCGATTGCTGCTCTGGCATTGCTGCTGGATCATCCCTGCTACTAAGACGTCTGCTATTGGTCTATCCCCTATTGATGAAGTGCTGCCGCTGCACTCATATCTGCACCACGACTCACCCCGCATACTGCTCGAGTGCACTGTTCCATGCTTCTCCTGCTATGCTTGCTGAGTGTGTTCTCATCCATGCCTGCTAGTACTGCCTAATTCTTGTGCTTATATCAGAGCTTATAGTCCACTCACTCCGCACAGTGTTCTTCTGCTGCTACAGTTCAGAGCACCCTGCAGGTCCTAGAACTACTGTTCCTCTTGCCAGCTGTTAGGATGCTTTTCCATTTAGGTGCCAAGAGAATTGCATAAACCATAAATCCTAAGCAAGTATTCTAAACATCTATGACCCTAGAACGTAAAACAACAATCCTAAACCCTGCAGCAAGGCTGGCACTGGACTCGAAATAATAGGCACTACTGCATGTTGGCAGTCACTCACTTTCCCGCCTTGGTTACATCTCCCATCACTTACGCAAGCTGGGACTCCAGTCAAGCCCGTTCTGCTCCCCTGTAATGGCCAAAACAACCTTCACGTGTGTGCCCTTCTTAAGATCTTCTTAGCTTTGGGGTATATCAATATGCCCAACACTGGCAGATACCAAAGCAGTGGTGAGCACAAGCAGAAACGGCATGAGGTTAAGCTGCGGATGAGGGACTGAATCAGCTTCGGCGCCAAATCAGTCGAGAGAGAAGATTCAGAGAAAATCTGGGAGAAAAAAAGTGAGAAGCTGGCATTGTGCGACCAAAGCTTCAATGCCTGATTTGATGAACAAACCCACAGACCACTTAGGACAGATGAACATGACACCGGTGCTGCCCTAGGTTGCAGAAGACAGGCATTGCACTGAGAGGTAGGTCACGAGCAACACACAGCCAGAGACCTTGACCCAAGAGAGCCCTTTGTCCATGTGCCCAACCAGAAGGACAGTGGAGTGAGGAGCTTAGCTTCTAAACACATAGCACATGCAACGAGCATCAGGGGGTTGGCAATGTTGCTGAATGAAGTACTGTGAAGTGTTGAGACCTGCCACGGGGTGCGTGAACAATAATGGACTTGCCACCTGCTTGTGCTGAAGCATTGAAGATATAGGTAAGCCCTCAGCAAAGGTATCCTTCGCGGGTCGCATACACGACACTGGCCGGTTGGTGATAGGCCATTGCTAACATGAGATGGAGCGAGTGACAGTCTGAAGCAGTGCAATGAGTCAGTTCCAGGCTAGTGCCGGGAGGGGTTTCAGTCCCCCAACTTGTATTGTATTGTATTGTATTGCAATGAGTCAGTTCCATATAATGAGGCCTGGAATGCATATTCTTTTTGCAACATCCTGTATCTGCTTTCTTTTCTTCTATGTCTTGCTCCTGTGCCAGAGTGCCTGCAGTTCCTGTGCTCTGCCTGCTTCCCATGCTCCTCATCCTGCTGCTGCTGTATGGTTGCTGCTACTAGTCGCATACTACTGGGTCATTGATGTGACGTCTTGAACAGATTTATACAAGGGGCATAATGCAATGCCTCGGATGGTCACAAGCAGTTAACCTGGGTCTTTCTTCCTTGTTCAACGCTTATTCAACGGCCTCTCTACCAGCGCCCCAGCATCATGCCAGCGATGTTCGGGCGGGCCGTCACGAAAGAACTGAAGCACAATTCCTATTTGATCCTGAGATACTAGTAAAGTTCTGCAAGGACCGCAGTCCACAGGAGCCGTTGCGGTTGCTGCTGCTGCTTTGACGGTACACCGTACTGCCTCCAAGTGCACGATGTCTTGCATCATCGCAGTCCTGCCGCCGCGGGCCCCAGCATCGGCAACCCAGGGCATAACCGAAGCCATGCAAGGGTGCCTGATTGGCGCGATGTCCCATTCGAGGTGTAGATGAGTTCATGGTCTTGCGATGTGGCACGGAAAGCGTATCATGGTCATTACATGCGCCGAGGGATCCCTTTGCAATGCTCTCTAACAGGCCTGAAGCTAATGACTTCATGTGTAGTCACATGGGTCTATAGGTTGCTTTTTCACGTATAAGCTAGCCAATGAGGTGCGACATCAGACGGGGACCCTTCCTCTCAGGGGTCTCTGCGTCCTCGCTAGAGTATAGCAAGGATAGTTCAGAAAGTAGAGCTGGAAGCACATGGGGGGTCAGCAGCATCAAGTTCGGACAAAAGAAGCAGCGCACCTTACCCATGGGCACAGCAGTCGTCGCAGTCAAGCTGCGCAATGCTGCCTCCATGCGCCCCTTACACTCAAACCATAGCATAGCACCTTCGTTACATCCTCAGAAATGCTTATGCTCCTGGTCTTCACGTGGGCTGCTGTGCATGACAGGGTCAAGCGAGAAATAAGAGAAGATGGCAGCACGGATGCGGGAGAGGGCGTGTATGTGGGCACTCTGCGGAAGACATACTCAGTCGACAACAAGACGTCATCGCAGGAGTCGGCCCATCAGTCTATCGAGGTGAGTTCTGGCTACTGCTGGTGATCCATCAATCTTACCCTGGCCACTACCCCAGGAATGGTGCCCCCCCCCCCCTATTGCATCAGTACTAGACTTCCACGTCGTTTGGGACAGATTCTAGCCCTAACATCCATCGTGGAAGCTCTAAACCTCTGTCAGGATGCCTGCTAAAGTCCACAGCATGTCCAGCTTCAACAACCCTGGGCGAGCTAGGGGGCAGGGCAATCTCTGTGCAGAGCAGAGTGCCCAGCACATGTTCTGTTGAGGTCCAGCCTGGACCCCTGTGTAATATGTGACAAAAGCAGCTGGCCTGGCGGGATGTGTGGGCTGCTCACAGCATACCTTAGAGCAATACCACCACCAACACTTTCCTTGGTTGACATGTAACAGTGTTTCCTCAAAGCCTGTAACTACCACATCGCAGCTCTGGTTCCTGTGCTTTTGCTGCTGCTCTTTCGTTTTCTCCCTTTGTTCATCCTCCTCCTCCTCCTCCTCCTGCTGCTGCTGCTGCTGCTGCTGCTGCTGCGTCCTGCTACCACCCACAGGAGTCTCGAACATACAGCAAATCCAAGTCAGTTGGAGGCGCAGCTGATATCTCTGCTACAATCCAATTTAACTTCCCTGCACATGAGGAGCATCTGTCCCGCACCAAGTCATCAAGGGCAACCAAATCCCTGAGCAACTTAACTGTGTCTCAGAAAAGCAGGAGCAGCAGCAATGGCAGTGGTGCCAGCCTTGCTGACAATGGCAGCCTTGCGGCTGCAGCAGCTGCTGCTGCTACCACCAGTGTTATGATCAGCAAAGCAGCCAGCAACAGCAGGAGCAGTAGGACTGACAGCTCCCGGAGGCCCAAGGATGTGCTTGAAGCTGCAGCGGCTGCTGGTGTAACTAACGTCACTGCAACCAGCGGGAGCAGGAGTGGCAGGAGTGGTGGCATATCTCAAGCAGGGGTGGCTGCCATGAGGTCAAGCAGTGGTATCAGTGAGATCGAAGCAGCGCCAGAAGCATTACCAACAGCAGCAGCAGCAGGGCTTACCTCATCGAGCTCATCACTTAGAAGGAGCTCTTCCGGCACTGGCCCTGCAGTAGCAGCAGCAGTAGCAGCTTGGAGTGGAAGGAGAGAGCCATCATCAGCAGGAGCAGCAGTGGCAGCAGCAGTAGCATCAAAAGGCGGCTCTGCACCGAGTTCTGGGGTTCTAGCTACAGTGGAAGCAGCAGCAGCACGAGCTTCACAAGGGGGTCTGGGCCTAGCATCAGCAGGAGGGGCCGGGATATCAGCACGACCAGCAGCAGGAGCAGCAGCAGATCGTGCGCATAGAACGTCGAAGCCAGCAGTAGTGGGAGCAGCAGCTGCAGCAGCTGCGGCCTCTATGGCTAGGTCTAGGTCCCCTTTGCCGCAACAGCGCTCTAGTGTTTCAACTCCAGGAAGTGCCGCTGCAGCAGGAAGGTTGCAACGAGCGGCTTCATCAGAAATTACCCCTGAGGTAACAGCTCCTCCTCCTGCTCTTTCTGCTGCTCCTGCTGCTGCTGCTGTTGCTTCTACAGTACTCACTAGGGCAACATCAGCAGCAGTAGGAGCTGCGGCTGGGGCGGTGTCAGGATCGGCAGGAGGTGGGCTTCTGGGTCGGCGGCCTTCTGGGGGTGGAGCAGCAGCAGGAGGGGTACTGAGGCAGCCTTCTAGTGGGGTCACAGGGATTGCAGTAGCGATGTTACCAAGGCAGTCGTCGGCGGGGCGTGCTGTTTCTGGAGGGGGTGCATTGCGGGACACGGCAGGGGTGGATACCTCTGGGAGGAGGCTTTCTGGTGGAGGTGGGTCAATTGGTGGGGCCGCACCGAAAGATAACACCACCACCAGCAGCAGTAGCAGCAGCGGCAGCAGGTCAAAGGTAGGGCAGCAGGCGCTATTTGCTAATGCTGCTTTTGCGTTTGCAAGCTTTCGCGAGAAGAGACCGGAGGATGTAACAGCGGAAGATGTGACGCCTGTGGTGTCACTTTTGCATCACTCGGATGAAGTCATGGTGTTGCAAGCAGCGCAGTCTATAGATCGGGTGTTCAAGGCAGGTAATGTAGCAGCCATTGCGCAATCTAATGCCATATGTAGCTTCATCACGCTCCTTGCCTCTGACGAAAGCAGCAAGGTTGCTATTGGTTTGAATGCACTAGATGTTCTGTCATACAACCCGCAGCTTCAGCAGATGATTAATGAGCAGCCGAAGGTACTGCCTCTGCTGCTGCAGCTGCTGAGTCACCGGGACGTCACCCTAGTGTGTGGAGCATCTTCTACTCTGTGGGGTTTAGCAGCGGAGCGGGCAGATGTGAAACAGGCGATTGTAGATCATGCTGGGACATTACCAAAGCTTGTGATTCTTCTGCAGAACCAGCTGGTAGGGGTGGTGGAAGCAGGGCTGGGGTTGATATGCTGTATGGCTTACGATCTGTCATATTGTGCCGTGGTTGTCGCGGAGTTTCCAGGGACTCTGGCAGCGCTGTTTAGGGTGCTTGCGAGGCGGGAAGAGCAGCTGGTAACTAAGGCGGCGATGGTGCTTAGCAGGTTGGCGGAGGACAAGCATTGTGCATTGCTTATTTGCCATACGCCGGGCGGGTTGGCGTTACTGGCGCAGCTGCTGCAGCCGGTTGAAGCGGAGGTGATGGGGGATTATGATCAGGGGTCGGCGGCAGCAGTAGCGTCTCGGCGGCGACGGCCGAGGACGATGATCAGCACTGCCATTGATGTGCTGCGCGTGCTGGCGAAAGATGGCCGTGCAGCTGCGATGGTTGCACAAGCCACGGATTTGATTACTAACTTGGTGGGGTTGATGTTAAAGGGGGAGGAGGGGGACGTGTCTCGGACGGCGGCTGGGTTACTGGTGGATCTCGCGTATCACCCGCAGGCAGCCGTCATCATCGCTGCGGTGCCGGAAGCGGCAAAGGGGTTTATGCTGCTCGCTCGCAGTGCTGACGCCGGGATACACCGGATGGGGACGCTCGGCATTACTCTGCTAGCTGCTGCGGACCCAGCTGTGGCAAAGCAAGCTGCGCTGAAGAGGGAGGTGTTTGAAAATTGGGTGGTGCGGATGTATCATACGGATCCAAGGTTGGTGTGTGCGGCTGCGTCGGCGCTGCAGAACTTGGGGAAGGGGGGCGGGGCAGACAGCAAGATGCGCATAGTGCGGGAGCCTGCTGCGATGGCGCGATCGGTGCAGCTGCTTCATCATGAAGACCCACAGGTGGTACGGCAGGCGCTTGGACTTATCGCGAGCGTTGTGAAGGAATCTGGGTTGATGGGGCGGGTGTTTTTTGAGGAGACGGGGGCATTTAACATGATGATTTCATTGATGGGGCACGGAGATCAGGAGGTTGCTTCGGCGGCTTGTGGTTTGGTGTTGCCTGTGCTGACGGAGCAACCGGAAGTGCTAAGGGCAGCGGCAGCGGAGCCTGGGACGTTGCGGAATATGGTGTCTCTGCTGTATCATAAGGATGTGAGTCAGGCACTGGCGGCGGCTAGAGCACTGGGGGAGCTGAGTCATCAAAGCTGGAGTATGCAGCTGCAGGTGGGTGCTAGGGTTTGAGGCTTAGGGTTTGAGGCTGAGATTTGGGGAGTTTGTGGGTGCTGTTTTTGGTTGAAGGAAGGGGAGATAGTTGGCAAGCAGGGAATGAAGAGGGACTTAGGTGCTAGAGTTGTGTGGTAGTTACCAAGGTTCATATGATCAGAATTCGGGCATGAAGCTGGAGGTGGGGCACAGGCCTACAGTGGTGCAAGATAGGGTTTTATCCTGGGCATCCTGGTATTGCGTTTTGATTGATTGATAGATCCTGAATACATGCCAGGGTTTAAGGGTTGAGCTGGGAATATAAAACGACAGGCGCAGAATATCAAGCATTAGTAATAGTTCACCAAGCTAGCTGTACCTGCTGCTCTTCTGGTAGTTTTGCGATGATAGGGCACTGCAAACTCCTTTAGACGGGCTATCGTAGCCGAGGAGGAAGGGGTAGGGATGGGTAAATGGGGGGCCAGAGAGTTTAGTCAATTGAGGCATCAAAGACGGGACATACAGCTCTAGTAGTGTGCTTGGGCTAAAACCGATATAGGAGGATAGGCTTCCAGCATATTTGAGCAATTGGGTAATCAGAGAAATTGGAACGAATGGTTTCATCTTTTCAGTGGGCCTTGAAATGGTGAGGTAGGGTATTAAGGGGGACTGGACTAATTGGAGGGGTGAAGGCTTTGGGGGGGGGGGGTTGCTGACTTATGAGAGCTGATGTAAGCAGATGTAGGTGAGTAATAGAGTCATATGGGTTGGGGTTTTAGGCTGATACCAGTGGGTTGGGGTTTAGAATTATAGCAAGCGGTTGTGGTTTAGGCTTATACCAATGAGTTGGGGTTTAGGCTTATTCCAATGGGTTGGGGTTTAGGCTTATAGCAATGGGTTGGGGTTTAGGCTTATACCAACGGTTTCAGCTTGGCTTTCAAGGGGTTGAGCAGGGCTTGGATCAGGGCACAGCACAAGGGCAGGCATGCATGAGTCTTGAAGGGCTCCCTAATCAAAATGGTTGAAGGATGGCAGAAAAAGGTTGTAGGGCTTTGTGCAGTACAGCTGGAGCCTCCACCTGCCAGGGCATTCGAATCAGAGGACGCAATTCCTGTATAAGTATACATATGAGATGTGGTGACATGTCTATGCTGCCATCCCCCTTTTTGTGCAAAATGGGTCCTCCTGTTGGTGTTAATCAGAATGCAACAGGCAGACAGTGCAGGCAACTTACTATGTTTCGATAAGTCCCCTCTTATTGCCTCCAGTTGAGACTCTTTACCGTTGGAGGCCAAGGGCCATGTTTGACGCATAATCTGTGGCTGCTCCTTTCAAGTTTCTCCTCCATGTTTCTTCTGGTTGCCTTGTAGATTGCTCAGGAGCCAGGGGCAGTGGAGGCGTTGCTCCTTGTAATGAGTAATAAGCAGCAGGCGGAGCTATCCAAAGTTGGCGCCCGGGTCATGCAGAATTTATCCTCCAACCCTATAGCTCTCCGCCACGTGTGTCTGCAAGATGGGGCGCTCCTGTTCCTGGTTAAGTCTATGGCCACGAGTGAGAGGTTGGTGGCGGACACAGCAGCCGCTGTGATCTGTGCGCTGATTCAGGAACAGATTGAGAAGGATGATTCTGCGGCAGGGCAGGAAGAGCTCGCTATGGCAGGAATTGCAGGCGCAGCAGCGGCAGCAGCAGCGGCAGCTGCTGCGGCGGTTTCTGGGGGCCCTCCTTTAAGTGATCAATTGGGGCTCGATGCGTCAGGAATGCAATCGCCGGAGAAGACTGCGGAGGAGCTGACAGCATGTATGGGGGATATAGTGCCGATGCTGTCGTCGCCAACTTCGTCGGTAGTTAAGAGTGCGCTGTGGAGCATCAAGTTCAGTTGCAGTAGGAGCGAACAGGCAGCGCTGGCGGTGTGCCAGAAGGTGGGGACGGTGGAGAAATTGATCATGCTTATGACTCGGAGGGAGGAGCAGGTGGGGGCCTTAGCGGCACAGGTGGTACGGGTGCTTAGTAAGAAGTACAGCACGGTGCAAGCGGTACTCTCGGCGCAGCCGGAGGTACTGACGCTGCTCTCCCGCTTCTTGGCCAATCGTGATGACGAAGTTGCGTGTGCGGCTGCGATTGCGTTGAGCAACTTATCGTGGAAGCAGCCGCAGGTGGCGTTTGCGATTGCCAGTGAGGCCGAAGCGCTGACGGGCCTTGTGGGGCTTCTTGGCCGTGGGAAGGGGGATGTGCTGCGGGCGGCGGCGGGGGTGTTCCGGAATCTTGTGCTTGATAAGGATTCTGCGCTGCTGCTCTGTCAAGAGCCTGGGGCGCTAATGGCCTTAGTCCACTTGCTGGAACACACGAATGAGCATGTGGTGAGGGTGGCAGGGGAGGCGTTACGGCACCTTGGGCAAGACGATCGGATGGCGCTGTTGATTTGCCAGGAGCAAGGGGCGTTGGAAAGCCTGGTGAAGATGCTCCGGCACCGGACGCCATCTGTTGCGGAGGAAGCGGCTGGGATATTCAGTGCGTTTGGCAGCCACTATGATAACGTGCGGCTAGCGGCGGCACAGGCCCCCGGGACGTTACAGGCGCTTGTGCGGCTGCTGGGCCATGCGCACTCCGATGTGGTTTTTGCAGCATTAGAAGCGCTTGGCAGGCTGTCTAATAAGCTTCCCATCATCGGGGAGCAGGTGCTCAGTTGCCCTGGGAGTTTGAACAGCTTAGCGCTGCTGATGCAGCACGCCAGCAAGGGCAGGGTGAAGCGCGCTGCTGCCTTGCTGCTCCGGAACCTAGTCTGGGGCCTGGAGTCTGCTTTGATGGTGGTTTCAGAGCCTGGGTTACTGGATGCGGTTGCGGGGTTGCTGGGCCACCATGAGCCTTTGGTAGCACGGGGTGCAATTGGGGTTCTGCGGTCACTAGCGCAGCATGAAGAGACGGCCCTGCCGCTTTGTCAAGTGCCGGGATGCTTAACAGCTATGGTGCTGTTGCTGCGGCATGAAGATGGGGAGATATTGCGGGTGTTGGGGGATTTTTATAATAAGGTGACACAGCACAGGGGGTGTGCGCTGTTGGTGGCGAGGGAGCTGGGGACTATGGAGGGGCTGCAAGCGCTGAGCGGCAACTCGAAGCACAGCATTAGCAAGCCTGCAAAGCATGCGCTCACACATGTTGCAAGGGCATTGTCCCACTGAGATGCTTTGAGCCTGGTCACAGAGGTCAAGGTCATGGGTGGGTGAAAAATATTTGAGCGCAGTACGTGCTGTTGAAGTGAAGTGAGGTGAAGTGAGGTTACAGCACAGAAGGGACTCGGCCAATGCTGGCCACCATGTATCCCTCCAAGCCACAGCACAAAACACATGCTGCTGAGCAGATGTACTTTGTTCTTTGGGCTAGTGCTTCTGCCAGCCAGCTTGCTTGAACAGGGCTTGCTGGCTTGCTTCGCAACAATAAGAAGTCTGGGAGTGGTGGTCGAAGGTAGGAGGAGTTTTTTAACGTTACGACAAACATGACTGGGCGCCCAGGACCCAATGAAGCTGGAGTTACGAAGGTGGTGCTATGTTCTGAGGGGGAAGGGGGTGGATCAGGGAGGGCGACATTGCTCAGCAGGGAGTTGAACATGTGTTAGGTACTCAGGGACGTTCAGTATGCTTTTTAGACCTGACGTTGATGTGAAGACATATGGGGGAGGGATGAAAGGGCAACAAGCATCTCAAGTGGGGCCAAGAGGATTGCCACTGGCCCTCGAATTGAACTGCTGCATGGATTAAGCCGGGCTGTCCAGTTCAGTTTCTAGAATCCCGTACACTTAAGACACATTGGCTCTCATTTGCTTCTCTTTTGTCACATCTTAAAAGAATGACAGGCCGTAGGGTAGTTCTGGGGTGAGGGAATACAGTGTGTGCTGCAAGCTTAACATGTGTCAATGACGCTTGCAGTCTGCTTCTGTTGTGAAGTAACAGATTGGTGAAGTAACAGCAGTACCATAATGGGCTGTCTAATGCTTGACTAGGCAATGTGCCATGTTAACACTCAGAGGGAAAGAGGAGGGTGCTTCGGCCAGGGTGCTGTCTTGACATTGTTGTGTTGTTGAGAGAGCGCCCGTTTCTTACAAATGCATTAGTCCCTTGCCTCAAGGGAGGGGGAGGGGGGTGCTAATTGCAGGGGTGGATCAGCCTGTGTTGGGCCGGTAGGGTTTAGGCTAAACCCTATACCCTGCTGGTAGGCCCACGGCATCTACTGTTAAATTTGTGTTCATGCTGTGATGTTGGATGGCTTGCTACATAGGGCTTTCTGTGAGGCTTTTATCGGAGTTTTCTGGCCATACCTCCCGGATGAAGTATCACCGATGTTAAATGACCTTGCTCCTCCCTAAGTCTATGAATTATGCTGCTTTTAACTCGTTTTGACCTAGCTGCCTTGGTGCAGCCACACTCTAAGTTTTTGTTTGTTTTGTTTAACTGAGCTGGATGCAGCATGGGGTCGATGAGAAGTAGCCTATGGAATGTATGCCATATGGTGAGAGGGCCGTGGTGTGCTGGACCAGTACTGTGATTATATATGTTGTCTGTCTTTTGTTTCTTACAAAGACAAGACTGCTATTGTCTTTTTGAGGTTTGAGGTTTGGTCTGTGCCGAGCAACTAAGTAGCAAGCACACGGCCCATGCCAAGCTAGGTAATTTGTGGCCTGTGCTACATTGAGTGGAGTGTGCTATATCAAGTGAGGGTCATATGCAGAGGGCTGTCATGCTTGGTGAAATGTCCAAGTTGAGCATTCAAGGGTGTCTATGGTCGGTTAGGACCTAGCAATCCTTGTGGTTGCTGTATCTTCAACGTGATGTCCTCACCTGTTTTGTTTGAGTCCTTCTTGGGCTTAGTTGCAAGCCACCTTGGTGTGTGGTGCTGCTAGCATCATTCAGGATAGTAGAGTGCCTGTAATGGAGTAGAACAGCCTATCTTCTGCTCAATTCTGAGGCATCGGTGTATGTAAACAGGTGCCTCTATTTTGCAGGGGGCCATATGCTCGTGCTTCTGGACTAGTGTTGACACGTGATTTCCATGGATATCGCTGGACTAATGTTGCCTCTCTTGCTGTTTTGCAAAGCAAAAGAAGAGCATTAGATGCCATGTGCTTGAATGCGGCACGATGTGGCTCATTGGCAGGTGTGTTTGATGAGGCAAAGTATGTTAATTCTGCAGGCGTTCTGCCGACCTTTATATAGGGGTAAGGCATGGGTGGCGGTTGCTTCTGTTTGCTCCATGCTTAACACTGCTAATGTACTACGTCTGAGTGTCTGACCGTGTGATGTTGTCATGGTGGATATGATTATATATGATAAAGGCAAGTGTGGGGTCGGCAAATTAGAGCCAACGAACATATGTCTCAAGGTGTGACCATGCGGTCTAGGGTCAGTAACAAATAAACAAAACTTGCATGCATCATTCGATGCCGGCGATGTGTGCTGCCAGGGAGTAGCAATCTGGTAACCACTGGGCCACTCCCCCTGAGGTGTATGAGGCTCTCAGGCAGCTCACAGACATAACAAAAGAGAGATTCGCAAGCCCACTCAATTACAACCCAACATTTACGATGTACTGAGCGCCCACAAAAGGGACCAAATCTTTGGGGCAAAATGGGATAGCTACAGATATAGGTGGACCGGCGGAAGCGTGCACAACCCAGAGTATGAGGACGAAGACCTGAATAAGAACATGGCTACTGCCATAGCAGCGGCCCGTAACACAACAGCCCCTGTCTTTGGCATACATATCCTGCCTGCCTGGTCCGATGCAAACAGAACTGCCTACCTTGCATGGCTACAACACTTCCCAGAAAACTGCATGCATCTCCTACAAATACCCCGAAAACACTTCAGGTTCCAGAAACCCACAACTTGGGAACGGGGCGACATGTATGCAGGAAACCCTAGATGGGACGTAAATATCATTGTCTCAGGCAACGCAAAGGGTTTTGAGGCCCACCTTCCTTACTGGGAGAGCGGCTACATGACCAGGTTTCTGCAAACGCTGCAGGATGCCATTAATCAGTCCCTGCCGGACGACAAAGAGATACAAGACATCAGCATGTACTACAACCCCCCAAGCAGCAATGCCCCGCCCAGCACATCTCATCAGCCAACATTGCTGACGCCAAAACAGCTCAGCAAAATGGGTTACCCCAAACAAACAAACGGCTCTGAGTCCCTCCGGGACGATTCTGCCACCAGTCAAGACCCTCCAGCCATGGTTGACACCAGCACTACACTAAATGACCTGGAAACGCAATTAGCCACTGCCCTACCAACAGCCCCACCCCTCCGATACAATTGGAAAAACTATGTCTACACAGATGGTAGCTACAAGCAAACAAGCCACAAAGCATCACCAATAGATGCAGAGTGTGATGCCCCAGGCATAGGGGCAGGAGTGTACTTCCCCCCACAAGCAGCCAATGAGGACGATGAACGTGGGGTTCCAATTGTCCCTGCAGGCGACAGCCATCCCCAGAACACCATAAACAGAGCAGAACTGGTTGGTATCCTTGCTGCGCTGAGGCATGGAGCCCACATGATAGCCACCGACAGCCTCAGCTCAATGTACCAAATCAAAAAGATGCTGAGACGCCCACAAGATCTCCTAAATCACCAGCACTGTGAGCTAATTAAAGAGATAGTAACCGAGATCGTCAACAGGGGACTGAGGACAACCCTTCACAAGGTCAAGGGCCATGCTTCCAAAAATCGGTAATGAAAAAGCGGACGCAATCGCTAAGGCGGCTGCGACAGGGGACACCTCCGACTATGAGGAATGTGAGAAGTACGAAAGTCCTAGTAACAACAGGTTGACCCAATATTGGCCGTACAAGACCCAATGGAACAATCGTTGGTCACGGACAAATGGGCAGCGCACGTTGATTGACCGTTTCAAGCGGGTGAACCCTTTGACAGACCTTCACGCACGACTCGGTACGTCAATACTGCCACCAAAAGAGTCGCTTTGGGATGGCAAACAGAGCTACCTGTTATTTCGAGGCTTTTAAAAGGATTGAGGAAAGGCTGGACCTGCCTGCTAGCAACGAGTACATGACCTCGGGAAAAATCAAGTATGCAGAACGAAAAACCGCTTTGCGCTACCGGTACGGGACCATGTGGACAAGGAAGATGGCCTATAGGTGTGGACATGCACCTAGTAGCAAATGTCTCCTGTGCGGTGACGAGGATGGCGGACACCACACAGCCTCAGGATGCCCAGCTTTGAAAAGAATGTACATCAACAGGCATAACAAGGTCGGCCGACTAATCATGACAAGAGTGTTAAGGGGACGCAAAGGAGCATTTGTCATTCAAATGGACCTTGGATCAACTGAAATTGTGCAGAAGACGGCATCATGGCCCATTAGTCTAGAAACATCCCGTGGGAGCTCCTTCCAAGGGGACTAAAGGAGGCAGTGCAACAAGCACAAGGCACCACCGATAAGCGCCCTGATGGTATGCTCTACAAACCCAAGAATGGAAACAACCCAGCAGAGTACTGGATAATAGAGGT
Organism: Pseudopediastrum boryanum; assembly: GCA_963556185.1. Taxonomy (NCBI): domain Eukaryota; kingdom Viridiplantae; phylum Chlorophyta; class Chlorophyceae; order Sphaeropleales; family Hydrodictyaceae; genus Pseudopediastrum; species Pseudopediastrum boryanum. The sequence continues at coordinate 6,194,313 of OY744507.1, forward strand.
CAAGATCTGCAGGGATTCAGACCCAACAGGCCAGCAAAGCAAAGCTGATAATCAACACCAAGTACTCATTGACAAAATCAAAGACATAGACCCCACTGCCAAAGTATGGTAGAGAGAGAGAGAGAGAACTACGCAGAGAAGGGGGGAAATCCCTTCTTGCATATGTTAAGGGAGCGGGCCCTCACCTAATACATATAGATAGGCCCACTACCATTCGGAGCCCAGAACACATAGGTGGGTGGGTAAATTATAGTATGGTACTATCCCTTGCTTGTCGGAGTTGCAGGCACCATATACAACAGTACCACCATGAATGAATCTTCAAGCCCTCGGTATGGCAAAGGGCAAGCTCTAAAGCAATGCATTTCAGAAGTACATACTGCAGCAGTTAAGTCCTTACACAGCATATACACAACAAAAAGAAAACTGGAAAAGCCCAAAGAGCCTCAATGGCACAGGAGGAACTACAAGAAAGTAAGCTAACAAAGGCGGGTGGGCGGAAGCCCACCCACGGATGTAACTATCCGCTTTGACGGGGCCATTTGGTAATTGGTAATTGGTAACTATCCTATGGTAGGCTGGTCCAGTGTAATCCTTACACGAGAGAGAGAGAGAGAGAGAGCTACGCAAGGAGGGGCGTGAGGTGCCCTCCCGCGTAAGATTAAGGGGAGGGGCCCATTGGTGTAAGGATTACACTGGGCCAGCCTACCATAGGATAGTTACATCCGTGGGTGGGCTTCCGCCCACCCGCCTTTGTTAGCTTACTTTCTTGTAGTTCCTCCTGTGCCATTGAGGCTCTTTGGGCTTTTCCAGTTTTCTTTTTGTTGTGTATATGCTGTGTAAGGACTTAACTGCTGCAGTATGTACTTCTGAAATGCATTGCTTTAGAGCTTGCCCTTTGATACCGAGGGCTTGCAGATTCATGGTGGTACTGTTGTATATGGTGCCTGCAACTCCGACAAGCAAGGGATAGTACCATACTTTGGCAGTGGGGTCTATGTCTTTGATTTTGTCAATGAGTACTTGGTGTTGATAATCAGCTTTGCTTTGCTGGCCTGTTGGGTCTGAATCCCTGCAGATCTTGACCTCTATTATCCAGTACTCTGCTGGGTTGTTTCCAATCTTGGGTTTGTAGAGCATACCATCAGGGCGCTTATCGGTGGTGCCTTGTGCTTGTTGCACTGCCTCCTTTAGGCCCCTTGGAAGGAGCTCCCACGGGATGTTTCTAGACTGGTGGGCCATGATGCCGTCTTCTGCACAATTTTCAGTTGATCCAAGGTCCATTTGAATGACAAATGCTC